>BROE01000009.1:460381-513619 GCA_036571765.1 Plecoglossus altivelis | reverse complement strand
GTGTGTGTGTGTGCACGCCTGCATCCATTCAGAGAGAGAGTGTGTGTGTGTGGGAGTGTGTGTGTGTGTGTGTGTGTGTGTGCCTGCATCCATTCAGAGAGAGAGTGTGTGGGAGTGTGTGTGGGAGTGTGTGTGTGTGTGCCTGCATCCATTCAGAGAGAGAGTGTGTGTGTGTGGGAGTGTGTGTGTGTGTGCCTGCATCCATTCAGAGAGAGAGTGTGTGGGAGTGTGTGTGTGTGCGCCTGCATCCATTCAGAGAGAGAGTGTGTGTGGGAGTGTGTGTGTGTGCGCCTGCATCCATTCAGAGAGAGAGTGTGTGTGGGAGTGTGTGTAAACCGCAGCCTGACTTCGCGTGCATCCAGCCGTAGAAATACCAGGCCATAAACTCAGGGGCCTGGAACACAGTAGGGACCTCAGCCACTGCAATCCAGCTGAATAACCCACTCCAACAGTGTGTTCAAACCCGGCCAGGCTAGGCTGGCCCCTCCCCTGGAGACCAAGCTGGCCCCTCCCCTGGAGACCAAGCTGGCCCCGCCCCTGGACACCAAGCTGGCCCCGCCCCTGGAGACCAAGCTGGCCCCTCCCCTGGACACCAAGCTGGCCCCGCCCCTGGAGACCAAGCTGGCCCCGCCCCTGGACACCAAGATGGCCCCTCCCCTGGAGACCAAGCTGGCCCCGCCCCTGGACACCAAGCTAGCCCCGCCCCTGGACACCAAGCTGGCCCCGCCCCTGGACACCAAGCTGGCCCTGCCCCTGGAGGCCAGGCCCTGTTTTGTAGACCAGGCAGGGGGAGGAGCCAACAGAGCTGCAGCACAACCCGTCTGGGGGACAGATGGTCAAACCCAACATCACCGTGAGGTAGGTATCACAGTGAGATAGGTATCACAGTGAGATAGACATCACCGTGAGGTAGGTATCACAGTGAGGTAGGTATCACAGTGAGGTAGGTATCACAGTGAGGTAGGTATCACAGTGAGATAAATATAACAGTGAGATAGTTATAAAAGTGAGGTATGTATCACCGTGAGATAGAAATCACAGTGAGGTAAACATCACAGTGAGATCGGCATCACAGTGAAATAGACATCACAGTGAGGTAGACATCACAGTGAGGTAGACATCACAGTGAGATCAGCATCACAGTGAAATAGACATCACAGTGAGGTAGACATCACAGTGCGATAGACATCACAGTGAGGTAGACATCACAGTGAGGTAGACATCACAGTGAGATATCACAGTGAGACATCACAGTGCGATAGACATCACAGTGAGGTAGACATCACAGTGAGGTAGGTATCACAGTAAGGTAGATATCACAGTGAGATATCACAGTGAGATAGATATCACAGTGAGATAGACATCACAGTGAGATAGATATCACAGATAGATAGACATCACAGTGAGGCAGATATAACAGTGAGATTGGTATCACAGTAAAATGAAAGATGAAAGGACCCACTTGCTGTCTTGGAGTTGGATCCTGGTCCAGTAAAGAGGCTTCATGGGCAGCGCTGGCTCCTTGGTGGGCTTCCGTGGTGCCTTCTCCACCTGCGGGCCGAACCCAAACCCTGCAGCCGGGGGTGGGGGTGGGGGGCCGCAGCCAGGGGGGGGCGGGGGTGGAGGAGGGCCACCCCCTGGGGGTGGAGGCGGGGGAGGGGGTGCCATGTTTCCAGGACATGGAGGGGGTGGCGGGGGCGGCGGGGGAGGGACAGAGGCACCAGAGGACTGGTCTGCATTGCCCCCCAGATTGTGGCTGATAGAGTCCAGGTTGAGCTTGTTGGGCAGACTACTCTGACCAAGGCTTCGACCTGATGCCTCTCCCTCAGGGGACCGGAGGAAGCTCTCTCTGTCTGTCTGGACACACACGTTCCGGAAGGTTCTGGGCGGAAGGTCGTCTTCTGTGGAGACGCTGGCCTCGCAGGGTTGACCACGCTCCTGTCCGCTGTAAGCCTGGTCTCTCCGTATCTGGGCGATGACGCCCTCCAGCCTCGCCAAAGCCACCGCGTGTTCCCCTCGAAGCTCGAACATCTTCAGCTCAAACTCTGCCTGCAGAGGAACATAGAGGAACACAGTCACACAGAGGAACACAGAGGAACAGGAGGAACACAGAGGAACAGGAGGAACACAGTAACACAGAGGAACAGGAGGAGCACAGAGGAACACAGTAACACAGAGGAACACAGTCACGCAGAGGAACAGGAGGAACACAGAGGAACAGGAGGAACACAGTAACACAGAGGAACAGGAGGAACACAGAGGAACAGGAGGAACACAGTAACACAGAGGAACACAGTAACACAGAGGAACACAGTAACACAGAGGAAGAGGATGATCATAGACATGAATGCAAGAGTCATTGTGAACGGGATAAAAATTGATTTCTGTTGAAAGGGCTCTGTCAATACAGCATACACACTCTCACACGGCTCTTTTACAGACAAAAAGGCAGACGGCTGATTGAAAACAGGATAACAGGGATGATCGGGGTCAGGCACAGGAGAAATCAAACTTAAAAAGAGAGGAAAGTGAAACGGTTTTGCAATTCATCAAACACATGTTGTGTGTTACTGTGTGGTCAGCTAGGAAACAGCACTAGGCACGTTTTCCCTCTCTGGATGCTTCCACGGCATGTTCCTGGGTGTCGATAACAAGCTCCAAGATCAGGCCCAGGGACAATTAAAAGTCTTTTAAATAACAGACTGCTGACTCATCAGATCTTAAATGGCCACTTACTACAGCCGTTTCCCAAAGACAATTGCTCAAATCAGAAAGCAATTATTCTCCCAAACGGCTGTTCCGTTGCCCTGGCACGAGGTTTAGCTTACTCATTTGTATGTTCCGGCTTTTCTCGGAAACACAAGGAACACATAAACATAATGGGGGTATTTTATGGCGATATGTGAGAAACTATTTAAGATTCGGTGTTGAAGAACAGCTCCTTGGCAGCGAAGGGGCAGCTGGATAAATATTGCATCAGGGAAACACATCCAAGTCATCTCTCATTTAAAGAATGTTTCACATCTCTGGAAAGGAAGGCGTCATTTCCATCCAGCCTGTAACTAGGTGAGTCTGATCAGAGCATCCAGACATGCTTATGGCTGTCTCTTCCCCCCTCAGTTCCTCCCAGCAACACTCACATGCTCCTGAATCAGGCCTGAGGAACTACACTGCTTCTCCTCAAACCTAGCGCTGTTTCCTCCGATATGGCATTGGTACTGACAAAGTGCAGACAGGCAGTAGCAGTCAGTAGCAGACAGTCAGTCAGTAGCAGACAGACAGGCAGTCAGTAACAGACAGACAGGCAGTAGCAGTCAGTAGCAGGCAGTAGCAGTCAGTAGCAGGCAGTAGCAGGCAGTAGCAGACAGACAGGCAGTAGCAGTAGCAGACAGACAGGCAGTCAGTAACAGACAGACAGGCAGTAGCAGTCAGTAGCAGGCAGTAGCAGACAGACAGGCAGTAGCAGACAGACAGGCAGTAGCAGTCAGTAGCAGACAGACAGGCAGTAGCAGACAGACAGGCAGTAGCAGACAGACAGGCAGTAGCAGTCAGTCAGTAGCAGGCAGTAGCAGACAGACAGGCAGTAGCAGACAGACAGTAGCAGGCAGTCAGTAGCAGGCAGTAGCAGACAGACAGGCAGTCAGTAACAGACAGTCAGTAGCAGACAGACAGGCAGTAGCAGACAGACAGGCAGTCAGTAACAGACAGTCAGTAGCAGACAGACAGTCAGTAACAGACACTCAGTAGCAGACAGACAGGCAGTAGCAGACAGACAGGCAGTAGCAGTCAGTCAGTAGCAGTCAGTCAGTAGCAGGCAGTCAGTAGACAGGCAGTAGCAGACAGACAGACAGTAGCAGACAGACAGGTAGTAGCAGTCAGTCAGTAGCAGACAGGCAGTAACAGGCAGACAGGCAGTAGCAGACAGGCAGTAGCAGACAGGCAGTAGCAGACAGGCAGTAGCAGACAGACAGGCAGTAGCAGACAGACAGGCAGTAGCAGACAGGCAGTCAGTAGCAGACAGACAGGCAGTAGCAGACAGACAGGCAGTAGCAGACAGACAGGCAGTAGCAGTCAGTAGCAGACAGGCAGTAGCAGACAGTAGCAGGCAGTCAGTAACAGACAGGCAGTAGCAGACAGACAGGCAGTAGCAGACAGACAGGCAGTAACAGACAGGCAGTAGCAGACAGTAGCAGACAGTCAGTAACAGACAGGCAGTAGCAGGCAGACAGGCAGTAGCAGGCAGTCAGTAACAGACAGGCAGTAGCAGGCAGACAGTCAGGCAGTAGCAGTCAGTAACAGACAGGCAGTAGCAGACAGTCAGTAGCAGACAGTCAGTAACAGACAGTAGCAGTCAGTAGCAGGCAGTAGCAGTCAGTCAGTAACAGATAGTCAGTAGCAGTAGCAGATAGTCAGTAGCAGACAGGCAGTAACAGATAGGCAGTAGCAGTCAGTAACAGACAGTAGCAGTCAGTAGCAGGTAGTGATGATGTTCTGAGGGTGTCCAGCCCTTAGCTCCTGGACACTGGCATCCATCTGGCCAGACCACTATAGCAAGCATTGCTCACATCAGTGTATGATTGGTGCCACCTAGTGTTTCAGGAGAAGAACTGCAGTTGTTCCATTAATTACGCTACACAGCATAAGGAAAACATCAGTATGGACTGAGGGCAAGACTGAGGACTGAGGACTGAGGACTGAGGGCTGAGAGCTGAGGACTGAGGACAGGACTGAGGACAGTTTACTTACATGCAGCACCTCCACCTCTTCCTTGCATTCTCTCTTCAGCTGTAGGAGGGCAGCCTGGTGCTCTGGGGAAGCACACAAGACAACACTGAAGAACACACACAACCACAGCACTAACAGACACGCAGCACTAAAACACACACACACACACACACACACACACACACCCACACACAGCACTAACAGACACGCAGCACTAAAACACACACACACACCCACACACAGCACTAACAGACACGCAGCACTAACAGACACACACACACCCACATCACTAAAAGACACACATCACTAACAGACACACCCACATCACTAACACACACACACCACAGACACACGTAGGAGTGCATGTGTATGTGTGTGTGTGTGTGTTCATGTTATGTGTGAGATGACTAAAGCATTCTTCTCCTTTTCAGAGTGTCATTTCATGACAGATGTTCCAACCACACATTGCTGAGACAGGGAGGAGTGTCTGCAACCATCACAACAGACCAAAGGCACTTGCTTCTGTTTTCATGTCTTACTTTAACAATGAAGAACGCCTGGAAAACTGCCAGGAGATCCACCGCTTCAGAGGGTGGATCAGTATCTAAAGGTTTAACAAGTCATTTGGGACCGGACAGACCAGTTATAAATGCTGTTCCAGTGGGGCTTCAGAGACAGCAGGAGTGCTTCCATAAGGCAATGTTGTGATTTAATGTAGCTTGTGAGTTATAATGATCGTCTGGTGGTTTACCATGACAGATGAGTTCATTTCTTCAAGACTGTAAAACACTTCTATTGCGTCAAGGCTTGACGGTTTACCTATCTGATGAAACCTTTGCTCTTGTTTCTAAATGCCGGGAGAGATTAACTGAGTGGTGGTTACTTTGGCCTCCTGTGTGAGGCCAAAGTAACCACCACTTCAGAGAAGCAAACACAAACACTTTAAAAGGGACAAACTTTTTACATGTAATTGGATCAAGATCATTTAGAGGCATGTGCGCCTGTTTCTGTATGTTCTGTATCTCCATCTGTTCTCTATCTTGAAGGAGAGACAGCGATCGAGAGAGTAGAGGGCAGGGCAGGAGAGATATGCAGACTAAAGTTACTGTACAATCTGACAACAAAGTTGATCCCTGAGAGTTCCAGGTGCTTTTATCTTCCTAAGCTGCCCACTCTTCTGAGATGCTACAAAACAAACTAACCCAAAGTATGACTGTTGGTTCACTGTCCTGCTGGAACAGGATGTCAGGGATCTCTCCTCTTAGCTAGCCTAGCTGGGCTGAGCTGCCTGTCTATGTCGCCTCCATCCAGAGAGTATCTGCATGAGTCTGTGTAAAGGACTCAGGTTCAATTTCTTCTCAGGCATTATGGGAAATTAAATTTACTCAGAGGAGTCAGCTACTAATAATAAGGAATTTCAGATTAGGAACAAACATGGCTCGTGTATCAGCACCGACACCTCCAGTGTCACGGTCGCTATCTGAGCCAGACTGGAGAGAGCGTCTAGCAGGGCCTCACCTGCCTCAGCATCTAGCAGGGCCTCACCTGCCTCTGTCTGTCTAGCAGGGCCTCACCTGCCTCTGTGTCTAGCAGGGCCTCACCTGCCTCAGCGTCTAGCAGGGCCTCACCTGCCTCTGTCTGTCTAGCAGGGCCTCACCTGCCTCTGTCTGTCTAGCAGGGCCTCACCTGCCTCAGCGTCTAGCAGGGCCTCACCTGCCTCTGTGTGTCTAGCAGGGCCTCACCTGCCTCAGCGTCTAGCAGGGCCTCACCTGCCTCTGTGTGTCTAGCAGGGCCTCACCTGCCTGTGTATGTCTAGCAGGGCCTCACCTGCCTGTGTGTGTCTAGCAGGGCCTCACCTGCCTGTGTGTGTCTAGCAGGGCCTCACCTGCCTCTGTGTGTCTAGCAGGGCCTCACCTGCCTGTGTGTGTCTAGCAGGGCCTCACCTGCCTCAGCATCTAGCAGGGCCTCACCTGCCTCTGTGTGTCTAGCAGGGCCTCACCTGCCTCTGTGTGTCTAGCAGGGCCTCACCTGCCTCTGTGTGTCTAGCAGGGCCTTACCTGCTTCGGTGTAGCGCAGGCCCACTTTCTCCTCCTCCTCCTTGGGCTTGGGCGGGGGCCATACTGCCTGAAGACGTCCAGGGGTGCGGTCCTCGCTGTCTGTGGGGGAGGTGATCTCTGACTAAGGGAACAAGAGAGAGACATGTTAACACAGTCCACTACTACAAGCTGGTACGTGATGAGGACTCTGAACACAGAACCATAGGATAAAGCTCCACGTTTCAGTGTCTTTGTGTTTGTATTCACTAATCCAACACTCAGCCCTTAGCCAAACACTTTGTATTGTACATTAAAATGACAAAAGAATATATTTGAGAAGTTAAGGTGAAACAGCACTGCAGCACTTCAAAAGAGAGATAGAAGTAAGGTAGAATACTGTTCTACTGTTCTACTGTGGAACCTGATGCAGGGAACCATGGCTGGGAGAACATACATGAGTTTCACCAGGACTTCTGGGTTCTGTAAGGGAAGATCTAGAGGTTCTGTCGAAGATGGATTTGAGCAGCTCTTTCTCCGCTCTGATCTTCTTCTTCAGAGCCTCCAGATCCTCAGGCTCCTTCTGGGCAGCCTTGGGGCTGAAGAGACTTTTGAAGGTGTTGAGAGACAATTCTGAGTTGGTACGGGCCCCTGTCACAAGGGGTCCAGGGAGGTCCTCATCCCCCCTCCCTGCCTCCCATTCCCTGGCTGTGTGTGGAGCCTCCTCCCTGTCTTCCCGCAGTGTCTCATCCAGGCTGAAGCGCTGGTTCAGAATCTTGCGCTTAGTTTGGGCCCCAGGCTTGTGATCAGAGCGCCTTCTGGCCGGGGAGGTGCTGATGTGCTCCGGCAGAATCTTGGCCTTGTTGACAGTCTTCTTCAGGCTCAGCAGAGCCAGGTCACAATCCTTTGGCTGGATCTCAGCCAGGGTCTCCCTCTCCTCCCCTGTCGCTCCCTTCTTCAGCACACGCAGCCCGCTAAAGAGAGCAGGCAGCTGGAAGATGGTGGCCTGGGCAGGGGCCGATACTCTAGAGGGCGATGTGGTGGAGGAGGGTGTGGGTGACGGGCAAGAGGACTTTGCATCTGGTGTCCTGCCAGCTGACAAGCTGCCCTCGTCTTTGGTGGAACCAGGAATGGCACTTGGCTGGCTGTCAGTTGAAGACTCACCAGGCACATGCGACATGCTCTCTGAAAGGTCTTTTGTGAGGCACCGTAGGCTGGAGGGTGCTGGCCTGGAGCTGCTGGTGGGAGAGTCCAGGCTGGAGGAAGCTGTCCTGGGCTTGGAGGTGCTGGTGGGAGAGTCCAGGCTGAAGGAGGCTGGCCTGGGCCTGGAGCTGCTGGTGGGAGAGTCCAGGCTGAAGGAGGCTGGCCTGGAGCTGCTGGTGGGAGAGTCCAGGCTGAAGGAAGCTGGCCTGGGCTTGGAGGTGCTGGTGGGAGAGTCCAGGCTGGAGGAAGCTGGCCTGGAGTTGGAGGTGCTGGTGGGAGAGTCCAGGTTGGAGGAGGCTGGCCTGGAGTTGGAGGTGCTGGTGGGAGAGTCCAGGTTGGAGGAGGCTGGCCTGGAGTTGGAGGTGCTGGTGGGAGAGTCCAGGTTGGAGGAGGCTGGCCTGGGCTTGGAGGTGCTGGTGGGAGAGTCCAGGCTGAAGGAGGCTGGCCTGGGCTTGGAGGTGCTGGTGGGAGAGTCCAGGCTGGAGGAAGCTGGCCTGGGCTTGGAGGTGCTGGTGGGAGAGTCCAGGCTGAAGGAAGCTGGCCTGGGCTTGGAGGTGCTGGTGGGAGAGTCCAGGCTGGAGGAAGCTGTCCTGGGCTTGGAGGTGCTGGTGGGAGAGTCCAGGCTGAAGGAGGCTGGCCTGGGCTTGGAGGTGCTGGTGGGAGAGTCCAGGCTGGAGGAGGCTGGGCTGGAGCTGGAGGGCTGGTGGGAGATGGGAAGGAGCTCTCCTATGCTCTCCTGGGACCATCCCGCCTGGTGAGGCAGATGTTCAGCTTCAGCTAGGCAGATGAGGTGAGAAGGAGTGGCTGTCCAGAGCTCTCCTGCCTCAACCTCTCTCCTCCCGGCTCCTCCTGTGATCCAACCTCCCCCTCGGCCTCTCTCCTCCTCCTCCAGGCTCCTCCTCCTCAGGCTCCTCCCTCCTCCAGCTCGCCTCTCCAGGCCTCCTCCTCCTACTCTCCAGGCTCCTCCTCCCTCCAGGCCTCCTCCTCCTCCCTCTTGGAGGTGCTGGTGGGAGAGTCCAGGCTGAAGGAGGCTGGCCTGGGCTTGGAGGTGCTGGTGGGAGAGTCCAGGCTGGAGGAGGCTGGCCTGGAGCTGGAGGTGCTGGTGGGAGAGTCCAGGCTGAAGGAGGCTGGCCTGGGCTTGGAGGTGCTGGTGGGAGAGTCCAGGCTGGAGGAAGCTGGCCTGGGCTTGGAGGTGCTGATGGGAGAGTCCAGGCTGGAGGAGGCTGGCCTGGAGCTGGAGGTGCTGGTGGGAGAATGGGAGAACGGAGGCTTCTCCCTATGCCCTCTCCCTGGGCCCCCATCCCGCCCTGGTGAGGCAGGATGTTCAGCTCCAGCCAGGCAGGATGAGGGTGGAGAGGAGTGGCTGTCCAGGCCTCCTCCTGCCTCCAAACCTCCTCCTCCCTCCAGACCTCCTCCTGTCTCCAGACCTCCTCCCTCCAGACCGGTTCCTCCCTCCAGGCTTGCTCCTCCCTCCAGGCCTCCTCCTCCCTCCAGGCCTCCTCCTCCTCCCTCCAGGCCTCCTCCTCCTCCCTCCAGGCCTCCTCCTCCTCCCTCCAGTCCTGGTCCTGCCTTCAGACCCTGGGAGCTGCAGTCCAGCCTGGGGGTGGAGTCCTCTGAGCCCATGGCGTCTGGCTCTGTGTGCACCGGGCCAGGGGACTGGAGCGTGGCGAGGGCGTTTTCAGGAGCCGAGGAAAGCAAGGCAAGATCTGTCTCAGAAGGAGACGGACGTGTGAATCTGGCAGTGAAGAGAACAGAGGTGTCTTTGAGTGACCTCTCCACAAGGCTGTGTGCTCTCCTAGCAGCTTGGCTCTGCTTGGACTCAGTGGCATCTCTCTCCGGATGACAACACAACAGTTGACCCTCATTACTCTCATCCAATCGTCTCTTGTCCCTCTCGCTTAGGCAGGGCGACCCAGGGATGGAAAGCTCATCTGATTGGCTACTAAACTCCTGCTCATCCTCCGACTCTTCATCGCTGTAGGTCTCGACCATGGTGACCTGGACCAGGTCTGGATCAACTGTGTTCTCCTTGCTTTCCTCATTCTCCTTACAGGACTCGATCTCCCAGGATTCAACAGTCTGGTCAGCATCGAGGGGAGGGGCCGCAGGAGATGGAGGCCCACCTCCCACTCTCCTCACCTCTGTCTCAGAGGGGGGCCCGTCAGAGGGGGGCCCGTCAGAGGGGGCCCCGTCAGCACTAATAAGATCCTCAGTGACACTGCTCTCTTCATCAGAGAGGACCTTAAAGGACGTCAGGATGGCTGTCTCCACCCCAGCCTGCTTTGCTGATTCCGTCCGTGTGAAAATAGCGGAGAACTTGTTGAGAAATGAACCGGTAGCACCTTTCCCCTGTCCATCACTGCTGCTGTTACTGACACTGTCCATTTCCACACAGTCACTGAGGTAACATTAGCAGAAAGCTAACTGATTATGAGCTAAGACAGAGTCCAGCACAGAGTTTCCATTCAGAGTGTCAGTGTAGGTTCATCTCCTCCACCTTTAGCTCAACAAGCTGGCTCTGGCCCACTTACACTCTGTACAGGAACAAAAGACCTTTGTTGGGGCAAATACCCAAGTCCTCCAGTCTCCAGTTCAGTTAGCACCTCTGCTGCTCTCTAACCCTGTCAGTCTATAAACACGAACAGCATCGCACATACAAACCCTTTCTCTCAACACACAGACATGCTCGTCTAGATATCCCAGTTTGTTACAGTGCCATTATGCCAGACAACGAGGAGGAATTCCGATCGTCAGCAGTTGAGGGCATGTCCCGGCGTAATCCCTGTGAGAAGTGACACATAAGCAGTAGAGTTCTTTCTCTCAAACATATCCGAGCAAGTAGGAAAAAGTGCCGGAAAGTTCCACGACAAGTTTCCCTCTGTGGCAGAGTACGTCCGTGAAAGTCAGTTCTGTAAACTCTCTCTCCACTTGCTCTCCCTCCCTCTGAGTGTGTGTCCCACCCAACTGAGAGTTCAAGGAGTGTGTGAGTGTGTGTGAGAAAGAGAGAGAGTGGGAAAGGTCCTTGATGTTGCGTGGCCTACTGGTCTAGCCGGTCTGGTCCCGCCCTGCTGGGAGGAACCACACAGGCAGAGCAGGTGTCTGGTTACAAGACGCACTTCCGCAAGTTGGTCGATCCAGGTAACACAAACGCCCTCTCCTTCTCTCTCTCTCTCTCTCTCTCCTTCTCTCTCTCTCCCTCTCTCTCTCCCCTTCTCTCTCTCCTTTTATCTTCCTCCTCTCTGTTTTTAAAATAGAGCATGTGCGCACACATTAACAGAGCTAGCAGAGCTAAGCAGAGTTAATCCCTCTGTGGTCAGGTGGAATGCTGGAACAGCCTCAGCCCCAGCCCCTAGCCCCAGCCCCTAGCCTCAGCCCCAGCCCCAGCCTCAACCCCAGCCCCAGCCTCAGCCCCAACCCCAGCCTCAGCCCCAGCTTCAGCCCCAGCCTCATGAGGCTAATGCTGTGGTGATTAGCCAGACTAACCCTTAGCCAGGAACAAGTTGCCGACTCATGTGATGTCAGCAGTGAAGCTTCACTCAAATACACAGAGAACAGAACACTGGAACATGCAGAACTTAGAACAGAACACTGGAACATGCAGAACTTAGAACAGAACACTGGAACATGCAGAACTTAGAACAGAACACTGGAACATGCAGAACTTAGAACAGAACACTGGAACATGCAGAACTTAGAACAGGCCACTGGAACATGCAGAACTTAGAACAGGCCACTGGAACATACAGAACTTAGAACAGGCCACTGGAACATGCAGACCTTAGAACAGGCCACTGGAACATGCAGAACTTAGAACAGAACACTGGAACATGCAGAACTTAGAACAGAACACTGGAACATGCAGAACTTAGAACAGGCCACTGGAACATACAGAACTTAGAACAGGCCACTGGAACATACAGACCTTAGAACAGGCCACTGGAACATACAGAACTTAGAACAGGCCACTGGAACATGCAGAACTTAGAACAGGCCACTGGAACATGCAGACCTTAGAACAGGCCACTGGAACATACAGACCTTAGAACAGGCCACTGGAACATACAGAACTTAGAACAGGCCACTGGAACATACAGAACTTAGAACAGGCCACTGGAACATGCAGAACTTAGAACAGGCCACTGGAACATACAGAACTTAGAACAGGCCACTGGAACATACAGACCTTAGAACAGGCCACTGGAACATACAGAACTTAGAACAGGCCACTGGAACATACAGAACTTAGAACAGGCCACTGGAACATGCAGAACTTAGAACAGGCCACTGGAACATACAGAACTTAGAACAGGCCACTGGAACATGCAGAACTTAGAACAGAACACTGGAACATGCAGAACTTAGAACAGGCCACTGGAACATACAGAACTTAGAACAGGCCACTGGAACATGCAGAACTTAGAACAGGCCACTGGAACATGCAGAACTTAGAACAGGCCACTGGAACATGCAGAACTTAGAACAGGCCACTGGAACATGCAGAACTTAGACAAAAACTTAGTTTTGATGAACTTGGAAAGTTCATGTTCATCTATTCTGATCACACAGTACAGTATCACTCAGTCTTCATTCTAATTTCTGATGAGCATATATTTGCTTTGTGAAGTATATAATAGTCATTTGGTGAGCCTGTGGGAGTAATTCAAGGACCCTAGTATCCTGATGTCACAGAGAACATTCCTCCTAACCCACAGAGAATTCAGCAAGCTCTACACAGAAAAACGCATCACTGTTTTTCAGTCAATTATATCCTTTTTTATCAAATGTAATATTTAATTCGAATATAATTCATTGTCAATCATGGGCTGAATCATCACAAGAGTGTTCAACATCTTCATCTTCCTGAAAGCACCTCGACACAGCAGCTGAAACCACCTGAAGAGATCACCAGACTGCTGGGTGATAATGTGTGTTCTGTCAGTCTAACTGATGTTCAAACACAACATGTTTGTCAACATGGTCTGCTGTTTCCTATGGGACTAGACTGAGACACACCCAGATCATCTGCAAGAAGCCCAGCTTCTTCACGTTAAAACCTTGACAGCTAGAGGCTGGAGTCAGACAGATCAACGTCAACATAACCGTGAAGTTAGAAGCCAGGTTTGGTCACTCCAGAGAGGTTGCTAACGCTACAGTGTTGTCATGGCTTTACAACATTCCAATGTGTTCCAGAACCTTTCCTATCAGGACAGAGTCTCTGTGTGTCTCTGAGCAGTCTGGAGACCAGACTAACGCAGGGTGCCTGTGTCCTAGTGTTTCCTGTCCACTGCTGGTTCAGCCACCTGGATTCACATGAGTTCACCTGGCACAGAGAGAGGCAGAGCAACACCTGGAGATGACCTGCACCAAGCCACTGATGTTTACTGATGTGTGTGTGTTTACTGGAGCTGCACAGCCTGACATGAGTCACATGACCTGTAGGCTGAAGCACGTATTCGGTGGGCAAGGAGTCAGTTACCATGGTACCACCACAGCAACAAACATCTTGAAACTCTCAACAGTAAAAAATATGAGCAGGCGACTGGGGCCTGACCTCCAGGAGAAGGCTGTGTTGGGTGGGCCACAGTCAGCAGGAAGGAATCCCTCATCTGGTCATGTGACTCCAGGAATCTGTCATCAGGTATGTGTACAGGTGCTGGTGTGCAGGTGTACATGAGTACATGTGTGCAGGTGTACATGTGTGCAGGTGTACAGGTACTGTTGCTCTCACCGTGCCCTCCAGTTTGGGGTAGTAGGGCGTGTCACCGATGATGTCATCCTCAGGGGGCGTGATCCTGAGGAAGTCCAGGTGGTCGGGGCGGGAGGCGCGGGATAGGGGATCCTGGGAGATGGAGTCCTCGCCATCCAGCATCCAGATATCATGATCTTGCTTCAGGAGGGCGTCTTCTACACACACACACGCACGAACGCACGCAGGCAGGCATACACACACACAGACACACACACACACAGGCAGGCAGGCAGACACACAAACACACACAGCCAGGCAGGCAGGCACACACACACACACACACACACACACACAGGAATGTGGGATAACAGCTGGTGATTACATGATTTCAGCAGGTTTTAATATATTCTGGCATCAGACCAGCAGAAGCTATGAAGAGGTCAAGTGAGAGCAAAGAAAGAAGCACACACAAGGTGGCAGGGAGCCCTTTCCTGTGCAGGGAGACACAGCAGGCACTTCCTGCCCCAGCCCCGCCCCCTCCAGCTCTCCTCCTATAGGAGCCTCCCTCTGGAAGCTGCTCTACAAACCAGCCACACCCACCGTCCTCTATGGAGCTATGCAGCACCCCTCATACACCCCTGCCGATGGCATCACCATGGTTACAGCATCACCATGGACGTCAACAGAACAGGCCTCCCTGACTGAGTCTGACAGACCAGGCCTGAAATAGGCCAGAGGAAGGTTAATATTTCATCGTCAGTTCTTGTGATCCATGCAGCAGAACAGAAAGGGTTTTCATCCTGTTCATATTCACTGTTCATGTTCTTGCTCCTCCAGAGTCTCTAGGTCATCTTCAGAGAGTGGAGGTACACACACACACACACACACACACACACACACACACACACACACACACACGTCACGTGGCTTTAATGCAGACAGCGTGAACTGGCCCACAGATGCACAAACACACAGATCTTTCTGGAATTCATCCTATGTGCTTCCATTAGTATTCAGCGTGAGTGTTTAGCCGGAGAGTCGCTGACAGACAGGCTTACAGGCCTGGGACTGCGGAGGAGAGATGGCTGGTTGGATAATTAATAGTTCATTCTGTAATGGAGCAGTGCGCCCAGTCATAGCCTACTGAGTGTTTGGGACGGCTCCAGACTCTCCGCTGTTCATTCTGCTGCAGAAAACCACTCTGCTTTAACCCTGCTGTTACTGCTACTTCAGCTCATTAGGCCTGTGCTGTTACTGCTACTTCAGCTCATTAGGCCTGTGCTGTTACTGCCTGTGTAACAACCAGACATTCACAGAGTTCAGGGAAACGTACTTATTTATAGTAGAAAGGGGTATTTTTTTAAGTTGGATTTAATTTTTTTCAGGGGGATTTGAACCTAGGTTGTCTTGATTTGGAGTCAGATGCCCTCCTGCTGTGCTACACCCATGTCATCCCCTCCAGGAAGTGTAACACCTGTGGTGTTAGACATGAGGAGGAACACACTGCCCCCTGTTGGCCAGGGGAGGAACAGGCCAGCAGCATGTTTAGTATTCTGTTACAGTCTGAACATGTGGGGACAAGAACACTGACTGAAGAATAAGGACTCCACAGTGAGGATGGAGAGAGGGATGAGAAAGAGGGAGGAGGAGGAGGAGGAGGAGGGGGGAAGAATCAATGTGGGAAAAGATGGCCACAACCATGTGAGTCTGGCCTCTGTCATCTGTCACATGTTATGTGATGTGATTAGATCCCATCAGACTCTTGGAGAGGCCTGCTACTGCTAGCACACACATCTAACAAAGCACTACTGTGTGAAGCACAGGTGCGGTTTACACACCCACACCTCCTCTATGTGTGCGTGTGGAGGAACCATGTTGACCTGCAGGTGCTTACAGACAAGAGTTACCGTACGTGTAAATCAGAGAGTGATGATTGAGCAGCTGTCAGAGAGAGAGAGAGGGAGAGGGAGCTGGACAGAGCTAGAGAGAGCTAGAGAGAGGGAGAGAGAGCGGGAGAGAGAGCTAGAGAGATTGAGAGCTAGAGAGAGGGAGAGCTAGAGAGAGGGAGAGCTAGAGAGAGGGAGAGCTAGAGAGAGGGAGAGCTAGAGAGAGGGAGAGAGAGCTAGAGAGATTGAGAGCTAGAGAGAGGGAGAGCTAGAGAGAGGGAGAGAGAGCTAGAGAGATTGAGAGCTAGAGAGAGGGAGAGGTAGAGAGAGGTGGGCTAGGTTATAACAGGTTAATATAAACTGGTGTGGGTCAGGCGGTGATGAGCGGGCGTCTAGCGGCTGATGTGGGAGCAGGGTGATGTGGGAGCAGGGTGATGTGGGAGCAGGGTGATGTGGGAGCAGGCTGATGTGGGAGCAGGGTGATGTGGGAGCAGGGTGATGTGGGAGCAGGGTGATGTGGGAGCAGGGTGATGGATGAAGCTCTGTAGCCGTCATCCCTAAACAACACAGGCACAGCAGAGAAGCTGCTGCTGAGTAACCTCACACAGAGAGGAAGTAGGAGGAGACACACTTAGAAGCCCCCACACGCTCTCTATCACACACACACACACACACACAGACACATATGCCCCCACACGCTCTCCATCACACACACGCACACACACACAGACACACACACACACACACACACACACACACATATGCCCCCACACGCTCTCTATCACACACACACACACAGACACATATGCCCCCACACGCTCTCTATCACACACATACACACTTATAAGCCCCCACACGCTATCACACACACACACAAATACACTATCACACACACACACACACACACTCTCCCTCTCTATCACACACACACACACACTCTCTCCCTCTCTATCACACACACACACACAATCTCCCTCTCTATCACACACACATACACAAAATGGTTTGCAGTACCCTAGTTATAACAAGACTACACTGAAGAATCCAGCAGCGTATTTCCAGCAACACTGGAGCATGTGACCAGGCTGATGTGCTCTCCTGTCCAGTAGAGCTGCTTCTCGATCAGAGCACAGAGAGTCCATTCCTTCACATGAATCAGTCTGCTAGCCTGGTAGTCTGCTAGCCTGGTAGTCTGCTAGCCTGGTAGTCTACATCTCTGGTAGCCTGTTAGTCTAGTAGTCTTCTGGTCTGTCAGTCATCTTCAGTCTCTGAACAGAGTCGGTGCTTATCCTTGTCCCCAATGGTGGAGCTAAGAAGGAGGGGGAGGAGCAGAACTGGAGGAGGAGGGGCTACAAGAGGGGGAGGAGCCAAGATAGACAGGGAGGGGGAGGAGCCAAGAGAGGGGGAGGGGGAGGAGCTAAGATAGAGGGGGAGGAGCAGACCTGGAGGAGAACGATGTCAGCTGACTGTCCTCATCAGGTTCATATGACTCGCGCTCTGATTGGTTGATGGAATTAAAGTTTTATTTACCAGAATGTGCAAGAACAGTTTAGAGATCCAGGTTTTGGTGTGTGTGTGTGTGTGTGTGTGTGAAAATATGCTCCGATCATCAATGTGATGCTGTTATTCATCAGAACTAACAGGAGGGGAGGGATGAGGGAGAAAACATTAGTTAATGGTGTGTCCTTGCAGCTCACAAAACTAAATCTCTCAATTACTTTATATACACACACACACACACACACACACACAGCATGTCCTTGAAAATCTCACTAAGTTTATGCAGCATTCATCTTCATTTGCCTAATTAAACATCAGACAGTTAGATTAAAGAGATGGTACATTAGGGAAACTATGGACAACCATGAAGGGCAGTCTTTATCCAGCTGTCTGCTTGTCCTGGTTAGCTCTCAAAGAGTGATTCATTCTTCATAGTTAAAGGACAAACGCTCAGTGGAACACAGCGACAGACACAGCTAGCTGAGCAGTGGAACACAGCGACAGACACAGCTAGCTGAGCAGTGGAACACAGCGACAGACACAGCTAGCTGAGCAGTGGAACACAGACACAGCTAGCAGAGCAGTGGAACTCATGGACAGACACAGCTAGCAGAGCAGTGGAACACAGGGACAGACACAGCTAGCTGAGCAGTGGAACACAGGGACAGACACAGCTAGCAGAGCAGTGGAACACAGCGACAGACACAGCTAGCTGAGCAGTGGAACACAGCGACAGACACAGCTAGCAGAGCAGTGGAGCACCGGGACAGACACAGCTAGCTGAGCAGTGGAACACAGGGACAGACACAGCTAGCTGAGCAGTGGAACTCATGGACAGACACAGCTAGCAGAGCAGTGGAGCACAGCAACAGACACAGCTAGCAGAGCAGTGGAACACAGGGACAGACACAGCTAGCTGAGCAGTGGAACACAGACACAGCTAGCAGAGCAGTGGAACACAGCGACAGACAGACACAGCTAGCAGAGCAGTGGAACACAGCGACAGACACAGCTAGCTGAGCAGTGAACACAGCGACAGACACAGCTAGCTGAGCAGTGGAGCACAGGGACAGACACAGCTAGCTGAGCAGTGGAACACAGCGACAGACACAGCTAGCTGAGCAGTGGAACACAGGGACAGACACAGCTAGCTGAGCAGTGGAACACAGGGACAGCTAGCTTAGCAGTGGAGCACAGGGAGAGTTAAGGGTTCTGTTTTCAGTTCCTACTGTGTGATCCTATGTAGTGTTGGGAGATGAAACCATCTTCATTCAGAGCAGTGGAGGAGTTATTTACAGACCTCTTATCGATCTAGAATACAGCAGCACACGCAACATGAGAACACATCACCCAGAGCTTTCACTGCCAGGAGCTCTAAACACACTCTTCTTACAAAACACAACAAAACTGACAGATGATTTGTCCTTTGAGAGGAAAGTTTAGTATTTTTAATTGAGGCTTTGCAGAAGACACACACAGCCCTGCACTGTGCCTGTCTATCAGTGTGTGCGTTGTGTTTTGTATACAATGCCTTTCCATCAGTGTGCGTGAGTGTTTGTGTGTGTCCATGCGTGGGTAGTGGGTCATTACTGTGAGGAGAATCAATTCAGATAATGTCCACATGAGTAACACTCTCTCCCTCCACACAGCAGCATTCTCTGGATGACAGGCAACCACCCCCGGGGGCCAGGGCTGTCCCTGTCCAGCTAGCTGCTACAGAACACAGACTCCCCTCAACATTGCAAACAACATTACTAACGCAAGAGTAAACTGAGAACACTAAACTACTTCCTGAGTTTGCAGCGATGTCCTGCTTGTTTAGAAGCAATTGTGCTTACAGTACCAGAACAATCTGACAGAGAAATATTTACTGTCCAATCATTGCACAGGCAATTAACAAATTACACAGCCAGTAAACTGCTGAGAGCGAGAGAGAGACAGACAGAGCGAGAGAGACAGACAGATATATATATCTAGAGCGAGAGAGAGAGAGACGGAGAGAGAGACGAGAGAGATAGACAGATATAGAGAGAGAGAAGATGAGAGAGAGAGAGAGAGAGAGAGCCGATGGGAGAAGACAGAGAGCGAGAGAGACAGACAGATATATATATATATAGAGAGAGAGAGAGACAGACGACAGAGAAAGAGCGAGAGATAGAGAGAGAGAGAGACAGACAGACAGACATATATACATCGAGAGAGAGCAGTATTCTCTGATGGTTGTGGTCCACAAGGAAGACACAGATCAAACAGAATACAAACGTAGCTGACTAACAGGAACCACCAGACACATCTGACACATCAAGTCATGGATCAAACCATCAGATCTTCAGAGGGAACTTAGTTAAACAGCGTTGAGCTCATGTCACGCCACCGAGCTCATGCCAGAATCAAAGCATGGGAGGTCACAGACGAGCACAGTTAGCAGTCACACACTAGCACAGCTAGCAGTCACACACTAGCACAGTTAGCAGTCACACACTAGCACAGCTAGCAGTCACACACTAGCACAGTTAGCAGTCACACACTAGCACAGTTAGACATGTAGCTTCCTCTGCACAGGCAAGACAGAACACTGTGCTGAAAGAACAATATAACATGAAGGGTACAGTGTGAGATTCTACATCCATTTCTAGACAGGATGTGAACTCTGCTCTTCTTATAACATCTGTGCTGTGTAACCATGAGATACGACTTCTTAGACCAGATTAATAAGAGGACGGAAGTGATCAGTGAAATCCTAATCCTTTCTTGTGGGGTCCTGTGGGCACAGTGACTCTGTCAAGCTGCCTGCTCTCAGAGAAGTGGCTTGAAGGGGCTCACAGCATGCATAGGACAAATTGGCCATGCTTCAGTTCACATTGTTTTCATGAGAGTCGTGACTGAGGTGAACTGCTGTGTCAACTCTGAAGCTTTGATCTGGCACCCCTGTTCCCCCCCCTCTCCCTGCACCCTCCCTCCCACCCTGTCCCCCCACACCGCCCCCTCCGAAAGTAAAATGATTAAGAAATGGATGTTCGTCAGCAGAGAGAGAACAGACTCTCTCTCTTTCACTGCCAAGTCACATGTCAAGTTCCAGACAAGCACAGCACAAACTGAAAAACAGGACAATCTGCACCCATTTTAATTTAGACATTGTCCCAGATGGAGCCTATGGATTAGGAAAGGCATAGTCTTCACATTACGTCTTGGCTTGGTGAGTGAGAATAAAAACAGTTTGAGTCATGTCAAAAGTCAGTTCGAACAGCAGTGTAGGAAATGTTTTTTAACAGTTACCGTGCAACAGCAACAACAAAGCTTTCCCCAAACATCCTGAGAATAGGTCTGGGTCAAAAACTGCAGCACTCAGAAGGTGTGCATTGCACACACACACACACACAACACACAACACACAACACACAACACACAACACACACACACACACGCATACGCACACACCTTGACCTTCAACACGTCAAATGAAATATCAAAACGGTACATAGTAACAGTTGTTTTCATGCATCCAAATATTCCTGATCGAAGACTCAGCCTGACAGGCACTAAGCAGCGATCATGACGACACTAGAGAGAGTGGACAGACTTCATCCTGAGACAGGAGGTGAGAGAGAGACTGTGTGATCTTTACAAACACTCACCTGTTTCCAAGGATCCGGAGCAGGAATTCCACTTGGAGCTCCCTGACTGTCGGCTGAGATTCAGGTCCAAACGTGTGATGGTTCGTTTGTTACCGTTCCTGTCAATCACCTCTGTGGTGACCCTAAGTTCCTGGTCTCCGCCCCCCTCAGCCTCGCCACACGAGGTAACATCCTCGTCTGCCAGGAGCAGTATGCGGTGGTTGAGCTGGGGACTGGGCAGCCTAGGGGACAGGGGAGACAGGACCGGAGACATGCTCTGCAGGGTGTTGGTGGCTGGGTAGGAGTTGTTGAACACCCCCGAGAGAGAGGGAGACGAGGGGCTCTTGGTCCGAAAAGTCTCAGTAGGTTTGGAGAGGGGCAACCACAGTCCATCAGGAGGTCTGGTCCCTGTGTTATCTCTCCTCTCCTCCAGCCTGGAGCTCCTGCCAGGCCCCAGCCACTCTCCACAACCCTGTTGGAGGACACTCGGTCCTGGCTGAGGGAGAGAGCACCCTGCCCCTGGCTGGATGTCTGACCTGTCTGTGCTCATGTGGCTGACACGCTGCACCCTCCCCTCAGCTTCCTGCACCCTTGCCACCACCCTGACCCCAGACTCCCTCCTGTTGATTTCCTCATACAGCTGGGCAGCCGTCTTGTCCTCAGACATCATGGAGGGAAATACATGGTGGTCCGGAGATGTGAGCCTCTTGATAGGTCGTAGGTTCCCACTCAGCAGAGGCTCCTGCTGGGCCAGATCACTGACGCTGGCCATCAAGCTGCAGGAGGATGCTTCGTATCCCAGGCACAGCTCGCTGTCAAACTCAGAGAGGTCGTTACAGAAGTCCAGGTCTCCAGAGTCGTCCATGAAAGACCAAGCGTCGCGGGCGATGTGGAAGTGTTCCTCCAGGGGCAGGATAGGGTTGCTGGCCACGCTGACGTAGGAGCCAGACGCCGGAGTATCGGGAGCGCGGACGGACGCTGGCGTTCCTGGAAGTCTCCGCTCCTCCACCACGGACGCTGCAGGGATGGAAGCTGAGGTCTGGACCTGAGCCTGGACTGAACACGACCTGCTGGCAGGCGCCTTTTTCTCCTTGCTGTGGGGGAGCTCCTCCACTGGCATGAGCTTCTTCCCCCCCAGCCTTTTGAGCTTCCGACCACGAGACGAAGCCTTCTTGTGCTCCGGGGACGTGGGGAGGGCGTGATGGGATCGGCTGCTGCTGGCAGCCTGACCAGGGCAGCCCTCGACATCCTCCGACGCCCCCTGACCCTGAAGTTTCCCCTCCTGGTTTCCCATCCTGACTTTGTTGGCGCAGTCCGTGCACAGAGATAGAAGCTGGGCCAGCAGCTGGCGGTGTTCTGCGGCCAGCCAGAAGAACTCAGAAACAGCTTCCTTTGTTGCCCGGCTGGAGTTGAGAAGTTCGCCTGCAGGGATGGAAGACTGGCCTCTTTGTTTGTCTGCAGGGGGATGGCCCTTCGCCTGGTCATTACTGCAGCCAGCCCAGCCTGGGGCGTGGCTCCCATATGTGAACCCAGGAGCCCGCCTCTTGGGGACGTAGAGACTGGTGTAGCTGCGCTCCTGGATGGGTTGGTAGAGATGAAGGACAGTGTGGGAGCCCTCCATGATAGGAGCCATGTTGGTCAACACAGCTCGCTAATCAGCCCCCCAGACTAGGCCAGTCCCCAAAGGCAGCAGCAGTCTGTGGATTAGAAAGGAAGATGAATAGCAGTGTTCATCACCTGGCCAGTCTAACACCTGTCCCAGATAAGAAGCTTTCAATGACACACGCGTGGTCGTAAATCTTCCAGACTGCACTGAAACCATCAATCATGGGATGGGTGAAGAGTGAAATAACATTCATTAACTTGTTTAGATTCTAAACTGAAACGTCTAAAATAATTTTTTTATTAAAGTGAATCGAAGATCCCCCCCCCCAAAATCTAATAGCATTATCTGATGGGACATCCCATACAGAAGCTTTGGTTAATGTAGTCTGCAGCATCCTGACAAAAGCACCAACTCTACGCTGCATCAAGGATGCCTCTGCACCTGGACCTCATGTCTCCTCCACCATGTCTCCAGATCTTACAGGATGTGGACATGCAGCAGCAGCAGCCAGACAACACTACTCTGTGGGGACCATGTCAGTTTAGAAATACAAGCATCATACTCTTTTATTTACTGTTTTCAACTTTCGTTTACTGTCTTTACACCTAAAATGTTTATAAATAATACTTCGCACATGTATTGGAAAACACGATGCAACGCATCAAGAACTGAGAGCTAAAAAGATCGCTTACTTTCAAGATATTTCTGTCTTATGTAAATAGTATCCTCAAGCTCCATCATGACGATGCGTGTTGGTAAGACATCTAATATACCCACGCTACCGTAAAAGCGGGAACACGTCATTTAAGGACAGTGCATCTTCTGATCATGTAGGCATGTAAGCGACATCAGGACACCTAGTCCTGGCTTTCATTTCATCTCGTTAATTGAAAGCTTTATGTGCTGTGCTACAGTTTAATCTTCATCGTCATCGTCATCATCATCATACTGTGAAAGGCTGTGAGTGGAAAGAGATTTTCTTAACGTCGGCTCGATGCGTTTTTATCAACATTGTAGAAGCTGCGGCATCAAGTCCCACAGGGTGACGACGTCCACAGTCAAACGCAAGATGTGGACATTGCAGATGCAAAAGACGATGCCGTCGAGCTTGGACTGTTTTAAATCCGTATCTAAAATAGTCCCGTCTCTAAATGTTTAGCATCACTGGACTGCTGTCACCTTGCAGCAAAGACTTGCGATGCGTCTCTATCAATTCTCTAACCCCAAACATTTCAACAACACGCACTTTACGAAACACACGTAAACAGAACTACATTAGTATCACAGTGAATTTTGTTAACGTTCTTTACGAGATAAATATTTCAACCCAAGTTGAGTCGACCCTCAAATGATTAAAACACAATTATTCAAATGTCTTTTAGTCTAGTGACAATAGACAAACATAAGAATGCACCTTGTACTTTTATATGCAAATGTGATCGAGCAGGACAAACACGAACTTACCAGTTTCACTGGCATGACAGACCCCTCCACCAGATCTCTGCGGACAGCCGCCGCCGTTGCTTCCCTAACACCGTCGTTTATCCATCTTGATTGGCACAGCATTTGAACCAATGGGTGACCCCAGCGTCTCTTTATCGCTCTTCTATTGGTGGAGAGGTAATGTCCTACCTTAAAACAGCTGAAGCTTCGAGTTAGGCCACGTTATGACGACTAGCAGGTGATGAGGTTCACTAAGGGATTTAGACAAGTACAAAATACACTTAAATCATTACATTTTTTATACGTTCCTCCCGAACTAGTGCGGATGAAAATGTTTTCATCCGGTTCCTACCAACATACCTGGCGTCTTTTTAGTGCACGCACGCACGCACGCTCACTGGCTCTTCATGAAGCAGCCAGGTGTTATTGATTTGCGTATTTTAACATGTAGGCTGCATTACGTGGACACCGCTTGTTATCTCCACTCTCACAGTAACTCTCACAGTAACCTGTGAGAGTGGAAATAAAGTAATAAAAATAAAAAATGTAGGAAAGGACGTTTTCTCATAACTTAAAAAATATATATATTTGCTTAACCTTTGGAAGTTTCTTTCTTAAAGCTTTATTTTCATTCACACATTGAAAGGAGAGGAGGGACAAAAATGAAAAAACAAACAAAAAAATCTCACGGTGAAAGTAGAAGAGAACGGACAAGCTTAATACAGAGTAATACAGAACACAGTAGGGAGTGCAACAGGAGAGTGTAGGGGAAAGGCGCACAATTACATTTAAAATATTGACCATGCCACCGGATACAACTTACAACCACAGACTGGCTTGAAAATGTAAGAAATAATTATAATTATTTCACATCTACGGAAGTGCCCTCTAACCTCCAACCGTCTCTGGAGGAGAAGATCCCGCACTGAATTGCTCCTCACAAGGTTTCTTTCATTTATTCTTCTCTATTGAGTTTTTATGGTTGTTTTTCTTTGTCTTCCTGAAAGATTTACTTTGGCCGAGGGGCAGTTTTATGGGAGTGTGGAACCCGCCGTGACAATGCTTGTAAAAAAGACTACCAATACATTTTAATTTGCCGTTGTTTTTTGTTTGAACTTCCTGAATTATCTCTAGTTTAGTCACTAAACTAGACAGTCATTTATTTAACTTGATTTGTTCTGACAATGATGACAGAAATTGAAGGAAGATGTAAAAAAAAGAAAGATGGGGAATTGTTCATTACACAATCGTAGGTCGAACACAAGATGGCAGCATTGTGTCATGACAAATCTACCACTTGCTTTCTAGATCGGTTAAAAGCACGTATTCGGAGTAATGTTCGGTAATGGGAATTTAACAGTGCTGACCTAGGCAAAAAAAAATGTTTTTTAATCTATAAACAAAAACCGTAGGCACGAGCAGACACGTGCTGTAGCCCAATACGCGTCCCGTTTGTGGTCCCTGACCAAGGTGCTGATGTACAGGGGCGTGCATGTGAACCCGCATTCTATTCCTCCAATTCCATGCCTTGATTTTTTGTCCTTAAATAATTGAGTCTAATTATGTCTTGTATATCAGTTAATTAGCAGGTTCCGCCGCACATTGAGCAAACTGGACAAAAATAGCTATCTCTTCTTCGTTGTGCTACTGCATGGGAATTTCGAAAGGTCGCGCTTTTATGTTTATATTGATAAGATCCACTGGTGACGTCGAAGATAAAGACCCCGGCACTGCCGTATTTTCACTGCAAGACTACGCTGCCCGTTTCCAGCCCGTGTGACTGTTCTCTTCAGTCTCACCGATGCTTGCACGCTCCTTCGGTAACAGCACGGCAGACATTAGCGGAGAGCGGGAGTGAGTGACAGGCTGCAGAAGATCGCCCAGACTCCCCTATATGGCCGTGGATTAGCTATATGCTAATATTGATCATAGAGAGGAGAGGCAGCGAGGTGCTGCGAGCCAGCAGTGGAGGCTACCAGAGTCTGAACAGGCTCCTCAACAGCCATGGCTGAAGGCGTAGAAGGGGAAGATGAAATCCAGTTTCTCAGAACTGTAAGTAATTTCCCACCGTTTAACCGCGAGCTCGAGGTCCTCAGAGCATCTTTAATTCGGTCCAGCCCGTTTACCTCAGCCGCTACCTGTTTCAGACAGCTGCTCTCATGTTGATTGTCACAAGGTGTCTAAACCTGTTCATATAGGCTACATTCTTAAGAATTGTCCCTGTTTATGAATGCGCCTCACAGCCTGTTTTGCCGCGCTTGAAACTAGACGAGAGTGCTCTTCTGTGTGATGATAAATGCATTAATTCATGGGATAGACTACTACTTATCCAGGGTCATCGTTACGCCTTTCCGTCAAACTTATCTTTAAGTGATAATAAATAACCCATCGAAGTCTTCTTTTCGCATACAACCGTATGAGATTTTTGCGTGATTTCTGGTAACTTCAATTTTCTATCCATGTTGTTGGGTGTCTGTCAGACCAAGTTTAGCCTACTTCATAATGTCTTATGCAAGACATCATGATAATTGATGATGATGATTCTCGAACTGTTATGTTTCGTCCACGGTAGTTGCAGCGATGTCTAAAACGGCGAGTAATAACGATGACACGATTTAGGTTGGGAAGGTTAATACTATGTTAGCTACTGGTGGGTCCATCAGGTTATCCTTGGCCTCCTGTAGGCTGCAACAAAAGGATGTTAATTATGTGACGATAACGGTGATTTGTAAAATGGCTTTCCATTAGTCGGTTTAATCATCCTGTCAAGCAGGATGCTTGTAAAGACGGCAGGGCAGCCTGGACCCCCGGAGAGGTGACAGAGAAGGGGACACAGGGAAGGGGACACAGGGACAGGGACACAGGGCAGCCTGGACTCCCGGAGAGGGGACAGAGAAGGGGACACAGGGAAGGGGACACAGGGACACAGGGACAGGGACACAGGGCAGCCTGGACTCCCGGAGAGGGGACAGAGAAGGGGACACAGGGACAGGGACACAGGGCAGGCTGGACCCCCGGAGAGGGGACAGAGAAGGGGACACAGGGAAGGGGACACAGGGAAGGGAGACTGGAGGAAGGGGACACAGGGAAGGAGACACAGGGAAGGAGACACAGGGAAGGGAGACTGGAGGAAGGGGACACAGGGAAGGGAGACTGGAGGAAGGGGACACAGGGAAGGGAGACTGGAGGAAGGGGACACAGAGAAGGGAGACTGGAGGAAGGGGACACAGAGAAGAGGACACAGGGAAGGGAGACTGGAGGAAGGGGACACAGAGAAGAGGACACATTGAAGGGGACACATTGAAAGGGAAAAAGGGAAGGGGACACAGAGAGGGGGACACGGAAGAGAACAATGGGAAGGGGACACAGGGAAGTGGACACAGGGGCCCATTTGACTAGGACAGTTCTACTGCAAAACACATTCACATCAGTGAAGACTGAACCAGTTTAGATAACATAGCACAGTAAAGAATCCTTCTCAGACAAAGAAGGCCAGTTTTAAGGGTGGGAAGTGACATCAGTTGCCAACTCGACAGATGACCATGATGACTGACGCTACATCTACTGGGAAACATACAGAAGCGTTTCATGGCAGCAGATAAAAACGAATCATGGCCAGGTGAAGTTTAAGAGAGCTACTGGTGATATCTGGATGCTTCCTGCTGGTTTCATAGAGTCTCACACTCAATAATGCTGTTGTTTTGTGTCTGCTGTTGTGTCGGACGTCTACTAAAAAGGAAAGTGTTCCTCAGACACCAGATGTTAGGAGAAAAGGAAGGTGGCTGCCTATCCTTCATCCTTTTGAAGGAGCCTGCTGTGTCTTTTGTGGGATCCACTGCAACAGTGTTTAAAGGGCTGAGTCATTTGTGGCTGATTGCTGTTCACACTGGTAATCTACCGGAATTCAACAAACTACAAACATGGAGCTTCAGTGGTTGTCTGAGCTGACAGAGCTACAGCTCTACGGTGTGTTTGGAGATCATGTGAATCTCAGGGATTCTGTTGCTGGTTTCAGAGGGAATTAGCGCTGGGTAAACCAGACCTGTTAGCATGTGTGTATCAGCTCTCAGTGTCACTAAGCTAGACACAGGAACAGCCATGTCTGACTCTCACACAGCAGCCAGTCCCATGTTACCAGAGCCCCCCCTCACACACACACACACACACACACACACACACAGCACCAGTCCATGTTACGGCAGAGCCCCCCCCCTCCACAACACATTACACCCACACCACAGCAGCCTAAGTCCCATGTTACCAGGAGTCCCCCCCCCCCCCCCCCCCACACACACACATGCTAACAGGCAGATTCAGCTCTAGACTGCTTGGAGCGCTGCAGCCCAAATGCCAACAGGCTCCAAAGGGGATTATGAAAAACAGAGAACACCAAAAAAGACATTTCTTGTCATTTAATAATTCCTGGTCCAGTATGGTGTGGTGGGAGACAGCGGATTGGGTGTGTGTGTGTGGGGGCGAGAGGGATAGAGAGAGCGAAAGAGAGACAAAAAGAGAGAGTGTGTGTGTGTGTGGGGGGTGGTGGTGAGGCTGGATGGTGTGTGTGTGTGCACACCTGTGCGTGTGTGCACACGTGCGTGCCTGTGTGTGAAAGAGTGTGTGAAAGAGTGTGAGATAGAGTGTGTGAGAGAGTGTGTACGTGTGTGTGTTGTTGTGGTGGGTCTAGAACAGAAGTAGAGTACATGTTTCTATGCCAGCAGTGACTCATGTGAGGCAGGCGTGTGCATGCTAGCAGTAGAGTCATGTGTGCATGCTAGCAGTAGAGTCATGTGTGTGCATGCCAGCAGTAGAGTCATGTACATGCCAGCAGTAGAGTCATGTGTGCATGCCAGCAGTAGAGTCATGTGTGCATGCTAGCAGTAGAGTCATGTGTGTGCATGCTAGCAGTAGAGTCATGTGTGTGCATGCTAGCAGTAGAGTCATGTGTGTGCATGCTAGCAGTAGAGTCATGTGTGTGCATGCGCCGAGCCCCCCATCATTAGAGTCTATGTGTGACCCATGTGCTAGCCAGCCTTAGTCTGTATTTTTAGAATTAGAATTAGAGTCATGTGTGGTGCCTGCTATCAGTTAGAGTCTGATTGTGTTGTGCATGCCAGGCAGTTTAGAGTCAATGATCGGTCGCACAGACAGATATGTGAATACAGCCGTTGAATGTGCTGTGCCATGCTAGCAGTTAGAGTCCATGTGTGTGCACATGCTCAGCAGTCTCTAGAGTTCATGGTGTCACTGCATGCCAAGCTAGGTAGAGTCATGTTAACATGCCCAGCAGTAGGAAGTCATGTTATAATGCCCCAGCAGTAAACACCCGCTATAGATACATAAGACACCTCTGCGGTCTAAAGGGTGGTTCAGGTGTCGTCCTCTGAGGTCTGTCTTTGACCACACAACACACACACACACAAACAAAAAAACAAACACACACACACACAACATTACACAACTACATCACAATGCGCTCACACACACACACACACACACACAACATTGCGTTCTCACCACATCTACACACACACACACACACAACATGCGCTCACACACACAACATGCGCTCACACACACACAACATGCGCTCACACACACACACACACACACTCTGTGGATATCAATCGTTGATGACATCAGTGTCAGACATGTTTTTGCTGCCATGCAAACATGACATACTCGTACTGAAGCACCTAATAAACTGCTGTACAAGCTGCCTTTACTCTAACAACCAAACCAAAGTAATTTCCCTGGAGGAAGCGTGGAGAAGTCTCCCTTGGTGAGACACTGCTGTAAGGCACAGGCTCTGCTAGGGTCATTTACTGCTCTAGGAAGACAAGCCGCTCTGAGGGTGCTCCGACACTCAGTGACTGTTGGGCCAAGTGTGTGGGGGTGTGTGTGGGTGGTGTGGGAGGGTGTCTGTGTGTGGGTGGGGTGTAAGGGTGTCTGTGTGTGGGGTGTGAGGGAGTGTGTGTGTGGTGTGAGGGAGTGTGTGTGGTATTAGGGAGTGTGTGGGGTGTGAGGGAGTGTGTGGGGTGTGAGGGTGTCTGTGTGTGGGGTGTGAGGGAGTGTGTGGTGTGGGTGTCTGTGTGTGGGGTGTGAGGGTGTCTGTGTGTGTGGTGTGAGGGAGTGTGTGTGTGTGGTGTGAGGGAGTGTGTGTGGGGTGTGAGGGAGTGTGTGTGGTGTGAGGGAGTGTGTGTGTGGTGTGTGAGGGAGTGTGTGGTGTGAGGGAGTGTGTGAGGGAGTGTGTGTGTGGTGTGTGAGGGAGTGTGTCCGTTAGACAGGAGTATCTGGGAAGCTGACCTGCTGTTTCAGAGAGACTGCAGGACCTGCCTCAACAGCAGGATTCTGAATCAGACACTGTTCGCCTGTGAGGATGTCTCTCTAACAGCTTGTTATGTAAGAAACACTTTTACATTTCTGCTGGACGGCCAGCAAGGCTGGTTACTGTGGATTAGAATGTGTCTGTGCTCTGTGTGTGTGTTCTGTGTGTGTGTGCTCTGTGTGTGTGTGTTCTGTGTGTGTGTGCTCTGTGTGTGTGTGCTCTGTGTGTGTCTGAGAACCATGTCTAACTGAAGCTGGGTATTCTAATAAGTGACAAATACTTCTAACTGCTGGCTGCATTTCTCCATTCTGTGTGATTCTGCTATTTCACCCCCCTCTGATGCCACGCATGACCCAACCCTGTGATGTTCATCACTGATGCCAGCTATCCAGGCCCCTGTCCCCTCAGGATACCCCTGCTAGGCTCATGTCAGTCTCAGGCTGTGTTAGCAGGTAGTGGGGGACATGGTGAAAAGGCCACAGTCTGAGTGGGACAAACACTATATGACAGCACAGCCAGGCCTGTCTATGAAGGCCTGTCTGTGAAGGCCTGTCTATGAAGGCCTGTCTGTGAAGGCCTGTCTATGAAGGCCTGTCTGTGAAGGCCTGTCTATGAAGGCCTGTCTATGAAGGCCTGTCTGACCTGGCAAGCTGCTGTTAGGAGCAGTCTGAAGCAAGCCTCTCTGCTCCTCCACCCCCCTGCTCCTCCACCCCCCTGCTGCCCCACCTCCACCTCCCTGCTCCTCCACCCCCCTGCTCCCCCACCTCCACGCTCCTCCACCCCCCTGCTCCTCCACCTCCACCCCCCTGCTCCTCCACACTCCTCCACCTCCCTGCACCTCCACCCCCTGCTCCTCCACCTCCCTGCACCTCCACCCACCTGCTTCCCCACCTCCACCTCCCTGCACCCCCACCTCCCTGCACCCCCACCTCCCTGCTCCTCTATTTCAGGTCTCTTAATCTTGAATTCTTCATCTCTATCTATATCTGCCTCTGTCTGTCTCTGCCTCTGTCTGTATCTGCCTCTGCTGTATCTCTGTCTGAATCTGCCTGTATCTCTGTTTGAATCTGTCTGTATCTCTGTCTGAATCTCTGTCTGAATCTGCCTGTATCTCTGTCTGAATCTGCCTGTATCTCTGTCTGAATCTGTCTGTATCTCTGTCTGAATCTGCCTGTATCTCTGTCTGAATCTGCCTGTATCTCTGCCTGCATCTCTGTCTGAATCTGTCTGTATCTCTGCCTGCATCTGCCTGTCTGTATCTCTGTCTGATCTCCCTCTGCCTGTATCTCTCTAGCCCAGAACTCCTCTCCTCAGATCAGAAGTGTGACACCAGAGCCCACTGCGTGTGGTTAGTGTCAGGAGAGGTGGAATTATCATTTCATCCTCAGCAGAGACCCCAAAAACTGCCTTGTCATTGTCACCTTTCAAAGTCACCAAAATTGCTTTCCTAGAGAAACTCCTGCTGAATCTTTTCAAACGAGTCTCGAATCCAGCAGATCCTAAAAGATACTGACTCCGATTCAGACACTGTATTACAGCTCCATTTCTGCTTCTCAATTCCTCTCAGTACTATAATTCTCTGCCCATGAAGTGACTCCTGGCCATTCTGATTCAGCACATCCTCCTTGTCTGCTTGACTTGAGGATGATGGCTCTAATGTTATTATGCCCATGGACTTCACTGTCATTTCATGGTTGAATTAAAAACTAATTGGTCCATTTGATTCAGAACCAAGTGACATTTGGAGCATAATGGCTCTGGTTTCCAGTCCACATGGGAGCTGAAACTCTGCCTACTGCAGGGTAGCCCCCCTCCCCTGGTCCCCCCCATGGACAGCCCCCCTCCCTGGTCCCCCCCCCATGGACAGCTCCCCTCCCTGGTCCCTCTCCTCCATGCTGTCACAGTGAACAGTCTAACCTTTTCAAACAGAACGGTACTTTAAATCCTGCCCACATGTTTGTCCCCCATCTGCAGCCTTCAGACCACACTGACACACAACAGCTGGTGTGGTGCTGCTTTCCTACCTGTGGATTGGATTTGTCCTTCAAACTGTTTGCTGAGTTAAATTAGATGAGATTGATCATGTTTGCCTTAGACTGTTTGCCTCGTGGAGGTGTTCAAAATGCTAAGTTATACAATGTAAAAGCCATGGTATTGATCAGGCAGTTTGGCTGGCAGTGATTGAGAAGAGACTGTAAACCTACATCCATATTGCTGTATTGATTAACACTGTACCTCTATGTGTATAAACACAGAACCTTACAGTCAAGAGCCAGGATGAGTTCCTAATACTGAACACTTGTGATGATGCCTAAACACAGGACAGTACTGTGTTTGTGTGTGTGTGCGCGCGCGCTAACGCGGCTGTATAAAGGACTGGTAATTTAAGACCAGAAGCATTTTCCTCAGCAGGTTGTTCTGATGTGTGGTGTGGTGGAGACAGAAAGATGGGGCTGACCAGGAGGACGAGGCCAGTAGGATGAGGAGCAGGATGAGGCTAGCAGGATGAGGCTAGAAGGATGAGGCCAGTAGGATGAGGAGCAGGATGAGAGCCAGTAGGATGAGGAGCAGGATGAGGCCAGTAGGATGAGGAGCAGGACGAGGCCAGTAGGATGAGGAGCAGGATGAGGCTAGCAGGATGAGGCTAGCAGGATGAGGCCAGCAGGATGAGGCCAGCAGGATGAGGCTAGCAGGATGAGGCTAGCAGGATGAGGCCAGCAGGATGAGGCCAGCAGGATGAGGCTAGCAGGATGAGGCCAGCAGGATGAGGAGCAGGATGAGAGCCAGTAGGATGAGGAGCAGGATGAGGCCAGTAGGATGAGGAGCAGGATGAGGCTAGCAGGATGAGGCTAGCAGGATGAGGCCAGCAGGATGAGGCTAACAGGATGAGGCTAGCAGGATGAGGCTAGCAGGATGAGGCTAGCAGGACGAGGCCAGTAGGATGAGGCCGGCAGGATGAGGCCGGCAGGATGAGGCCGGCCGGATGAGGCCAGTAGGATGAGGAGCAGGATGAGGGCAGCAGGATGAGGGCAGCAGGATGAGGCTAGCAGGATGAGGCTAGCAGGATGAGGGCAGTAGGCTTGGTTCAAAGACAGAAGAGATAGGCTGCTGTAATGAGCTATCGATCCAGACACCAAATGAAGAAATTTCCTGAAAATTGTCAGAGGAATGCAGCCAGCCTGCCTGATTGATTTGTGTTTAGAGCATGAATATTTAAGCCAGGGTGTAGGAGGATCCAATGCGTGCTGGCAGCCATCTTTCTGTGGTGTGTGAAGGAAACCCAGTTTTCTTCAGATGTGGTTAGAATCAGATTTAATTTCTCTTCTGCAATCTTGGTTATCTAACACGCGATCGTGGACGAGCAGATAGATGATTTGTGGCTGTTCTGGGACCCACCATGCCACAGACAGCCTGGTAGCCTGTCGTCTGAGTGATCCAGGCTGACGGGTCCCCCCCTAGGAGCAGGCAGCTCAGCTAGGTGCGGGGCCTCAAGCCTCCTCTAGCCTCAGGACCTCCAGCCTCCCCCCAGCCTCAGGGCCTCTAGCCTCAGGGCCTCCCTCCAGCCTCAGGGCCTCCCTCCAGCCTCAGGGCCTCCAGCCTCAGGGCCTCTAGCCTCCCCCAGCCTCAGGGCCTCCAGCCTCCCTCCAGCCTCAGGGCCTCTAGCTTCCCCCTAGCCTCAGGGCCTCCAGCCTCAGGGCCTCCAGCCTCCCCCTAGCCTCAGGGCCTCCAGCCTCAGGGCCTCCAGCCTCCCCCCAGCCTCAGGCCCTCCCCCACTTTCAGGGACTCTAGCCTCCCCCAGCCTCAGGGCCTCCCCCCAGCTCCAGTCACACCCAGGAAGAATTTGGCTCTCACTGTGCTTCTGTGTGTCGAGACGCACCCTGTAAATCCAGCTCTGCCACGTCCATCTCCAGTCCCTCGCATGAAAGCCCCTGCTCAGCTCTCCTCACTGAGAGAAGAGAAGGTGTAAATCACCTGTCTATGTTAACAAGCCTGGGCTGCTGCAGGGGCAGTTTCAGAGGGGTTTATTCACTCAGTTGGTCTGGTCTCAGTCAGATGTTCTGGATCACCTTGATTGATCCTGAACACTCCAAGGACAGATGAACACTTCCAAAAGGCAGACGAAGGTTTTATACATCACAGATAGTATGTTTGGAGTTAACCTTTTCATCTAAATACTGTCAAATCTGAGATATTGAACTTACCAATCACATGAAGCAGCTCATGAATATTGTGGTTGTTATCTGTCTTGATTGACAGTAAATTACCTTCAACCACTCCCACATTTCATGTCTTATAAAGTAGAGTTAGTGAGAAGCCTGAAGGCTTGTCAAGCCTCTCAGTTTCTCAGTTTCCCATTTCTTCACCAAGAGCGACATGACACCTTGTCCTGTGTTTTGAGACCCACTGAAGCATTGTTGAACTGAGGCGACACAGCCGGCTGTAAATACTATTTCCATCCTGATTAATTCAACCCCTGATTTGTCGGTTTAATTGAGTCTTTTCAGCGTGTTTACGCATCTCCCAAGCTGTCCTGGAAGCCGCCACAGTAATTGCCGTGTTGAGATATCCTCGTACTTCTTCCTCACCGTCGACGCCAACCTTTCTGCCCCTTCCACCGACACCGACAACACAGCCGTTCCCCAGCTCATAAAAGATTCAGAGCATTTTAACAACCCTTACGCCTGCTTCTCTCCACACAAGCGCAAACCAGGAGATACCTCTCCTTTATTGGCCCTTGTTACAGCAGACTCAATGATGTGTGTAATAAAACTGTGTGTTATTGTGCCTCCGCAGCAAGCCGAGACAGGGTGAGACATGCTGGCTTGAGGTAGAGATATGGTTGAGGCTCTGAAAAGCATTGACATATCTGACCCTTATTCCAACCCTTCGTCAAACTGCCTTCCCTCCACAAACACTTGCTCTGTGATGAGTGCAGTCATGTACTGTCTGGGTCTGAAGGAGCTAGCTACGGCTACGCAGGGATGAAGGAGCCAGCTACAGCTACGCAGGGATGAAGGAGCTAGTTACAGCTATGCAGGGATGAAGGAGCTAGCTACAGCTACGCAGGGATGAAGGAGCTAGCTACAGCTACGCAGGGATGAAGGAGCTAGCTACAGCTACGCAGGAATGAAGGAGCTAGCTACAGCTAAGCAGGAATGAAGGAGCTAGCTACGGCTACGCAGGGATGAAGGAGCTAGCTACAGCTATGCAGGGATGAAGGAGCTAGCTAATGGTACGCAGGGATGAAGGAGCTAGCTACAGCTACGCAGGGATGAAGGAGCTAGCTACAGCTACGCAGGGATGAAGGAGCTAGCTAATGGTACGCAGGGATGAAGGAGCTAGTTACAGCTACGCAGGGATGAGTGGAAGCGTAGGTCTGTTCTGATCTGCAGGTGTGGAAGGAGGAAAGTTTTGAATGCTGCTGTATACCTCCAGTCTGTAGCCTGTCTCTGGAGTCTCACTCCCCAGCTTTCTAGTTCTCCATCTGTCTGTTTCTCTTCCCATCTCTCTCCCTTTATTGCTGTCTGTTTCTCTCCCTCTGCTCTGGACTTGCATAGAGGAGGCTGTGGCTTGCTGTTTAACTTGGTGACTGCATGTGGAGAGATTGTAAGTCCTATTGAACACAACTACACTGTGCTGGAGACATCTTTATGACCCTTTCTCTTCTGCACTTTGGTTTTTCATTTCTCTGCTCTTTTTGATTTGGGACTTGTCAGTGGCTGGTTTATGCCCCAGTTTCTTTAAATGACTACCTACTGTAAGCTGGCAGTGAAACTGAGTCAGGTGTTTCCAAGTGTCCTGTATAGCAGTCCTGAGCTACCAGGTTTATCTGCATGAGCATGCCCTGGGCTAAACAGAGTTGGTGCGTCTGTGTAGAAGTTATTTCCTGCGTGTATAATCCTGATGTCCTTTGGCATTCTGGGTAACGGCCGGGGGGCCCTGTGGCCTGGGGATGGTGGATGCCATCCACCAGGGATGGTGCCTGGTTCAGAGTACAGACATTTGATGGCCACACACACACACACACACACACACACACACACACACACACACAGGAAGTTGGGTAGACTGGGAGGGCTATAGAACAGACATTCTATATTAACCCTATGGATCAGTGACCATGGCCCATGTCCAAGAGCCTCATCCTGATGGGTGTGAAAACACACAAGAAGGAAGCCAGTTTCATTGTGATTGAACACACACACACACACACACACACACACACACACACTAAAGCAGTAGCCAACATATCCAGGTGGCTCATTACACAGATCACACAATGGGTTTCCAGCAACTCTGTACTTTCATCTGCTTTTAAAGAGGGCGACTAAGAATGACTCACCTCACCGTCCAGGTAAAGGATCTGGTTATTAGTGTTCCTCTCCATCTCAAGACTGTCTTCTGAAAACACCACTTCTCAGAAGAAGACCGTCTGTTTCCCTCTCTGTAGTTTGAGGAAGTGTGCCTGCTCCCCTGTTATTGCCTGCCGTGAGGAGGGAAGAGAGAACATGGACTGCTGTTCTTCCACCTGCCTCATCAGCAGCCTGGCTTCAACCAACATGGCCGCACCACGCTTCTTCTCTGTGGGCTCATTAGCTCAAACTGGAGCATATTACAACCACGCTTGGTGTTTCCTCTTCAGTGTGTGTTTAGTTATCTTATCTGAACGTGAGCTAGAGTTTTGGAAGCAGGTTATTGGAATAAGCCATGAGTGTGGCGTTCGAGTGTGTGTGTTCGAGTGTGTGTGTGTGTGCTCTGATGAGAGATTACCGTACCTGTCTGATGCTTGGATGGATTTCTGAGGCCCATGTGTGTTTGAGGAGCACAGCTGTGTGGGGTCTCCTGAAGAGCCGCAGTCTGTCCCACACAGGTGGAGAGACACCTGGGAGCAGAATAGCTTCCTTCCATTTCTGTCCAGAAAAGACGCAAGCTATCAGCTAGCGCCCGAGCAAGCTAGTAACTGATATGGATACTAGCTTGTGGTAGAGCTGGGCGCTAGCTCGTAGTACAGCTGAGCGCTAGCTCATGGTACAGTTGGGCATTTGCTCGTTGTACAGCTAGGCGCTAGCTCGTTGTACAGCTAGGCGCTAGCTCGTGGTACAGCTGAGCACTAGCTCATGGTAGAGCTGGTCGCTAGCTCGTAGTACAGTTGTGCACTAGCTCATGGTAGAGCTGGGCGCTAGCTCGTAGTACAGTTGTGCGCTAGCTCGTGGTAGAGCTGGGCGCTAGCTCGTAGTACAGTTGTGTGCTAGCTCGTGGTACAGTTGGGCACTTCCTCGTGGTAAGTCTCTCACTCTCAGTGCCTTTAGCAATGCGCTTAAAGCAGGACCAAATGTTTAATGGAGGCTGAAATTAATTTAAGATGTCACCCGGTTGCTAGGGAATGCTGTGGGGATGTGTGTGTGTCTGTGTGTGTGTGTATGTTGGTGTGTGTGAATGCAGGAAAGAGAGATATATAGAGTGATTTGAGGTTAAAGACATTGTGTGAGTTAGAAACAAGATGGAGTGTGTGTGTGTGTGGCAGCTAGCTCAGCAGCTTGCCTCTACAGCAGACGAACACTAGCACTTTCCCCTCAGCACAGTAGCACTGACTCACAGGAACAAATGGCTTGCCTTTCTCCTTATACATGACTCTCTCTCACACTCCATCGCTCCCCTGTCTGAGTCACGCCACTCTCACTTAGTGGGACGAAAACGCTACAAGTTCATGAATCATTCCAACAGTAAATTCACAGCCAGAAAGCCTGCTTTTTCCTGAAGGAAATTCTGGAATAAAATCTTAAAATACTGATTCTGGAGGGAGAACATAAGTAAGGCTGGAAAGAAGCGTTGGGAGCATCAGCTTCCTGTTTAATAAAACCTGACAGAATACTGACTCTATAGTGTGAAACATCACCTTCTGAGGCATTTATACGAGGTGTGTAGGAACGAAAGACATTTGGAGTGCTGCTGATGTTATAACACTGACCAGAATCGAGTAGTATGTTTTTCAGCCATGTAGTTCATCTGTCAACTGAAGCTAAATATGCTTGACCGGACTGTCTAGTCTAGATATAAGGAGGTTGTTGCAGTGACACATGGGTACAGTTAGCTGTGGATGTCTCATGTTACTGTTAGCGATATTACGACACTGACTGGCATCGTCTGGGATCTCTAGAGCCTTCTGGAAGACGGCAAGAACGCTAGCTATACCATGTTGCTACAGTAGGAACGCTAGCTATACCATGTTGCTACAGTAGGAACACTAGCTATACCATGTTGCTACAGCAGTAACACTAGCTATACCATGTTGCTACAGCAGGAACACTAGCTATACCATGTTGCTACAGTAGGAACGCTAGCTATACCATGTTGCTACAGTAGGAACACTAGCTATACCATGTTGCTATGGCAGGAACACTAGCTATACCATGTTGCTACAGCAGGAACACTAGCTATACCATGTTGCTACAGCAGGAACACTAGCTATACCATGTTTCTTTGTACAGCAAGAACTCTGTAGTTCCAGGAAGTTGAAGGTTTAAGACAACAATGCTTACAATTGAAGACATGTCTTCATGACTATCTTTGCTACAGTAAGTCTTACATCTTAAAACTAAACAAGTACTGTACCCCAGGACGGGTCACTTCAGAACATGATAGATCATAAGTACAGCCAGTATAACTCTGCCTAATGGATCCCAGGCTTAGCACAGGTAGATCATAAGTACAGCCAGTATAGCTCTGCCTAATGGATCCCAGGCTTAGTGCAGGTTCTGTGGCAAGCTGGTGTAAACTGCCAGCCTGGCCGTACCTCTCCCTTAAGATCTAAGGTGACTCTGATATTCCTCCTCCTCTAAGCTCTGCTCCCAGCCCTCCTACCCCTCCTTCTCACTGTTCAAACAGAATTTCTACTAAACATCTACCCGCCGGTCTACTGCTTCCATTCTGCTGGGTGTTTTAGGTCTGAGCAGTGAGGTGGTTTATTTAAGATGTCAGAGTTAAGAAGACCTCACGTCTGAAGTCAGAAGAATTTTCCCAGAGCTGTTATTTTAACAGCGAGCTACTGGACGCAGGTTCACACTTTGGGCATCGGTTCCACAAGTTCTCGACCGTATCTTAGGAAGATGGTAAAAGCATCATCTTGGAACTATCAAACATAAGAACAAATACATTATGTATAAGATTTTATACACACACACACACACACACACATTTCTATAACATTCAAACTTTTTTCAGGGTCACCAAATATATTTTAACCAACCTCAGATGTTGAGCAGGGAGGGAGAGTAATTTGAAAGGCTTCAGTTGATTGGTCTAACAAGTTTCGCCATGCAGAAATCTCCCATGATGGGCTGAAGGGAGTGGACCAAATTAACAAAATGAGCAGAGCAATCAACATTCAGACACTGACGTGCTTTCAGCATTAACAGTCCCAGCAGCCTTGGACAGAGAAGAGCCTCTGTACAGTCAATCCCTCACAGCAACACTCAGGGGAAATACACCTGACAGGCCTGCTTCAGACAGAGAGACGGAGTGAGAGGGCAGAGGAACAGGGGGGTTGAGAAGACAGAGTGTGGAAGGCCAGAACTGCCTAGATTTCCTGGAGTGTTGCTAGTGGTTCATTATTGTGGAAGCGCTGAGCCAAGCTAACAGGAAGTGAGAGGTCATATGAAACCAAGCTAACAGGAAGTGAGAGGTCATATGAGCCAAGCTAACAGGAAGTGAGAGGTCATATGAAACCAAGCTAACAGGAAGTGAGACGTCATATGAAACCAAGCTAACAGGAAGTGTGCTCCACTCGTACACCTGAATGATTGACAGCTATGCATGGTGGGGGCCATGCCCCCTCTCTCTAAATCAGTCAGGTGAGACATTACTGTATGTGCGGTTATGTATGAGTGTGCAGTGGTGTGTGCGTTTGTCCTCTGTGAAAGGTCCAGACCAGACAGAAGGATGGGACGTGAAAAGGAGACGCTGTGATTAACGAGAGTGTGTCGGCTGCTGGCGCAGACGGGCTGCTCTGACTGATGAAACACGATCGATACTGGCCTCGTATGGCCCACATCACAGACACATCACACACACACACACGCACGTGCACACACACACACATCACACACACATCACACACACGCACATTACACACACGCACACATCACACACACACACGCACGTGCACACACACACACATCACACGCACGCACATCACACACACGTGCACACACATCACACACACATCACACACACATGCACACACACATCACGCACACATCACACACACGTGCACACACACACACACACGCACACACACGCACGTGCACACACACACCAGATTGACTGCATGTGCTGACCCACAGGCAGAGTTAGGCTGTTCAAACGAATCCATCACTAACTCAAATAACAGTTCAAATTGATTCACTTCTCGTTTGTGATGCAATCTCAGGGGTCCTTTAGTACACACGGCCGTCACCATTAGAAAGACCCAGCCTTCAGGCTGCTCTGCTGATAGCATTATCGATACTGAAATGTGTTGCAAATAAGTCATCTGTACCATAATGTATAAAAGCATCATGGAGTACAGTACAGTGATAATGCATTGCACAGTGATAATGCATAGCACAGTGATAATGCATTGTACAGTGATAATGCATAGCCCAGTGATACTGCATTGCACAGTGATAATGCATCGCCCAGTGATAATGCATCGCACAGTGATAATGCATCGCTCAGTGATAATGCATTGCACAGTGATAATGCATAGCACAGTGATAATGCACCGTATGAATGGAGGCGGCGTCTCAACATGGAGCAAGGAATCTGACTTCCTCCCTAGCAACATCTTAGCCTGGATGAGCACAGACTTGAACTAATGTGCAGTGTGCGTGTGTTTGTGTGTGTTTGTGTGTGAGACAGAGAGAGAGACAGAGAGAGAGAGAGAGACAGAGATGGAGGGGGAGAGAGAGAGAGAGAAAGAGAGAGAGAGAGGGGGGGGGAGTGTTTTGGACCTTGGGGGCTGTCAAATATGTTTTAACACAGAGCTTGTGACACACACACCAAACCTCCCTCTCCCTCTCTTCCTCCCTCCCTCCCTCCCCCTCTTCCTCCCTCCCTCTCTCCATCTCCCCCCTCCTCTCTCTCTCTCTCTCCCTTTCTCTCCCACCACATACACACGCAGGGAAGTATGTACATAGCCATGCCACTACTAACATTTTGAAACGTTAGCCTGCTAGCTAGTAGGGCTGCATTCCCAGTCCCCTCATGTTAAATAATGCAGCATGCTATTGTGCACAACCCCCCTTCTCTCATCTCATTTCCCTCTCTCCATCCCTAAGCTGCTGCCTCAGCATATCCTGCTTCTCCAGTAGGATAGCTAGCCAACCCTGATCTATCCTGCTTGCTCCTCCAGTAGGATAGCTAGCCAACCCAGATCTATCCTGCCTGCTCCTCCAGTAGGATAGCTAGCCAACCCTGATCTATCCTGCTTGCTCCTCCAGTAGGATAGCTAGCCAACCCAGATCTATCCTGCTTGCTCCTTTAGTAGGATAGCTAGCTAGCCCAGATCTATCCTGCCTGTTCCTCCAGTAGGATAGCTAGCTAGCATGCTTAAAGGAGTTACATGCTTAAGAGTCAATGACTCATTTACATGAAACATTGATGCAATTTGCTTCTCCAGTGGTTCCTATTTGTAAATGTGTTTTTGCAGCCTGCTCAGAGCAGACTGTGGCAGCTTGGTTTACAGCTCTGTTAATCATTCATATCTGCTCAGGGATTTCTTAACTAAGATGTTCATTAAGACTAAGGCTTAGAGCTGTATGTTCATTCATTAATATAACTGATCTTGTTATGGTACTCATTCTATATTTAGCGACAAAACAAAAAGGGTTAGAGTATGCCGTTTTTACATTTGACATAGTAGCCAGTTTGCCAGTAAGAAAGTTAGTTCAGTGGTATTGGTTCGTTAGCTAGCCAGACAGTTGATATTACACACAGCTTGAACCAGCCATCACTGGTCTGTTTATTAAGCCTAGCCCTGTCTATAATGAGGCTCCGCCTTACACAAACTCCAGCTCATACAACGTGTTCATGGATGATCTTTCTGCTCCATCTACAGCCTAATATGCTGGCAAAGCGTCTCTACAGAGGCAGCCCAGGAACACAGCAGATGCTACCCTTTCATGGCAGCATCTTAGCAAGAGTGCGTTTAGCTAAGTCATTATTTCCCTTGTACATGACCTGAACTCTGCAATCAATTATTTCAGGCTGGTTTTGTACAACACAAACAGTGTAAATAGCCCAGAGGACGTAGGGTAGACTCAAAGGAATCCTGAATGGATATCTCCTGTTTGATCATCACATTAGGAGAATACTGGCCAATTACTTAGAAACAGACACACAGGATAGAGAACACACTGATGAGAGGACACACATTTCTCGTTTGTGAACACTTGCCCAAGAAACACAATTCTGATTCAGATGTTTGAAGAGTTTTGAGGAAAATCACCTTTCAGAGTTTTATATGATGCTTTTCACTTTAGTTCCTGACTTCCATAGATGGATATTTGTGTTGGTACTGTCATAGAATGGATGTTGGCTGAACTTAACAATGAAAGAAAGGAGGTTGTGAGTATTTAATGTCCACTGATAGCTATTTGTTTGACTGTTCAGCCAGGTCTGGTAGGATGTGCAGGTGGGCGGGCAGGGTGCAGGTGGGTGGGCAGATTGCAGGTGAGTGGACGGGCATTGTGATGAACTAGACACAGGAAGCTGATGGGAAGGATGGGGGCTCACACAACCTCATCACACACACACACACAATCTCATCACTCTCACACACACACACACACATCACACAATCTCATTACTCTCTCACACACACACACACACACAATCTCATCACACACACACACATCACACAAACACAACCTCATCACGCACTCTCATCACACACATGCAAACTGAAGCCCTACCTTTTGTGTTGACAGGATGATGAAGTGGTCCTGCAATGTGTTGCCTGCATCCAGAAAGAGAATCGCAAGTTCTGTCTGACAGCAGAGGGGCTCGGTAATCGGCTATGCTACCTGGAACCCACATCAGAGGCGAAGGTAGGCTCCCCAAGTTAACAAATACTCTTAGACAGAATCTCTCTCACAGGAAGAACACCATGTGCCTAACCCTGCCATCTGTGTGACGCTCAGCAGTCAGCACAACATCCGACACATTCAAATCATAAAACCGTTTTCATTTGAAAGCTGAAAACTCAAATGCTGATATTTAAACCAAGTCTGAGAGAAGGATCCGCTCACCGCATCGCTGATCGGATAACAGAATTCCAGTGCTTCCATGGTAACCAGATGATTACTTTCTGCGAAGTAGTGGGCCATGCATCGTTTCACACCGTCAAAAACACCAACAAATGCCAGTTACTGTGGGGTCATGCCCCTGGCTCTATGGTTCAGTGATCATTCTCAATTGTCCAAACCCCCCCCCCCCCCCCCCCCCCCCAACCCCCTCAGTTTATGCTCCATATAGCATAGACGTGGAAAGGTGTTGAAATGTGCGTCTCTTTCACTAAGCTTTGCTATTTTGTTTCTGGAAGGTTCAGTTGTGTGTTTTTGTGTCTAGAAGTACGCTCTCCACAAACGTTAGCTCGCCAGCCACTGCTAACATGAGAAATCACAAACCGGCGTACGTTAGCAACAACTGTTGACACGGTTTTGTGGTGTTGCTAAATAAATAGCCCCACCTCACAGACATTTTAACGATCTGGTACCTTGACAATCTCCGTTTTCGTTGTTGAGTAGCAGTAAAATAACTGTAATGTAAGTTTTTGTCTCTGTCTGGAAAGTCGCGATCTCCACCCATAGCCCACCACTTACGTTCGTTAGGCGGAAGGTAAGCCTTAACTCATTTCCTACATATCTTGCTAAAACTTAGAAAAATACAGACCAGAGGCAAAGAATATAGAAGTAGTTTTCGATACTCTTTGCCCCGGTAGCGTCATCGCAGCGAGCCTGTTTAACGGCGATGTTGTTCGGCCGTTTCGCAGTTTGTCAGTTAGACTAGCCAGTTAGCTACCTTCCAGTAGGTAGTTTTAGTTAGCTAGCTCAAACTGAGAAACGACTCGCAGCACTCATAACAACCTACCTGATCTAGCTTACGGTAGGTAATGTGTGTTAACTAGCTCCAAAATTTAGCTTACTATTGGTAATTTGACTAGCTATCTCAAACAACCCAGCTAAGGTGGCCTCCAGTAGGTAGTTTCAGCTAGTCCTAGCTAGCTTTTACTTAGCTAGCTGCCTCAAACTGCGAAACGACTAGCAGCAGTCATAACAAGGACCGCTTCCAGTGTTAAAAGTCGTAAATGCAGCTTGCTGTTTCCCCATATAAACACCCGGTATATATATATAAATTATTATTATTATTATTATTATTTACAATTAATGACAATTAATTCTACTGAGTAGGAAGCTAAATATATTGCCTCACCTTACCAGAAAGCCACAGATGTCCGTTGTGAACTCTGGTGTCTGAACGATCTTCATCAATGATGATGAAACATACATTTCAGTTTTGTTCTTTATTGAAGTAACGTGAACTCGCATGTGTCTCATGAAAACGAGTCTTTCACCAAATGTTTGAACATTATAAACATTTCATATGAAATGGTACCATAACCACCTAATTATTTTGCGCAGGTTTTTATTCCATGGTAGGAAACGCCAATATTAAAGCAGCCATTTCAGGAAAGTGCTTTTCGTCAAAATGATTAATTTGTAGATATGCATGTAAGATTTTCAGTCAGGCAAGTGATTCCCTCCATGGCAGCAGACACCAAGCCTCTGCTAACACACCATTATTGTTTTCCCTATAGCACTGCCTGTTGACAGCAAGACCCTAATTGGCTTTTCCGCATTGATTGTTCTTTTAATCATAATCCATTAGTATTGACTGAGATTAATTTCACTGTGTCAGGCAAGTCAGGCGCATAGACAACACAGGCAGAGAGTATGAGTTAGTGTGTGTGTAGGAGAGATAAAGACTATAACCTAGGACTGTGACTTGGAGTGATTATATTGTGTGCATGATCGCCAGTGTTTCAGTGCAACTTAGTGACTCACCTTGGAATTAGAGAGACAGATGAGGAACAGAGCAAGTCTTAGAGGAAGGAGGGAGAGAGCTAGGAGAGTAAGGGGGGAGAGAGAAGCAGGAAGAGTCTATTGAAAGGTTCTGGAAGCTTCCTAGATGGTGTGGATGGTAATTACAGAGGACAGGCCTTTTGAATGGCTTGCTGCCTTCCATTCTGTCTTCATTGCCTGGTGTTAGAATGAGCAGGAATCATCCCCAGGGAACAACTGATGGAGATCAAGGAAGGAGAGAAAGGGACTACAGCTGGAGCTATTACCAGATTCTCAGAAAGACAGATAAGATGTGCCCTCTCTCAAGCTGTGCTGCCCTCTCTCAAACTGTGCTGCCCTCTCTCAAGCTGTACTGCCCTCTTTCCGGCTGTGCTGCCCTCTTCCAGGCTGTGCTGCCCTCTCCCAAGCTGTGCTGCCCTCTCCCAAGCCGTGCTGCCCTCTCTCAAGCTGTGCTGCCCTCTCCCAAGCCGTGCTGCCTTCTCTCAAGCTGTGCTGCCCTCTCCCAAGCTGTGCTGCCCTCATACAGGCTGTGCTACCCTCTCCCAAGCTGTGCTGCCCTCTCTCAAGCTGTACTGCCCTCATACAGGCTGTGCTGCCCTCTCTTAAGCTGTGCTGCCCTTTACCTGGCAGTTATTTACTACTGGGAGAGCCCAGAGAGGAAGGAGAAGATGTATAGGTCGATGCAGATTTAAACTGTACCTTTTAAACAGGACCTTCAATAACCCAGAGAGCAGGCAGTTGATGGTGATTTATGGGTGCAGGCGTTCCCTGTCAGAGAGCTACAAAACACCGGAACCACCCTCTCCACTGCACTCTCACACATGGTGTTGGGTAGCTACTGGAACCACCCCCTCCACTGCACTCTCACAAGTGGTGTTGGGTAGCTACTGGAACCACCCCCTCCACTGCACTCTCACACGTGGTGTTGGGTAGCTACTGGAGGTAACTCGGTGCACAAGAGGCTACACATCAACACAGACTCCACTCGATGCACAAGAGGCTACACATCAACACAGACTCTACTCGGTGCACAAGAGGCTACACATCAACACAGACTCCACTCGGTGCACAAGAGGCTACACGTCAACACAGACTCCACTCGGTGCACAAGAGGCTACACATCAACACAGACTCTACTCGGTGCACAAGAGGCTACACGTCAACACAGACTCCACTCGGTGCACAAGAGGCTACACCTCAACACAGACTCCACTCGGTGCACAAGAGGCTACACGTCAACACAGACTCTACTCGGTGCACAAGAGGCTACACATCAACACAGACTCCACTCGGTGCACAAGAGGCTACACATCAACACAGACTCCACTCGGTGCACAAGAGGCTACACATCAACACAGACTCCACTCGGTGCACAAGAGGCTACACGTCAACATAGACTCCACTCGGTGAACAAGAGGCTACACGTCAACACAGACTTCACTCGGTGCACAAGAGGCTACACATCAACACAGACTTCACTCGGTGCACAAGAGGCTACACGTCAACACAGACTCCACTCGGTGCACAAGAGGCTACACATCAACACAGACTGTAGCTACTGGAACCACCCCCTCCACTGCACTCTCACAAGTGGTGTTGGGTAGCTACTGGAACCACCCCCTCCACTGCACTCTCACACGTGGTGTTGGGTAGCTACTGGAACCACCCCCTCCACTGCACTCTCACACGTGGTGTTGGGTAGCTACTGGAGGTAACTCGGTGCACAAGAGGCTACACCTCAACACAGACTCCACTCGGTGCACAAGAGGCTACACCTCAACACAGACTCCACTCGGTGAACAAGAGGCTACACATCAACACAGACTCCACTCGATGCACAAGAGGCTACACATCAACACAGACTTCACTCGGTGCACAAGAGGCTACACGTCAACACAGACTCCACTCGGTGCACAAGAGGCTACACATCAACACAGACTTCACTCGGTGCACAAGAGGCTACACGTCAACACAGACTCCACTCGGTGCACAAGAGGCTACACGTCAACATAGACTCCACTCGGTGAACAAGAGGCTACACGTCAACACAGACTTCACTCGGTGCACAAGAGGCTACACATCAACACAGACTTCACTCGGTGCACAAGAGGCTACACATCAACACAGACTCTACTCGGTGCACAAGAGGCTACACATCAACACAGACTTCACTCGGTGCACAAGAGGCTACACGTCAACACAGACTCCACTCGGTGCACAAGAGGCTACACGTCAACACAGACTCCACTCGGTGAACAAGAGGCTACACATCAACACAGACTTCACTTGGTGCAGAATAGGAGGCTACTCAGTAGCACAGTCTCAGGTTTTCTTTAAATGAAGAACAGTAGTTTTTTGTCTTAATAGCAGGAGTGCTGATGAAAGTGCCCACTCCTCTGAGGTCAGCAGACCTGTGTTCAGGACATCTGATGGAAAGTAAAACTGCCAAGTCATCTCTCTTGCTTTCCTCCCCAGAGGGAAATAAAGAAGGATTCTAGACCCACCCAGCTCCTTTTACCGTCTGTCACACTAATGCACGAGGCATCATTTAAATTCCATTGTATGAATGGCATCATCAATTTCAAAAGAATATCCTTACCGGATTTTAACTGGTGTTCACAGGATCAGTAAGCAGCAGAGGAAAAGTGGGTCAGACAGTTTGAAATGAGGGTCAGATGTACCTGTAGATGTGAACCAGTTTTGGGGGAAAGGAGGGAGGGGTGGAGGCAGGTGGTTTGGGGTGTGAATCATTTATCTTGTGGTTGGTCCATTTCTCTGTCTGCCTCATTCTGTCACTAGATGGGCCCTGCCCTGTCCTATCAGAGTAGTCTCCACTCTATCGCTCTCTCTCCTCCCTGTCTCTCCTCCCTGTCTCTCCTCTCTGTCTCTCCTCTCTGTCTCTCCTCCCTGTCTCTCCTCCCTGTCTCTCCTCCCTGTCTCTCCTCTGTCTCTCCTCCCTGTTTCTCCATCGGTTGGTTCTTCACCACAATTTTTTGTTCTCCTTCATTGTGTTAAAATGAACAAATAACCAAAACCAATGTACAGAAATGTGAAACTGAAATTGTTACATGCCTGACAAGTGGCTTAGTGTATCCTCTGTGCTTTAATCAAACAAGGCCAAGTTCCTTCATGAAACCAGCTGGATTAGCTGAAGCGGGAAAAGGTTTCCCTGTTTTCGGCCTGTCGTAAAGAAGATTGATGGTTTTAAGTTTGTTCAATCAAACAGGATTGATTTTACTGATGCGCTGCAGCCAAAGACATCTGTGTTATAGCAGTTCTCATTCTGCTCAGCCCACAATGTAGAACAACTCAAAAGCATAGTCAATCACATACATCTTGTGATGGATGGTTGGGTTTGTATTCTAACCTCTCTCACCCCACAACCTCTCTCCCCCTCCCTCTCTCTCCCCCTCCCTCCCTCTTTCTCTCTCTCCCTCTCTCCCTCCTTCACTCTCTTCCTCTCCCTCCCTCCCTCTCTCCCTCAAACCCCTCCTTCACTCTCTTCCCTCCCTCCCTCCTCCATCTCTCTCCCTTCCCTCCTTCAATCTCTGGCGATCCCTCCCTCTCTCCCTCCCTCCGCCCTCCCCTCCCTCGCTCCCATCCCCTCTTCTCCCTCCTTCACTCTCTTGCCTCCCCTCCCCTCTCCCTCTCTCCCCCTTCACTCTCTTGGCCTCAACCTCCCTCCATCCCTCTCTCCCTCCTCTCCCTCCTCACTCTCTTGGCCTCCCTCCCTCCTGCAGGATGCTCCCTACTGTTCATCTGAACTTTTGCGGAGCAGTCCTGTCGTTCCTCCTCAGGATGCGCCTAAGACTGCCCAACATGAGGGTGAGTAACACACACACACACAGCACGCCACACACACACACATGCTCTGCATACATCGGCCATGCACAGACACACACACACCAAACACCACACACACACAACAGACATCCACTGCATCACACACCACACTACTTCTATTCACTATTCATTCAATACAGGATAAATTCTATACAGTGGTGACTTCAATAGATTTTGTTTGAGACTTTGTGTTAGTTATAGTAAAAGATTACACAATCTATTGCTTATTTGATCCTGTCCTGCAGTCTTGAAAATCTTGTGTAGAATAGTCTTCCGCCAGCAACTTGGTGAACATCAGTTCTTGATCAAAAACAAGCCCAGTCCACACATTGTACCTAAGGAACAGTAATCACTCACAGAGCTATGGTTGCTCACGATGCTAAACTAAACTAACACCAGTATTCTTGATAAGAAGGTACTTCTTTATCCGGACATCAATATAACAATATGTTTTATTTCCACACACACTAAATGATTTCGTCTGTAATCGTTCTAACATTTGTTTCTTTCTCATATCCATGCTGCAATGTGATTGTGTTATATCTCTACTTTGCTCATCTCAATTCTCTAGTATGTGTGTTCATTATCCTCATATGTTAGCTACCATATGACTAGATCCGTCTGTTTGTTATGTCCTATCATTCTCTCTACCTCTCATCTCTCTCTGTTTGTTGCAGTTTATCACATTATTCCTCTCTCTCTCTCTACTCTCTGCTCTTAGTGTTATGCTATTCACTCTCTCTCTCACTCTCTTTCTCTCTCTACTCCCACCCCCTTTCTGTCTCTCTCCTCTTTCTCTCTCTCCTCTTCGACGCCTTCTTAGTATTAGTTATTCACTCCTTCTCTCTCCTATTCTCTTCACTACTGATCATTATCACCGTTATCATTATTAACAACATCACGTCCTTCCATCCATCATTTCAAAAGTCTCTCTTCCTACTAACTCAAGTCACACCTCCACTAGAACAAACACTCCAAAAACCCCTACATGTTCAAATACTTACAGTGATCCCTATTGGATTGTATTAGTTATGGGATAACTAGATAAAGTATTACAGAACACCTATAGAGACACATAGAGCTGAGTATAGATGGATAGGTTATAGACTGCACTGTGTGTTGACCTACAGGATTTAGACAGAGATGTATAGGGATAGGCATTAGACTACCCCTCTCATTAAGTGTTTCATCATGTCTAACGAGGCAGCTGGGCAGCACCTTGTTGGATTATCAACTCTTCAGTGTCGATGTGGAAGTGTTCTTTAGATGGACTGTTATCATGAGGTCATTCATCTGATAACCAGTAACATTCCAGAGTTGCTGTGAGATGCATTTTGATTGGTTATCTAGTCTCCCCACAGTGACCATAAGGAACTTAAAGTTCAGCCAATCATAGGTTGCTTACAGCAGACTCACTGACACACATGCATGTTTGTTTAGTTGAAATATCACTGAGCTGTTCAGACACAGAGGGAGCAGGAACAGACCTTGTGTTAATGAGGGAGGTATGTGTTCAGTTGTTAATGAGGGAGGTATGTGTTCAGTTGTTGATGAGGAAGGTATGTGTTCAGTTGTTGATGAGGGAGGTATATGTTCAGTTGTTGATGAGGAAGGTATGTGTTCAGTTGTTGATGAGGGAGGTATGTGTTCAGTTGTTAATGAGGAAGGTATGTGTTCAGTTGTTGATGAGGGAGGTATGTGTTCAGTTGTTGATGAGGAAGGTATGTGTTCAGTTGTTGATGAGGGAGGTATGTGTTCAGTTGTTGATGAGGGAGGTATGTGTTCAGTTGTTGATGAGGAAGGTATGTGTTCAGTTGTTGATGAGGAAGGTATGTGTTCAGTCATAGCTAAACAGGTGAGTCTGCTGTACCTGGACCTGTTAGCTGAACGCTGGTCTGACCTGCAGATCAGTTCAGTGGTCCCCAGGCGGGAGTTGAGAGTAGGGTTAGGTAACTTCTATGGTTAGGGTCAGGTAACTTCTATGGTTAGGGTTAGGTAACTTATAGGGTTAGGTAGCTTCTATGGCTAGGGTAAGGTAACTTATAGGGCTAGGTAGCTTCTATGGCTAGGGTAAGGTAACTTATAGGGCTAGGTAACTTGTGTGGTCTATAGCGTGAGGGTCTTCTTAAGACAGGACAGTGGGAGCAGGAATGTACCCTGAAAACCTCAAACAACGAGACATTTTTCCAAGCAACTGCCTCTTAGCTGTGGTTGCTGCTCTGCTCTGTCCACTTCCATTCTGTCATGCGTCAGATAGGAAGCTAGTTCACATTCACCTTTAATAACCTACTTGGTACAAAGTCACATTTCAGGCTGATTTGGTATCCTGTAATCTTTGCCCTGGCTTTTTCTATTGAATGACCCTTTTCTTAGTAAGGTATCTCATCCTTATATAATGAGGGTTTCTAGATGAGTCATGTGACCTGTGTCCTGAGTCAGTGTTCTTGTTTAGTCTGTATTCTCAATACTGCCTCCTAACTCTCCATCTCTCCTTTGCTCTGAAATGTCACTGGACCAAACCCCATCAGGAGGACATGCTTGTTAGTTATATCTTCAGTCCTGAGTCAGTATCCAGGGTGAGGTGAGGTGATGTGTCAGGCTCTAGGACCCTGAGGGGTAGTGTTCAGATGTGGATATGCACCCGACCTGCTAACTTCTTTCTACAGTATGATTATACAATATCTTTGGTCGAAATGACCTAATACGTGTACAAGTTAGCTGTAAAAAAACAGTTATCTCAGGATCTCATCTCCCTTAATGTGACGTTGACCCCATGGTGGGTGAGGGCTGTTAGCGGGGCTTCCTGTAAAGGTCAAGGATGTCATCGTGCGCATCAGCACAGGGGATCAGCAGGGCCCTGGAGGTGTTCTTTTGAGCCAGCAGTCTGTCCCTCCCAGCCCTCTCCTGGTCCAGACAGCAGTCTGTCCCTCCCAGCCCTCTCCTGGTCCAGCCAGCAGTCTGTCCCTCTCAGCCCTCTCCTGGTCCAGACATCAGTCTGTCCCTCTCAGCCCTCTCCTGGTCCAGCCAGCAGTCTGTCCCTCTCAGCCCTCTCCTGGTCCAGCCAGCAGTCTGTCCCTCCCAGCCCTCTCCTGGTTCAGCCATCAGTCTGTCCCTCCCAGCCCTCTCCTGGTCCAGACATCAGTCTGTTCCTCCCAGCCCTCTCCTGGTCCAGCCAGAAGTCTGTCCCTCCCAGCCCTCTCCTGGCCCAGCCAGCAGTCTGTCCCTCTCAGCCCTCTCCTGGTTCAGCCAGCAGTCTGTCCCTCTCAGCCCTCTCCTGGTTCAGCCATCAGTCTGTTCCTCCCAGCCCTCTCCTGGTCCAGCCATCAGTCTGTTCCTCCCAGCCCTCTCCTGGTTCAGCCAGAGCAGCCCTGACTGCCTCTGCTAGTCTTTATATGGTCTGGAAGGAGCAGGTTCTTCAGCAGCTAAGCCCCTCTGCAGTCTAGGATGCATAATCCATGGCAACCGCATCCAAACTGGGAGCTATTGTCAGAGCAAACAGCAGCACAGGAGCAGGGTGCACACGATTGGTTAAGACAACACTGGCATGCCCAATCACATCACAGTTCAGCTTCCATAAGGCACGCTCTGCAGTCACTGCTGTGAGGGCCAGCAAAATAGCCCCATTATCCAAGTAGATTAAGAAAATCATACAGCCAGCAGACAGATGAAATGCGTTTTCAGGAAGTGCATTCACAGTGATGTCACTCTCTCTTACCTCATCGCTTCCTAGAGGCTCGTACGGAAGGTGAGTCGCTGCAGAGCCGAGCTACAGGATGTGATGTCACATCCCTTACTGTAATTACTGTCCCTGTCTGCATCTCTCCTCTGCCCCAGTGACCTTAGGCCCCGCCCACCCCCTCAGCTCTCTTTAATGTCCCCCAGCATTAGAGACACATAGCTCTCATCCCTTCCTCCTCCCTCCATCTCTCCATCTCTCCCTTCATCTCTCCCTCTCTCCTTTTCTAGTCGCGTGCTGATGACCTGTATCCTGGTCACGGATACAGGAGTAAGATGTTGGGCTGCATGTTATATTATGGATGCTACAGTCCAGGGGAGGCTGGCTATGAGGTCATCAATCTGCGTCGCAGTGAAATCTGCCCACATGGAGAAGTTGTAGAGTGTAACTGCTGTGTGTCTGCGTGCGTGTGCATGTGTGCGTGCATGTGTGTGTGTGTTGCATGTGTGTGTGTTGCATGTGTGTGTGTGTGTGCGCGTGTGTGTGTGTACGCGTGTGTGTGTGCGCGCGTGC
>BROE01000009.1:420381-452881 GCA_036571765.1 Plecoglossus altivelis | reverse complement strand
GTGTGTATGCCTGTGTGTGTATGCCTGTGTGCGTGTGTGTGCGTATGCCTGTGTGTGTATGCCTGTGTGCGTGTGTGCGTCTGCATGTTTGTGTGTGTGTGCGTGTGTGTGCCTTCATGTCTTTGTGTGTGTGTGTCTGTGTGTGTGCGTGCAGCTCAGACACCGTAGCTCGATAGCCCAGTCATGCGTCCCCAAGCTGAACAATAAAAACATGACAACAGTGGACACCCTGAGAGAGAGGTAGGGAGAGAAGGGGAGAGGTAGGGAGAGAAGGGGAGAGGTAGGGAGAGAAGGGGAGAGGTAGGGAGAGAAGGGGAGATGTAGGGAGAGAAGGGGAGAGAAGGGGAGAGGTAGGGAGAGAAGGGGAGAGGTAGAGAGAGAAGGGGAGAGAAGGGGAGAGAAGGGGAGAGGTAGGGAGAGAAGGGGAGAGAAAGGGAGAGGTAGGGAGAGAAGGGGAGAGAAGGGGAGAGGTAGGGAGAGAAGGGGAGAGGTAGAGAGAGAGAGGGGAGAGGTAGGGAGAGAAGGGGAGAGGTAGAGAGTGGAAGGTAGAGGGAGAAAGAGAGAGCGTGAAAGGTAGAGAGAAAGAGAGAGGAAGGTGGAGGTAGAGAGAGAGAGAGGAAGGTGGAGGGAGCCCTAACCCAGGGCTGGCTGTCCCTGTTCTATGACTGTTGTCTTTCCACTGGACATAAACGCCTGAACGAACCTGAAGTGGTAGAACGTGCTCTGGCAGCTTGTTCTCATCCACTCATGTTGTGTCTACGAAGCGTGTTGTTCTCATCCACTCATGTTGTGTCTACGAAGCGTGTTGTTCTCATCCACTCATGTTGTGTCTACGAAGCGTGTTGATCATGTTCCCTTCAGTTGTTATGCAAGTAGTGGTGCTTCTCACTGCAGAAGGTCAGACAGGGGGAGCCTCAGCTACACAGAGGCAGGGATCATAAGGTGTTCCTCTTCCCAGGGACCTGGACTGTCTGGGAGGAAAGAACCGTGCGTCCATAGCTCCGCCCATCCAGGAAGTCCTCCAGACCCTCAACGACCTCATATCCTACTTCCTGCTTCCTGCCGCTGACCTGGAACACGAGCAGAAGCAGATCAAACTGCGCTCCCTCAAGAATCGGCAGAACCTCTTCAAACAGGAAGTGAGTCTCTCATCACAGGAAGTATCCAGCTGGGGCCAGAGAGAGAGAGATGTTAGGCAGTGAAACACAATTTAAGTCTTGAGTCAATGTCAGGTGTGTTAAAGGTAATGTTATTAAGGGGGTACCGCAGGAGTTAGCTAGTCATAGTCGTGTATCAGGACACGCTGTTATAAAGGCTAAAGCTACTTATTCTTTGTCTGCTCTTTCATCAGCACGACCATATCTTTTCTGTCTGCACTTTGGTTGTGAGTTTCTGTGACACACTGCAGCCCAAGTCTCTTATTAGCTTCAAGGCCCAGAATTACTCTCATCAATTATCAAATGTCAGCTTCCCTCCGTTGAGTTGTCGAGGTCAAACAAGCCTAACATCAAGCTGAGGACGCCCTGAGGTGAAACGCTGTGGTTCCCTAGTCACCTCTGTGTCTTTGCACCATGCTGTAGGTTAATAACATACATTTATGCAAACAATCTTAATGTTTCTGTTGACTGATATTTGCAGTGAGTGTTGCAGACATTCTTCTACATGCCTCCTAAGCAGCGATGTGTCTTCCACTTACCTCAGTTCATAAATATGTTGTCTTTTTTGATTCTTCACTACAAAGCCGTCGTTCAGTCAGTTTGGGACAGTTGATGGCTGACGGGGGACATTTACTGGGGTTTAAAATCCTGTGTGATTCTCTCTGCCACCAGCGGCACCATCTGATGACCTCACAATGATGTGTTTGTGTGTTTGTGTGTTTGTGTGTTTGTGTGTTTGTGTGTTTGTGTGTTTGTCAGGGCATGCTGACGCTGGTGTCCAGCTGCATCGACCGTTTGAACATGTACAACAGCGCCGCTCACTTTGGGGAGTGTGCTGGACCCGAGGCTGGTGCTGCTTGGAAGGACATCCTCAACCTGCTGTATGAGCTGCTGGGTAAGAACGCCTGTCTGTCTGACTGACTGTCTGTCTGTCTGTCTGTCTGTCTGTCTGTCTGTCTGTCTGTCTGTCTGTCTATCTGCCTGTCTGTCTGTCTCTCTGTCTGTCTGTCGGTCTGCCCGCCTGCCTGCCTGCCTGCCTGCCTGCCTGCCTGCCTACCTGTCTGACTGTCTGTCTGTCCGTCTGTCTGTCTGTCCGTCTGCCTGCATGCCTGCCTGCCTGCCTGCCCATCTGTCTGCCTACCTGCCTGTCTGCCTGCTGTTGCTAGGGTACTACTGACCTGATTGGCTGTCTGACTGTGTAACTGGCACACACATGGTTTGATTGGCATCTTATACACTGATCAGTTTGGAGACACTTATGAAGCTCTTCTCCTACGCACACACACACACACACACACACATACACACATACACGCACACACACACATACACGCACACATGCACGCACACACACACATACACGCACGCACACACATGCACGCACACACACACATACACGCACGCACACACATACACACACACACACACACATACACGCACACACACACACACACACACATGCACGCACACACACATACACATGCACGCACACACACACACATACATGCACACACACATACACGCACGCACACACATGCATGCACGCACACACACATACACGCACACACACACCAGGCTACGAGCAGTTAAAAATTGTGTGAAGTGCTTCCAGGCTCCCACCCAAACATGCCTACTGCTTACACTCTCTCTCTCTCTCACACACACACACACACACACACACACACACATACACACACACACACACACCATCCTAGCCAGGCAAGGCTGTGCCTGTCTACCAGATGGCTTTTGAATCCATGAGGGAACAAGCTATCCACTGTAATCACTGTCTGTGGTTTCTGTAGTCAGTAACGGTGGCCATGTCCTCCCTCTGTCTCCACGTCCCCTTGTCCTCACCTCTTGCTGTCCTCCACCAGTCCTGAACTGTCCCTGTTCTCAGCCCTTCTGAGGAGCCTGGACTGATTTGAGCTGGCCGGGAGAGACTAGGACGTTCTGTCCAGCTGGCAAAACAGCCCCTTTTCTTAGTGTGGTCGTCTTGAGTGGTTCTGTTTCAAACTTTGTTCTTGTCCTTGTCCTCGCACTCTCAAACCACGTGTCGCTAAACGAATAAGCGGTCTCCTCTGCCCGTCCTCACTGACCGCCCTGTGTGGTCTTGGCTATGATGCTTCCTGTCTCTGCTCACACCCCCACATCTCCTCTAAGCTCATTAACATGCAGGACTGCTCTTAGTACACTCCGCTCTCCTGTCCTCTGAGCAGGCTGGCAAGGTGGGCCTTGTGGAGGATATTCGGATGATATCTGTGTAAGATGCTGGTTGTGTGTTTATGGGTCTCTGGTTTCACCTCAGCCCAAAGACAGACGCCAGGATCTATGTTCTTGTACAATACAGACCAAACAGACTTGCGTTTCATACAGACCTAACTTCTCCATGTGTTTCCTGTAGCTGCGCTAATCCGAGGAAATAGAAACAGCTGTACCCAGTTCTCCAATAACCTGGACTGGCTGATCAGCAAGCTGGAGAGACTGGAGTCTTCTTCAGGTATCATAACACCCCCCACCTCTCTTTCCTCTCACCTGTTACACCACCAAAGTACCTTGTTGCTAGGTTCGTCTGTAGATACACTACCTTGTTGCTAGGTTCGTCTGTAGTTGCAATTCCGTGTTGCTAGGTTCATCTGTAGCTATATGACCTTGTTGCCAGGGTTTTTCTGTAGCTGCAGTACCTTGTTGCTAGGTTCGTCTGTAGCTGCAGTATGTTGTTGCTAGGTGCAGCTGTGGGAACAACCCGATGGTATGATGATGCTGACGGATGAGGTGTGTCTGTAGGCATCCTGGAGGTTCTTCACTGCATCCTAATCGAGAGTCCTGAGGCTCTGAACATCATCCAGCGAGGACACATCCAGGCTATCATCTCGCTGCTCTACAAGCACGGACGCAACCACAAGGTGGCCTCACACACACACATAGCTAGACGCGCACACACACACAGTTAGTCACACACATACACACATACACACACACACAGCTAGTCACACACATACACATACACACACACACAGCTAGTCACACACATACACACATACACACAGCTAGACACACACACACACACAGCTAGTCACACACGTGCACACACACACAGCTAGTCACACACATACACACACACACACACAGCTAAACACACACACAGATAGACGGGCACACATACACTGCTAGTCACACACTTACACATACACACACACCTAAACACACACACAAAGCTAGACACGCACACACACACACACACACACACACATCTAGACACACGCATACAGCTAGACACACACACAAACATCTAGACACACAGCTAGACACACACACATCTAGAGACACACATACACACACACAGATAAACACACACATACATCTAAACACAAGCACACACACAGACACACGCACACGTGAGTCTCCAAGGAGGATTGCAGTAGTAATTCACTTTTCTGACAGCTACTGTCATTATTAGATAAACACACACAGACACACAGCGCAGACACATAGCTCAGTGTCTCCATTGTGTATCAAGATGTTTACATTGGGAGGAGATCCTAGGATCTGGCATCCTTTCAGTCATTAATCCCAGTCAGTGTCTAATCTGGCAGGCAAGATGGAGGAAGGCCTCTCTGCTGCTCTCTCTCTCGGTCTCTCCTGCTCTTTTTCTCCTCCTGCTCTCTCCTGATCTCTCGCTCTTGATCTCTCTCTCACTCTCTCTCTCTGTTGCTCTCTCTCTTGCTCTCTCTCTCTCTTGTTCTCTCTCTCACTCTCTCTCTTGCTCTCTCGCTCTTGCTCTCTCGCTCTCTCTCTCTCGCTCTCTTTCTCGCTCTCTCTCTTGCTCTCTCTCTCACTCTCTCTCTCTCTTGCTCTCTCTCTCGCTCTCTCTCTCTCTCTCTCTTTATCTCTCTCTCTCTCTCTCTTGCTCTCTCTCTCTCTCTCTCTCTCTCTCTCCTCATCTATCTCCTGCTCTTTCCTGGTCCTCTCTCCTGATCTCTCTCTCACCGCGGGCTGCTCTGTAAGTGCGTAACATTGTGTCCTCAGATCCTGGACGTGCTCTGCTCTCTGTGTGTGTGTAACGGTGTGGCTGTGAGAGCCAATCAGAACTTGATCTGTGACCACCTGCTGCCGAGGAGAGATCTTCTGCTTCAGACACGCCTGGTTAACGACGTCCAGAGGTACAACTCTGAACCAGAATCACCGCTACTCACTAATGCTTACTTTGTCAGTGTGATGTGTCGTGTACCAAGTCTAACGGGTAGACTTGTGTGTGCAGCATGAGGCCCAACATCTTCCTGGGTGTGAGCGAAGGCTCTGCCCAGTACAGGAAGTGGTACTATGAGCTGATGATCGACCAGGTGGAGCCCTTTTTGACCAGCGAACCGTCACACCTGCGCGTTGGCTGGGCCAGCACCAAGGGCTATGCCCCCTACCCAGGGGGGGGCGAGGGCTGGGGGGGCAACGGGGTGGGGGATGACCTCTACTCCTATGGCTTCGATGGACTTCACCTCTGGTCAGGTCAGTATGTACCTGTGTGTGTGTGCGCAGGTGTGTGTGGGTGTGTCTGTGTGTGTGGGTGTGTGTGGGTGTGTCTGTGCGTGGGCGTGGTGTTTGTGTGTGTGTGCATGTGGTGTTTGTGTGTGTGTGTGTGGGTGGGTGTGGGTAGCTTGACTGTTTGACCTCAACTCAGATCTATTCACAGTCTGAGTAGACTATTTAGACAGCTGTCGCAGGGCGCCTTAGACAGCTGTGCATGTCCAAACAGCTGTATGCAAAGCCCAACTAGCTAGCTGTTCACATGGTGCGTCTAGACAGCTGTCCACATAGTGTGTCTAGACAGCTGTCCACATAGTGCGTCTAGACGGCTGTCCACATAGTGCGTCTAGACGGCTGTCCACATGGTGCGTCTAGACAGCTGTCCACATGGTGCGTCTAGACAGCTGACTGCAGGGTGCGTCTAGACAGCTGTCCACATGGTGTGTCTAGACAGCTGTCTGCAGGGTGCGTCTAGACAGCTGTCCACATGGTGCGTCTAGACAGCTGTCCACATGGTGCGTCTAGACAGCTGTCCGCAGGGTGCGTCTAGACAGCTGTCTGCAGGGTGCGTCTAGACAGCTGTCTGCAGGGTGCGTCTAGACAGCTGTCCACATGGTGCGTCTAGACAGCTGACTGCAGGGTGCGTCTAGACAGCTGTCTGCAGGGTGCGTCTAGACAGCTGTCCGCAGAGTGTGTGGCACCGCCCACTCTGAGGGAGTGGTCGGGCGGATTCGAATTCAAGTTTCTAGCCAGTTCTATTTCCATGTCTCTTTCCATGCCTTAATAGTTTGTGTGTGTGTGTGTCTGTACTTGTGTGTGTGTGTGTGCGTGCGTGTGTGTGTTTGTGTGTGTGTGTTTGTGTGTGTGTGTGTATGTGCGCAGGCCGCATCCCGAGGAGGGTAGCGTCTGTGAACCACCACCTCCTGACGGGTGACGATGTGGTGAGCTGCTGTCTGGACCTCGGCACCCCCAGCGTGTCCTTCAGGATCAACGGCCAGCCTGTCCAGGGGATGTTCGAGAACTTCAACACCGACGGGCTGTTCTTCCCCGTGGTCAGCTTCTCTGCTGGGGTCAAGTAGGTGTCCACCAGCCTCTTCACAGCTGGGTGTATATACAGTCCACACACGTACTAACGTTTATCGTGCATACGCTCTCACGCATCATTTAACACACACATACACTCACACACATCTCACATACACACTCTCACACACTCACACACACTCACACTCTCACACACTCACACACACGCACACTCTCACACATCTCTCCCTACCGTCCCCAAACACAAGCAAAGAGCCTGAATCGTCTCCTCTCTTGTTGCCATGGTGACTTCAGATGGTGTGAGTGACAGGTCTGCAAAATGGAATTTCAAGCTCCAGCAGACTTCTCAGGATTTCATGATCGACCCGTTTAAAACATCAGAACCATTTTACTGTCCAGCCCCTCCTTCTGCAGCTGAGCCTCTCTCTCTGTGGTGTGCTGTGTGTCACACCTGGACACACACACACCTGGACACACACACACACATCTGGACACACACACACACACACACCTGGACAAACACACACCCCTTGACACACACACACACACACCTGGACACACACCAGGACACTCACACCTGGACACACACACCAGGATAGACACCTGGACACACACACACCTGGACACACACCAGGACACTCACACCTGGACACACACACACACACCTGGACACACACCAGGACACTCACACCTGGACACACACACCAGGATAGACACCTGGACACACACACACACCTGGACACACACACACACACCTGGACACACACCTGCACACACACACACCTGGACACACACACACCTGGAGACACACGTGGACACACACCTGGACACACACCTGCACACCCTCCTGGACACACACACGTGGACACACACCTGCACACACACACCTGCACACACACCTAGACAAACGCCTGGAGCTATTTCTGACAGAGCTGCAAGTCAGCAAGTCACTGCTTCTGTGAGGAGAGAACACATGGAACCACCTGTATCCTGTCTCCCAGAGTGCGTTTCCTGTTGGGTGGTCGTCACGGCGACTTCAAGTTCCTGCCACCGTCGAGCTACGCCCCGTGCTGCGAGGCTCTGCTGCCCAGGGAGAAGATGCGAGTGGAGCCTGTGAAGGAGTACAAGAGGGACCAGGGAGGAGTGAGGGACTTGCTGGGAACTACCCCACTGCTCTCACAGGCTGCTTTCACCCCCACACCTGTGGAGACCAGCCAGGTAGCCCTCGCCCTCTACACTGACTCTACACTGACTCTACACTGACTCTACACTGACTCTACACTGACTCAGTACTGACTCTACACTGACTCAGTACTGACTCAGTACTGACTCTACACTGACTCCACACTGACTCTACAGGGACTCAGTACTGACTCTACAGGGACTCAGTACTGACCCTACACTGACTCAGTACTGACTCTAAACACTCTACAGTGACTCAGTACTGACTCTACACTGACTGTACACTGACTCTACACTGACTTCTGGCTGTACGCTGGTCTGTGATGCTGGTCTGTGATGCTGGTCTGTGATGCTTGTCCCAGGTCATCATGCCGTCCCATCTGGAGAAGGTTCGAGACAAGCTGGCAGAGAACATCCACGAGCTGTGGGGCATGAATAAGATCGAGCTGGGCTGGTGCTACGGCAAGGTAGGGTCTGTTCTGCTGCACGCGGCTCAGGACATACTGTACACACACACACACACTCACACTCACACTCACACTTACACATACTCACATACACACACACTCACTCACGCACACTTACACACGCTCGCACACTCATGCACACTCACACTTACACACACTTACATACACTCGCACACTCACACACACTTACACACACTCACACTTACATGCACTCACGCACTCTCACACACACACACTCACGCACACTTACACACACTCACGCGCACACACACACTTACACACACTCACGCACACTTACACACACCCACACCCAACACATGGGACAGGGTACAGGCTGTGATATAAATGAATCATTATTCCAGTGATACACACCTAATCCATACAGTTTTGATCAACAGAATTGTTTATGTTTGTTGACGAATGACTAGTTTTTAAAAGTTGAAGTGCTCTAGGTTTGGAATGCTCTAAGTTTTGGAATGTTCTAGGTTTGGAATGCAACCGTTAGCCAATCAAAAAGCCTGTACACCATTTTGCTTTTCTCTTTTATAATTTGCTGTTCTAACTCAACAGAGGGTAAGTGACTACACTCCTCTTTCAGTGTCTCAGTGTCCTGCTGCCATTTGACTTTCATTTTAGTGTGTTGGTAGGTGACAGACTCACTCTCACTTCTAGTATCATGAATTACAATGCAATTGTTTTACTCCAAGGACACAACAGGTCATTGTGGGCCATTACACTGCTACAATAAACCAAGAAACAGATGCAGGTGACATATCCCCTTAAGACAAACAGACCTAGTGGAGTCCATATGATTGTTGCTGATGTGACGCTTGTGTTGTGGAGGTGTGAGTCAGTAGGACACTGCGTCACGGACTCTCTTGGTTTATTGGACGGTGAGGGTCTCTGACCTGTTCTGCCTGGCTGTACTGTGAGGTGCACAAGACCTGAACAGAAACAATATGCTCTCCAGCTCTTATGTTTATATTACAAACAGGATGAACATTGTGGATCCCTAAGCTCCTCTCCTCTCTCATTCCTCCTCTCCTCTCTCATTCCTCCTCTCCTCTCTCATTCCTCCTCTCCTCCTCCCTCGTCTTCTCTCCCACATCCTCCTCTTCTCCTCTCCTTCACCCTCCTCTCCTCTTTCCTCCTCCTCCCTTCTCTCTTCCTCTGTAATCCTCTCAGTGACAGCCCCCCCCTCCCTCCACACAGTCCAACATGGTCAGAGAGCTCGTGCTTGGGGGTGAGGACATTAAGGCTGGCTCAGAGCTTTATTAAAACACAGTTCAGCACCCAGAGCTCCAGCGGCTGGGGGGCCGGGGGCCGGGGGGCCGGGGGGCCGGGGGCCAGGCCTGAGCACATGTCCCTGGGTCTGGGTGACAGCAGCCTCCTCTGTAGCATGCATAGTAATCCCCTCACTGGCCTCACCCAGGGTTCATTAAAACCCTCTTATAGTTGCCCTGGGGACAGAAAGGAAGAGAAATTAAACATTTACAAAGCTTAGACTATTAGCTGTTGGTTAGCATAGTTAGCATAGCCCCCCAGAAGCATATAACAGTCAAAATAAGGACTTCTTGTACTATTCACAAAAGAGCTGAGCTCCGCCCATCTAACAGCCCACTGCTCCACCTGTGAACAACCCTGCATGTTCTCCTGGTGAACAGGACTTCACCGCTGCCAGACAGTCTCGCATCTCTCTGCTGATGTTATAGTCTCTGTGTCAGGCTCCCCAGTAAACATGCTCTCTATACAGTCATGAAAGTAACATGCTCTCTACATTCATGATAGTAACATGCTCTCTACATTCATGATAGTAACATGCTCTCTACATTCATGATAGTAACATGCTCTCTACATTCATGATAGTAACATGCTCTATACATTCATGATAGTAACATGCTCTCTATACAGTCATGACAGTAACATGCTCTCTACATTCATGATAGTAACATGCTCTATACATTCATAACAGTAACATGCTCTCTACATTAATGATAGTAACATGCTCTCTACATTAATGATAGTAACATGCTCTCTACATTCATAACAGTAACATTTTATATCTACTGTCATGATAGTAAACACACTCTCTCTACTGTCATGATAGTAACATGCTCTCTATACAGTCATGACAGTAACACACTCTCTCTACTGTCATAACAGTAACACACTCTCTCTACTGTCATAACAGTAACACACTCTCTCTACTGTCATAACAGTAACATGCTCTCTACATTCATGATAGTAACATGCTCTCTATACAGTCATGACAGTAACATGCTCTCTACATTCATGATAGTAACATGCTCTCTACATTCATGATAGTAACATGCTCTCTACATTCATGATAGTAACATGCTCTCTACATTAATGATAGTAACATGCTCTCTCTACATTCATGATAGTAACATGCTCTCTACATTCATGATAGTAACATGCTCTATACATTCATGATAGTAACATGCTCTATACATTCATGATAGTAACATGCTCTCTACATTCCTGATAGTAACATGCTCTATACATTCATGATCGTAACATGCTCTATACATTCATGATAGTAACATGCTCTATACATTCATGATAGTAACATGTTATATCTACAGTCATGATAGTAACATGCTCTCTATACAGTCATGACAGTATTATGCTCTCTACAATCATGATAGTAACATGCTCTTTACATTTGTGACAGTAACATGCTATCTCTACTGTCATGACAGTAACATGCTATCTCTACTGTCATGATAGTAAACACACTCTCTCTACTGTCATGATAGTAACATGCTCTCTCTACATTTATAACAGTAACATGCTCTCTCTACATTTATAACAGTAACATGCTATCTCTACTGTCATAACAGTAACACACTCTCTCTACTGTCATAACAGTAACATGCTCTCTCTACAGTCATGACAGTAACATGCTCTCTCTACAGTCATGACAGTAACATGCTCTCTACTGTCAAGACAGTAACATGCTATCTCTACTGTCATGACGGTAACATGCTCTCTCTACTGTCATGACAGTAACATACTCTCTACATTCATAACAGTAACATGCTATCTCTACAGTCATAACAGTAACATGTTATCTCTACATTCATGACAGTAACATGTTATCTCTACATTCATAACAGTAACATTTTATATCTACTGTCATGATAGTAAACACACTCTCTCTACTGTCATGATAGTAAACACACTCTCTCTACTGTCATGACAGTAACATGCTCTCTATACAGTCATGACAGTAACATGCTCTCTACTGTCATGACAGTAACATGCTCTCTCTACATTCATAACAGTAACATGTTATCTCTACTGTCATGACAGTAACATGTTATCTCTACTGTCATAACAGTAACATACTCTCTACTGTCATGACAGTAACATGCTCTCTATACAGTCATGACAGTAACATGCTCTCTACATTCATAACAGTAACATGTCATCTCTACAGTCATGACAGTAACATGCTCTCTACTGTCATGACAGTAACATGTTATCTCTACTGTCATAACAGTAACATGCTCTCTACAGTCATTATAGTAACATGCTCTCTACATTCATGATAGTAACATGTTATCTCTACTGTCATGACAGTAACATGCTCTATACATTCATAACAGTAACATGTTATCTCTACATTCATAACAGTAACATGTTATCTCTACATTCATAACAGTAACATGCTCTCTCTACATTCATGACATGTTCTCCAGGATGCAGCGTCACCAGACGCACTGTGACACAGACACCCCTCCCCCCTCCTGTTGCCAATATGACCTTGAATGTTATTTTCAGGGCTCATACACTCCCATGTAATGTCCTTTCACGGTAAAGGTAGTGTGGTGATGTTTAGGACAGCACATCCCAGCGTCACCGTGTTGAGGATCTGCTTTGACTGTGTTCCAGATCAGAGATGATAACAAGCGCCAGCACCCCTGTCTGGTGGACTTCTCCAAATTACCTGAAACTGAGAAGAATTACAACCTGCAGATGTCCACGGAAACCTTGAAGTAGGTTCTACATCACCAGGCAGGGTTCCTGTTTGGAGGAAGAGAGGAGAGGGGGAGATGTAGAGGAGGAGAGAGACAGAGAGCAGCATGCGTATAAGTAAGAAAAGGGGAGGGGGGAGTGGGAGAAGGAGAGACAGAGAGCAGTATGTGTATAAGTGAGAAAGGGGGAGGGAGGAGAAGGAGAGACAGAGCAGCATGTGTATAAGTGAGAAAGGGGGAGGGAGGAGAAGGAGAGACAGAGAGCAGCATGTGTACGGCCATCTGTGTATATGACAGGTGAGATGTGTGTTTCAAGCGACACGCAAAAAGAAACTTAACCGATAAAACATTTTTGTGTTGTGTTTGTGTGTATATGAGTGATGAAGTGCTGAGCGCTTCAATAGATAAACTAGTTTGTGATTAATCTCAGACAACAGAAACACCAGTGTCTGCAAATACAGTTTAAACCAATCTGGTGATGCAAGAACTTTTCCCCTACCCCTACAATTCTATTGTTTAGCAATGGCCAAGGATGTGCACATTTATACATTTCATGACTTGCTCTGCGTCTCCACACAGTCCATGGCTACATGGGCAGTACTGCAGTAACTGGCCTTCAACACTGTTCTGAACTGCAGGAGTGTTAAAATGAATGAACATGTGTCTGATGAATGTTCTTATCACCCATGCTGGTTCACCATGCATATGGCTCTCTTTAGGACCCTGTTGGCTCTGGGCTGCCATGTGATCCAGGTCAACCCTAATGCTGAAGAGGATCTGAAGAGGATCAAACTACCAAAGAAGTAACTAAATGCAGTGTAACACTCGCACATGCATATGTATATAAACACATACAATTATTCATACACTACCAGTCAAACGTTTGGACACACCCTCCCATTCAATGGGACAATGTGTCCAAACTTTTGACTAATATTCTATATATATTAATATGTCTTTCTCACTCACAGTTATTCATATGTACTGTATAAAAATTACATGTATTTTTGTAGGTATAAGCTATACACCTTTTATACGATATATATATAGTACATTATTTGTGCAGTAACCTGTTATTAAACCATCAATTCGTCGTTTTGTATAATCGGTATTGTTAAACGGTAGAGTTCTGACTGTGTGGCAGCTATGTGATGTGTAGCGGCTACAGCGGTGGCGATACCGCTAGCTGCAGTGTTAATGTTAGCGGTAACGTCGGTGATAGTGTTAACGGTAATGTCGGTGGTAATGTTAGCGGTAACGTCGGTGATAGTGTTAACGGTTACGTCGGTGGTAGTGTTAGCGGTAACGTCGGTGGTAATGTTAGCGGTAACGTCGGTGGTAGTGTTAGCGGTAACGTCGGTGGAAATGTTAGCGGTAACGTCGGTGGTAATGTTAGCGGTAACGTCGGTGGAAATGTTAGCGGTAACGTCGGTGGTAATGTTAGCGGTAACGTCGGTGGAAATTTTAGCGGTAACGTCGGTGGTAGTGTTAGCGGTAACGTCAGTGGTAGTGTTAGCGGTAACGTCGGTGGTAGTGTTAGCGGTAACGTCGGTGGTAGTGTTGGCGGTATCGGTACCGTTTGTGCTTGTGTTTAACGGTAGAGGTGCCATAGCGATTGTGGTAGCGGTATGGTAGTCATAGATTATGACACTGTCTTCTGCCCAGTACCAGTCCAGCTCATTTTTAAAAGACTTAAGAAAAAGTTGATTTGCCGTTTTTGTTTAAAAACCTTTTTATGTTTACTCAGGTCCTTTTTGAATATCTTCATTTGAATCATCAGAAAGTTTCAAATGATTGAAAACTTTCTCTTGAAATGTTTTTATACTTAAAATAAATCTGATCAACCTTGTTGAAACGTATTCATTTTACGTTTTTTCACACACACAGTGGAAGGAGAGGAGAGATGAGAACAGCCTAAAATGTGAGGAGTCAAAGTAAGAAGTTGTCAGAAAAACATATAGTCAAGTTTTTCTGATACCAGAAAACTGTGGCTCTGTTGCTGGTGGTAGCGTCAGTGTTAACATTAGCGTTAACAATAGCTTTAGCGTTAACGTTCGTCTTAGCGTTAACGTTAGCGATAACATTAGTGTTGGAGTTAACGTTAGCTTTAGCGTTAACATTAGCGTTAGTGTAACGTTAGCTTTAGCGTTAACATTAGCGCTAGTGTAACGTCAGCTTTAGCGTTAACATTAGCGTTAGTGTAACGTTAGCGGTGACTGTGACTGTGGCGGTGTTGCAGTTACATGATGTCTAACGGCTACAAGCCCAGTCCTCTGGGGCTGGCGGACGTGAGGCTGAGCCCAGCCCAGGAGTTACTGGTGGACCGGCTGGCTGAGAACGCACACAATGTCTGGGCCAAGGATCGCATTAAGCAGGGCTGGACCTACGGCATCCAACAGGTACCACACACACACACAGGCAGGCGCACGCACACACACACACACACACACACACACACACACACATACACATACATACACATACACAGCACATCCAGCCTTCACACAGCACATCCAGCACATCCAACACAGACCACTGTGTTAAGCTGTTCTAATAGTTATGACAGACCACTGTGTTAAGCTGTTCTAATAGTTATGACAGATGGACGATTAACTGCCTAATGACCCGCACTGAATGACTGCATTGAGCTAGTTCAGTGGCTGAAACTGAGACACGATGAGTGTGCCTGTGTGTGTGTGTGTGTACCTGTGTATGTGCGTACCTGTGTGTGTGTGTGTGTTTACCTGTGTGTGTACCTGTGTGTGTACCTGTGTGTGTACCTGTGTGTGTATGCCTGTGTGTGTGTGTGTACCTGTGTGCCTGTGTGTGTACCTGTGTGCGTACCTGTGTGTGTACCTGTGTGTGTGCCTGTGTGTGTGTGTACCTGTGTGTACCTGTGTGTACCTGTGTGTACCTGTGTGTACCTGTCTGTGTGTCTGTGTGCCTGTGTGTGTGTGCACTAACAGGATGTGAAGAGCAAGCGTAACCCTCGCCTGGTGCCCTATAACCTGCTGGACGAACGCACCAAGAAGTCCAACAGAGACAGCCTCCGTGAGGCCATCCGCACTCTTATTGGCTATGGATACAACATCGACCCACCTGACCAGGAAGGCGGTGAGTAGACTGGTCACCTCGCTGAGTCTGGTCAGGAGGAGTGAGATGCATCAGCTCCTGTAGTGATCATGTGTAACGTGTGGATGTATATATGTGTAACGTGTGGATGTATATATGTGTAACGTGTGGATGTATATATGTGTAACGTGTGGATGTATATATGTGTATATGGATGTGAGGTGATACTCAGCTCCTGTAGTGATCATGTGTAACGTGTGGATGTATATATGTGTAACGTGTGGATGTATATATGTGTAACGTGTGGATGTTTATATGTGTATATGGATGTGAGGTGATTCAAGGCTGACTCCACACCCTCTCCCCCAGCAGGTCAGGTCGTGGAGAGGGTGAGCGTTGACAAGGTCCGGTTCTTCAGGGTGGAGCGCACTTACGCCGTACGGACGGGGAAGTGGTACTTTGAGTTTGAGGTGGTGACGGGTGGAGACATGCGTGTAGGCTGGGCCAGGCCAGGATGCAGACCTGATGTAGAGCTGGGCTTGGACCATCTGGCCTTCGTGTTCGATGGGTTTAGGGTGAGCAGTCTGCTGCGTTCTCCTGGGTGTGTTTAACTACCCTTGTGTTGTGTGGCTTAGAAGACCAATGTGTGTTTGTGTGTGTGTCTGTGTGTGTGTGTGTCTGTGTGTGTGTCTGTGTGTGTGTGTGTGTGTGTGTGTTCAGGGCCAGCGTCTGAACCAAGGTGGGCGTTTCTTCGGTCGATGCTGGCACGCAGGGGATGTGGTTGGCTGCATGATCAACATGGAGGACAAGTCCATGATCTTCACTCTGAACGGAGAGATCCTCATCACCAGCAGCGGCTCGGAACTCTGCTTCGCTGACTTTGAGACCGAGGACGGTGTGTGTGTGTGTTTGTGTGTGTGTGTGTGTGTGTGTCTGTCAGTATGAGCCTATGTGCATGCATGTGTGTCTGTGCATCTATGAGTGTGTGTGTGTGTGTGCCTGTATGTGTGTGTGTGTGTGTGTGCCTGTGTGTATGTGTGTGTGTGTCAGTATGAGCATATGTGTGTGCATGTATGTCTGTGCATCTATGAGTGTGTGTGTGTGCCTGGGTGCATGTGTGCCTGTGTGTAAGTGTGCCTGTGTGTATGTGTTTGTGTGTAAGTGTATGTGTGCCTGTGTGTGTATGTATGTGTGCCTGTGTGTGCCTGGGTGCATGTGTGCCTGTGTGTAAGTGTGCCTGTGTGTATGTGTTTGTGTGTGTGTGTGTGTGTGTGTGCCTGTACGTGTGTGTCACCCTCTCTCACTGTTGCCTGCCTGTTGCACGGTGACTCTAGGCCGTAGGAGCAGTGAATGGCTTGCTGATGAGTTAACCTAAAACAGCCTCGCTGTGGAAATGACTGCAAAATAAGTGGCTACCCCATTATAAAATGACCCTCATTTAATGTGACACTCGTAAATTACCTTTTAGTAAAAGGTGGATAGATTTTTACCTCCCTCTGCTGAGTGTGTGTGTGAGAGAGAGAGGGAGAGAGAGAGAGGGAAGGAGGGAGGGAGGGAGAGAGAGAGAGAGAAGGAGAGAGAGAGAGAGAAGGAGAGAGGGGGAGAGAGAGAGAAGGAGAGTATAGCTGCGTGTATAGCTGTATGAGAGCTCTCAGAACACTGACTGCTTGTGTCTTCTCCAGGATTCATCCCAGTGTGCAGTTTGGGTCTGGCCCAGGTGGGGCGCATGAACCTGGGCAAGGATGCCAGCACCTTCAGCTACTACACCATGTGTGGTCTGCAGGAGGGATTTGAACCATTTGCTGTCAACATGAACCGAGAAGTCACCATGTGGTTCAGCAAGCGTCTGCCCACCTTTGTGAACGTGCCAAAATATCACAACTCTATAGTGGTAAGATATCACTACACAACTGTATAGTGGTAAGATATCACTACACAACTCTATAGTGGTAAGATATCACTACACAACTGTATAGTGGTAAGATATCACAACACAACTCTACAGTGGTAAGATATCACAACACAACTGTATAGTGGTAAGATATCACTACACAACTCTACAGTGGTAAGATATCACAACTCTATAGTGGTAAGATATCACTACACAACTCTATAGTGGTAAGATATCACAACACAACTGTATAGTGGTAAGATATCACTACACAACTATAGTGGTAAGATATCACAACACAACTCTATAGTGGTAAGATATCACAACTCTATAGTGGTAAGATATCACAACACAACTGTATAGTGGTAAGATATCACTACACAACTGTATAGTGGTAAGATATCACTACACAACTCTATAGTGGTAAGATATCACAACACATCTCTATAGTGGTAAGATATCACAACACAACTCTATAGTGGTAAGATATCACAACTCTATAGTGGTAAGATATCACTACACAACTCTATAGTGGTAAGATATCACAACACAACTGTATAGTGGTAAGATATCACAACTATATAGTGGTAAGATATCACAACACAACTCTATAATGGTAAGATATCACAACTCTATAGTGGTAAGATATCACTACACAACTCTATAGTGGTAAGATATCACTACACAACTGTATAGTGGTAAGATAGGTACTGACCACACTCGTTAAAGTAAAGACTAGTTCTGTTTTTTTCAAAGCTTTTTTGTAAAAAGATTTTGTCAACCTTTTGAAAGCTTTTTTTCAGAACTTTCATAGCAGTTTTTTCAAACCTTTGTTACTGTGTCCGTGGGGGGGTGGAAAGTTTCGGAAGTTTTTTTGAGAGAATATTTTATCAATAAATATTGATCCCTTGACCTTTTCCAAATCTAATGTGACTCAAAAACAAAGTTAATTAGTTTAGCCGTTTTTAATAAGCCTGTGATCCCCCCCAGGTGAGTCGTGTTGATGGCACAGTGGACTCCCCTCCCTGTCTGAAGGTGTCTCTGAGGACAAGTGTCCAGAGCAGCCAGGCAGACATGCTGTTCTGCAGACTCAGCATGCCTGTAGAGTTCCACCCTGTGTTCAAGACCAGCCCCACACTCGATATGAATGGACTGCATGACGACGACACCCTCAAGCTCAAACACAGGTCACACACACACACACACATATACACACACACACTCACACACACACACATATACACACACACCCGCATACACACACACTCTCTAGCTCAAACACAGGTCACACACACACACACTCTCTAGCTCAAACACAGGTCACACACACACACTCTCTAGCTCAAACACAGGTCACACACACACACTCTCCAGCTCAAACACAGGTGTGTGAGGTTGACCTGTGACCCTTCCCTCAGGTATCCTCTGAGGGCAGTGAAGCACAGTGACGAGGCCCGGCGTGTGGACTACAGCAGTATCACCACGGTAACACTGTCACACACTGATCAGACTTGTCTCTCAGAATGTTCTAGTCTGGACTGCTGTACTGAATATGGGATGTCCATGATGCTGTCCTTATGTACATGTTGGTAAAATAGGGTAAATATCAGTGGTAGAGCGGATGAATGGATGAATTCAATAAATGAAATGAAGCATTCACTCTGTTGAAAAGAGAATAGTAAGTGTCTGTTCAAGGGCTGAGTGGCTAGGCTAGGCTAGGCTAAGTGTTGTGCGTGAGGGCTGGGTGGCTAGGCTAGGCTAGGCTAAGTGTTGTGCGTGAGGGCTGGGTGGCTAGGCTAGGCTAAGTGTAGCGTGTGTGGAGGCTGCTATGTGACTGGAGCTTGCTGTCTTGCAGTACTACCACTCTGTCAGGGTGTTTGCTGGACAAGACCCCTCCTGTGTGTGGGTGGGCTGGGTCACTCCAGACTACCATTACTATAGCAACAACTTCCACCTCAGCAAGAACCGGACAGTCACGGTTACCCTGGGTGATGAGCGTGGGCGTGTCCACGAGAGGTGAGTGTGTTGTCAAGGAAACCCTGTTCTTCAGACCAACAGTAAGACACTCCCCCTCTTATGTTGTCTCCTTTTCTCTGGATGCTTACCTGTCTCCCTCTTCCCTCCTCATTCCCTCTCCTCCTCCCCCTCTCCTCCCTCCTCTCTCCCTCTCCTCCTCCGTCTCTCCTCCCTCCTCTCCTGTCTCTCCTCTCTCCCTCTCCTCCTCCGTCTCTCCTCCTCCTCCGTCTCTCCTCCCTCCTCTCCTCCCTCCTCTCTCCCTCTCCTCTTTCGTCTCTCCCCCTCCCTCTCCTCTCTCCTCTCCTCCCTCTAGTGTTAAGAGGAGTAACTGCTACATGGTGTGGGGTGGGGACGTGTGCAGCAGTAGTCAGTCCTCCAGACGCAGCAGTGTGGACCTGGAGATAGGCTGTCTGATCGACCTGACCACAGGCCTGGTCACCTTCACCGTCAACAGCAAGGACATCTCCACCTCCTACCAGGTACTCACACTCTCTCTCACCTCTGTCACTCACAAACACACAGTCTGGTGTGTGTGTGTGTGTGTCTAGACAGACATGCACTCCCCTACCCCATACACACAGTCTGTGTCTGTCTAGACACTCTCTAATCACCATCAAACTCATTCAATTGCTTGTCGGTCTGTGTCTCACTGGATGATGCTTGGTCTGTCGGTCTTCAACCAAGCATTTTGGACTTCAACCAAGCATGTCTGTCTGTCTGTCAGTCTGTCTCTGCCTGTCTGTCTGCCCTAAACCTGTCTGCCTGCCCTAACTCTGTCTGTCTGCCTGCCCTAAGCCTGTCTGTCTGCCCTAAGCCTGTCTCCCAGTCTGTCTGTCTGTCTGCCTGTTTGCCCTAAGCCTGTCTGTCTGTCTGTCTGTGTGTCTGCCCTAAGCCTGTCTGTCTGAGGGGTGCATTCCATTATAAGAGAGCAGTCTCCTCTTTGAAGAGAGATCTTCTTAAGTTGTGCCTTAGAAACACGCCAAGCTTTCAAACTTCTCTGAGTCATCCTGCCAGCCTGCCTTCTCTTCAAGCTATCCTAGCATGGCCTGACTCTCTCTCACACACACACATGCACACACACACAGACACACACACGCACACACATATACACACACACACACACACACACAGACACACACAGACACACAGGTAAATGTGTATGTGCTGACTCACTATGTATACACACACTAAGCGAGTCTTCTACAAAACCGTGCAACCAATCCTGTCTTGCTAAGCTGTTTCCTGCAAATCACAATTTTTCTTAGTGTTTGTGCTTTGGGGCTTGATTGGACAATGTTTCTGTATTGTGAATGTGTAATGTTCCTGTTCTGACTGGAGAATGTTCCTGTTCTGACTGGAGAATGTTCCTGTGTTCTGACTGGAGAATGTTCCTGTGTTCTAACTGGAGAATGTTCCTGTTCTGACTGGAGAATGTTCCTGTTCTGACTGGAGAATGTTCCTGTTCTGACTGGAGAATGTTCCTGTTCTAACTGGAGAATGTTTCTGTGTTCTAACTGGAGAATGTTTCTGTTCTGACTGGAGAATGTTTCTGTGTTGTGACCAGGTGGAACCCAACACCAAACTCTTCCCTGCTGTGTTTGTGCGACCAACAAGCCCTAATCTGTTCCAGTTTGAGCTGGCTAAAATCAAGGTACCCACTTACTGAAGTGCACCCACATACTTACTATACATACCTTTATAATCTATACTCCGTCTATATACCAGACCCCATAATCACTCTCCATCTCAGGGTGACTGATCAGTCTGACCTTTGACCCATGCCCCCTCCAGAACGCCATGCCCCTGTCGTCAGCCATCTTTAAGAGTGAGCTGAGGAACCCGGTTCCCCAGTGCCCCCCTCGGCTGGACGTCCAGACCATCCAGGCCGTGCTGTGGAGCCGCATGCCCAACACCTTCCTGAGGGTGGAGGCAGGGCGGGTCAGTGAGCGACACGGCTGGGGGGTGCAGTGTCTGGAGCCTCTGCAGATGATGGCTGTCCACATCCCTGAGGAGAACAGGTACACACTTACTGCACTCAGGTGGAAGAATACACCACACACATACATACATACACACACACCACACACACATACATACACACACACCACACACACACATACACACCACACGCACATACATACACACACACATACATACACACCACACACACACACAACACACACACACACACTCACACACACACTCCCCTGTCTGCTTGTGGCTCCCCAGGTGTGTGGACATCATGGAGCTGTCTGAGTTGGAGGACCTGAGAACGTTCCAGTACCACACCCTGAAGCTGTACTGTGCCCTCTGTGCCCTGGGCAACACTCGTGTGGCTCACGCCCTCTGCAGCCACCTCGACCAATCACAGCTCCTCTACACCATCGACAACCAGTACCTGTCAGGTGTGCTGCGTGAGGGCTTCTACAACGTCCTCATCAGCATACACCTGGAAACAGCCAAGGAGGCACGCCTCATGATGAACAATGAGTTCATCATCCCTGTGACCGCCGAGACGCGCTCCATATGCCTGTTCTCTGACTCCTCCCACAAGCACCTCCCACCGGGGGTGGGGCTAAGCACCTCGCTCAAGCCCCGCCTCAACTTTGCCCCGCCTTGTTTTGTGAGCGGACAGCGAGAGCCGCAGAATTACAGCCCTCAGATCCCGCTGGACGCTCTGAAGGAGAAGGCTATCAGCATGCTGACCGAGGCAGTGCAGGGCGGAGGGCACCACATCAGGGATCCTGTAGGGGGCAGCGTAGAGTACCAGTTTGTACCCATCCTCAAGCTTATTGGTACGCTGCTGACCATGGGCGTGCTGGCCAGCCAGGACGTGCAGAAAATCCTGCTCCTCATCCACCCCAGCGTATTCGGAGACGCAAGCCAGGAGGAGGTGGCCACGGTAGCGGAGGCAACAGAGAAGGAGGGGCTAAAAGGGGCGGAGGAGAAGGAGGTTGAGGCGGGAGAGGAGGAGGAGGCGAGAGAGTCCAAGCAGCCAATGAAAGGGCTTCTGGAGAAGAGACTGCCTGAGCCAGTGAAGCGCCAGGTAACACTCACACCTGATCAGGCTTTCTTTCCCAGACTACTGGAACACTTTACTGAGAAAACATCCAGGAAACTGACTGATGCCAGAGATCCACTGAGCTCACTATCTCCCCCTCATCACTTCCCCCCTCCCCCCTCACCCCCCTCCCTCGCCCCCCCTCCCTCGCCCCCCCTCCCTCGCCCCTAACGTTTATGTCCCTGTTCTGAAGCTGTCACACATGAAAGGGTTCAGTAACATCCTGAAGTCTCCCCTGACATCAGAGCAGTGCCATTACTCTGCTATCACACACCACCTGTTATCTAAGCGCTTACAGGTGTGTGTGTGTTGTCTGTGTTTGCGTTGTGCGTGTGTGTTTGTGCGTGTGTGTTGTGCGCGTGTGTCTGTGTATTGTGTCTGTTGTGTGTGTGTTGTGTGTGTTTATGTGTGTGTATTATATGTGTGTGTGTGTTGTTTGTGTATTGTTTGTGTGTGTGTGTTTGTGCATTGTTTGTGTATTGTTTGTGTGTGTGTGTTTGTGTATTGTTTGTGTGTTTGTGTATTGTGTGTGTGTGTGTATTGTTTGTGTGTGTGTGTTGCGTGTGTGTGTGTGTGTGTGTGTGTGTGCGTGCGTGTGTGTGTGCGTGTGTGTGTGTGTGTGTGTGTGTGTGTGTGCGCGCCCTGCAGATGTGTGAGCTGCTGCACTACTTCTGTGACTGTGAGCTGAAACATCGCGTGGAAGCCATCGTCTCCTTCTCAGACTGCTTCGTCTCCAAGCTGCAGCACAACCAGAAGTTCCGCTACAATGAGCTGATGCTGGCTCTCAACATGTCTGCTGCCGTAACTGCCAGGAAGACCAAGGAGTTTCGCTCTCCTCCTCAAGAGCAGGTACAGACCACCTCCACCCCCCCCTCTCTCTACAGACCACCTCCACACCTCTCTCTCTACAGACCACCTCCACACCCTCTCCCTCTCTACAGACCACCTCCACACCTCTCTCCCTCTCTCTACAGACCACCTCCACACACCCTCCCTCTCTCTACAGACCACCTCCACACCCCCCCTCTCTCTACAGACCACCTCCACACACCCTCCCTCTCTCTACAGACCACCTCCACACCCCCTCCCTCTCTCTACAGACCACCTCCATACCCCCATCTCTACAGACCAGCTTGCAGGGGGAAATCGCTGGTTTCCTGTTGAGTTAAAGGGGGCGGCTGAAGTGTTGATCACTTGAGGCCTTAGCAGAGCTGTGTTCCTGGCAGCGTGACTCGTCAACAGAGGCAGAGACAATCTGGGATGTTTACCAATAACAACTTAGCATTCTCCCTACCAGACCTTTGATTGATTCCTGTCTGATTAACCCTGCCCTGCCCCTGAAATGACCCCAGACTTAATGACATAGATGATAGGTCGTATAGAATGATATCCACCTTCTTTTGTAATTACAGCGTTGGAGAAAGTCACAGGCCAGCACTTTCATCCAGACTCTGGCCCCTGTCTCATAACTCAGTTTGGGGTTTTGAACCGCTGCCCACCTCCTGAGAGCATGGATGGCTGCATGCATCTGTCTGTGCTAACCTCCTCACACTGTTATCACAGACAAGACTCACACAAGCTCAGAGAGAGGGAGAGGGAGGGAGAGAGAGGGAGGGAGAGAGAGAAGAGAGAGAGGGGGGGGGAGAGGGAGAGATGAGAGAGAGCAGAGGGAAGGAGAGATGAGAGAGAGAGTAGAGGGAAAGAGAGATGAGAGAGAGAGAGCAGGGGGAAGGAGAGATGAGAGAGAGAGCAGAGAGAAGGAGAGATGAGAGCGAGAGAGAGAGAGAGCAGGGGGAGGGAGAAATGAGAGAGAGAGCAGGGGAGAGATGAGAGAGAGCAAAGGGAAGGAGATAAATGTTCAGTGATTGGTCCAAATTAAAAGCTTGTACCTTTAGGATGAAGACTCTGTTTTCAGTTAGAGGTCACAGGTCATCTTTCCCCATCTCTGATGGGGAGTTTGGTGCAGAGCAACAGTATTTCTCATGATGGGGTAATTGAACTGCTGTTTCTGAAATTCCTGATTGGTTTGGATGATCCGCTGGTCTCCCTGGCAGTGAGATGAATAAGAGCTTTGAGCTCTTAAACCCAGAGAGAGCTGTTGAATATGAGTGTACCCTCCACAGCCATCTTAAGTCTGCGTTCATACATCCCTCTTACCTGTGTCATCCCCAAGACAACAGCTTCACAAGTAGCATGGTTCCACTGTCCTGCTTCTGAGGAAGACAGAAGGACGATTGGGTCTTCCTCGCCCCTCCCTGTGTCCCTGAAAGGAGAGTCCTGGTCTTCTCGCCCGCCTTCTGTGTCCTGAGGACGAGTCCTGGTCTTGTCCCCCTCTGTGTCCTGCAGGACGCACGTCTGGTTCTCGCCCCCTCCCTCTGTCTGAAGGACAGTTCCTGGTCTTCCTCCCCCTTGCCTGTTGTCCTGAAGGACGAGTCCCTGGTTCGTCCCTCCCTCTGCCTGCAAGGACGAGCCTGGGTCTGCCCCTCCCTGTCTGGGACGGTCTGGTCTTCCCTCGCCCCCCTCGCCTCTGTCTGCAGGCGAGTCCTGGTCTTGTCCCCTCCCTCTGTCCTGAAGGAAGAGTCCTGGTCTTGTCCCCTCCCTCTGTCCTGAAGGAAGAGTCCTGGTCTTGTCCCCTCCCTGTGTCCTGAAGGAAGAAGTCCTTCTCTACTCTCTCTCACCTGTCCTCCCCTCGACCAGCCTGTAAGCTCCACTCTTCTGGTGTGTGCATGTGTGTGCGTGTGTGGTGTCGTGTGTGTGGTGCGTGGTGTGTGTGTGGGTGCAGATCAACCATCTGCCTACACTTCAGTTCAGGGGCAGCGACTGTCCTGTCCAGAGGACCATCCAGGAAGGACCTGTACCACTTCACAGGAGCTACGTCCTGCACTGCGGTAGACACACATACACACACACACACACACCACAACACACACACACACACCACACATACGCACGTAGCACACACACATCACATTCACACACATTGCCCCACATACACACACACAACACATGCACCACATACAACACACACACACACTCACGCATACACACTCACTACACACACTAACACACACACACACACATACACACCACACACCACGCACATCCCCACTCAGAGACTTAACTACACTGATGCACCTCAGTGGTTTCTGTGTGTTGGCTGTAAAATTACATCTTGATGCTGTGACAGTCAACTCACAAAAAGAGAACACCACACAGACAACAGCAAAAAGTCATTACAACTAAACATCAAAACCAAATAATTCTGAACAAATTCAATATAATACCTGAACTGGTAAAAAAGCGTCTATATCTAAGATAAGAACGTCTTGTTCCCCTGAACTGTGCTGGAGTTAATGTGGCTGGGTTGAAACCAGGCTCCTTCTCTCTATCTCCCTCTCTACCTCCCTCTTCTACTCCTCTCATCTACCCTATCCCTCTCTCTATCCTCCTCTCTAACTCCCCTCTCTTATAACCCCTCCTCTCTCTACCTCCCCTCGTTACTGCCTCTCTCTACCTCCCTCTCTACCTCTCTCTCTACCTCCCTCTCTCTACCTCCCCTCTCACTCCTCTCTTTACCTCCTCTCTCTAACCTCCCTCTCTCTCTGCTCTCTCTACCTCCCCCTCATCATACTCCTCTCTCTACCTCCCCCTCTCTACTCTCTCTATCCCCTCTCTACCTGCTCTCTCTCCTCCTCTCTACCCCCTCTCGTCTACCCCCCCCTCTCCCTCGCCTCTTCTTACATCGCTCTCGTCTCCCTCCCTCTTCTACCTCCCTCCTCTCTATCCCTCCTCTCTCTACCTCTCTCTTTTATCTCCCTCTCTCTATCTCTCCTTTCTCTCCCTCTATCCTCTCTCCCCCATTCTCCTCCTCTCCCCTCCCTCTACCTCCTTATCTCCCTCTTTACCCCCTCTCCATCTTTTCCCCTCTCTCTCTACCTCCCTCTCTTTACCCCTCCCTCTCTCTACCTCCCTCTCTCCCTCTACTTCCCTCTGTCTTTATTTTCCTCCCACTCTCTTTCCCTCCCTCTCTCTCCCTCACACTCTCTTTCCTTCCCTCCCTCCCACTCTTTCTCTCCCTCTCTCTTCTTATATTTCTCCCTCTCTCTCTTCTTCTCTTTCTCCCTCTCTCCCTTCTTCTCTTTCTCCATCTCTCTTCTTCTCTTTCTCCCTCTCTCCCTTCTTCTCTGACATGCTGCAGAAGTGTCATAGTTCAGTGCCTCACTAGATTGTTCTGACACCTTGATGTTTTGATAAATAATTGAATAGTGTTTCTCCTTGGGGCAGCTGCCAGTGTAATAGCTTTCTGAATCCTGCAGCCCTACACACACACACACACACACACACACACACACACACACACACACCAGTGACCAGGGGACTGATACACACACCAGAGTCTAAGGGACTCACACACACCAGAGTCTAGGGGACTGACACACACACACACACACCAGTAACCAGGGGACTGACACACACACACCAGTAACCAGGGGACTGACTCACACACACACACACACACACCAGAGTCTAGGGGACTGACACACACACACCAGTGACCAGGGAAGTGACTCACACACACACACACACACACACCAGAGTCTAGGGGACTAACACACACACACACCAGTGACCAGGGGACTGACACACACACACCAGTGACCAGGGGACTGACACACACACACACATACACACACACACACACCAGTAACCAGGGGACATACACACACACACACCAGTAACCAGGGGACTGACACACACACACACACCAGTAACCAGGGGACATACACACACACACACACCAGTAACCAGGGGACTGACAAATGAGGGAAGACAGACAACTTCTCCAGACTCCTGATGGTGTGTGTGTGTGTGTGTGTGTGTGCGCATCTGTGTGTGTGTGTGTGTGCGCATCTGTGTGTGTGTGTGCGCATCTGTGTGTGTGTGTGTCTGTGTGTGCAGGCATCCCGATGGAGGAGCAGGAGGAGGAGCAGGACACCTCCATCACAGGCCGTCTCCTTGCTCTGGTCTACAGGGTCAAAGGTCACCAGCAGAGAGCTGAGGAAATGCCCAGACAGGAAGAAGCCATCCCCTGTAATACCTGTTACTGATACACTGTTACACCCTGTTAATACTACACTGTTACTGATACAGTGTTACACCATGTTAATGCTACACTGTTACTGATACACTGTTACACCATGTTAATGCTACACTGTTACTGATACACTGTTACACCCTGATACACTGTTACTGATACACTGTTACACTGTTACTGACACACTGTTACACCATGTTAACACTACACTGTTACTGATACAGTGTTACACCATGTTAATGCTACACTGTTACTGATACACTGTTACACCATGTTAATACTACACTGTTACTGATACAGTGTTACACCATGTTAATGCTACACTGTTACTGATACAGTGTTACACCATGTTAATGCTACACTGTTACTGATACACTGTTACACCATGTTAATGCTACACTGTTACACTGTTAATGATACACTGTTACACCATGTTAATACTACACTGTTACTGATACACTGTTACACTGTTACTGATACAGTGTTACACCATGTTAATGCTACACTGTTACTGATACACTGTTACACTGTTACTGATACAGTGTTACACCATGTTAATGCTACACTGTTACTGATACACTGTGACACCATGTTAATGCTACACTGTTACTGATACAGTGTTACACCATGTTAATGCTACACTGTGCTACATGATTACACACTGCTACACTGGTACTGTTACACCCTGTTGCTGTTATTTTAACTGCTAATGTAGTGCTACTGGTATACCTGTAGCATGGTGTAGTACTTGTACTGTAACTGCTAGTGCTACTGGTATACCTGTAGTATGGTGTAGTACTTGTACTGTAACTGCTAGTGCTACTAGTACACCTGTAGTGTGGTGTAGTACTTGTACTGTAACTGCTAGTGCTACTAGTATACCTGTAGTATGGTGTAGTACTTGTACTGTAACTGCTAGTGCTAGTCTTCAATGCAGTCAAAAGTAAAGGTACTTTCCTGTTTAGGGATCTCTCATGTTTCCTTGGTCTATCTGGTTATAGAGAATCGGAAGGGATTCTGTGCCGCTTGTATGCAGCCAGTTGGCATGTGTTTGCTGCACAGCAGAGACACCCTGGCAGGCCAGCGCCATTTCCTTTCAATGTTGTTATGGAGACGTGTCTGAAGGAAGGGGACCTCTCGCTGCCACGGAGGAAAATGAAAACTCTGACTTCATCAGATTATACACTCACACATATCACACACATAACAAACGCTTACACACATAGTGCTGGGGCATCGATCGAGTTATAATGAAGCCTTTCAGGGATGCCTGTGTATCCACTGTGTGAACTGATGACTGGGTTCAGTTAGTCCACCCTGACCCAGTATTCAGTTAGGCTACCGTGACCCAGTATTCAACAGCACTGTCAGTATGTGAGCTTGTCTGTCTTATGTAACTCTGCCTTAGTTCCGCTCCACTGAACACCAGCCATTGTCTGCTCATGAATGAGCTCACAAACATCTTCCCTTTACAAACCAAATAACAGAAAAAATTCCTCTGATATTGTTGACATCCATCCCTGTCTTCAGAAAGCAGCTTAGCTGTGCTGTGCACTTGAGTGTGTGACTAGAGTACTCCAACTCTGAATGGAAATTTCTTTCTTTTATAAACTCAAGGTTGGTTTATTGTATAATTCTGTATTCCTGAAGTGAGTGTGTGAATCCAGACTGCATCCAGTCAGGGAGAAGGGAAGTGTGTGTCGTAAAGATCAGTCTGTCCAGGGGTTCATGTGATATATATATATATGTGGCTGTTTTGTTGTTGTTTTAGAGGTGGTTATCTGTATATGATAAACAAACAGCATGAATTCCCTCAGCAGCTGCAGGTGTGACGCTGTCTGTCCTCCGTGTGTCTGCAGCTAACCTGAAGGAGCTGATCTCCCAGACCATGGTGAGCTGGGCCCAGGAGAGACACATCCAGGACGCCCAGCTGGTCCGCAAGATGTTCAGCCTGCTGAGGAGGCAGTACGACGGCATCGGGGAGCTGCTGAGGGCCATGAGGAAGACTTACTCCATCTCCTCAGCCTCCGTCCCCGACACCATCTCACTGCTGGCCTCGCTGGGCCAGATCCGATCACTGCTCTCTGTGCGCATGGGCAAGGAGGAAGAGAAGCTGATGATTGATGGGCTAGGGTGAGACAGCAGGGCTGGGGTGAGACAGGAGGGCTGGGGTGAGACAGCAGGGCTGGGGTGAGACAGCAGGGCTGGGGTGAGACAGGAGGGCTAGGGTGAGACAGGAGGGCTGGGGTGAGACAGCAGGGCTGGGGTGAGACAGGAGGGCTTGGGTGAGACAGGAGGGCTGGGGTGAGACAGCAGGGCTGGGGTGAGACAGCAGGGCTGGGGTGAGACAGTGCTGGTGGAGTGAGACAGCATTGGTGGACTGAGACAGCACTCGTGGCATATAGGACATCTAGTGGTTGGGAGTTCACTGAGCTTGGATTTTCTGGCTGTAACTTGAGCTGCTTGGCTGTGCTCCTCTGCTGTGTTCACAGGGACATCATGAACAACAAGGTGTTCTACCAGCACCCTAATCTGATGCGTGTGCTGGGCATGCACGAGACGGTGATGGAGGTGATGGTCAACGTGCTGGGTGGAGGCAAGTCCCAGGTACTGACCTCCCTGCTACCCTGACGGTGATCACAGTGACATCACTGGTGGTGTTCACAGTGATATCACTGACGGTGTTCACAGTGACATCACTGACTGTGTTCACAGCTACATCACTGACGGTGTTCACAGTGACATCACTGGTGGTGTTCACAGTGACATCACTGACGGTGTTCACAGTGACATCACTGGTGGTGTTCACAGTGACATCACTGGTGGTGTTCACAGTGACATCACTGACGGTGTTCACAGTGACATCACTGACTGTGTTCACAGCAACATCACTGACTGTGTTCAACAGGAAATTGCTTCAATCTGACTGTTCAACAGGAAATTGCTTAGATCTGACTGTGTTCAACAGGAAATCGCCTTCCCCAAGATGGTGGCCAGCTGCTGTCGCTTCCTGTGCTACTTCTGCCGGATCAGCCGTCAGAACCAGAAGGCCATGTTCGACCACCTGAGCTACCTGCTGGAGAACAGCAGCGTGGGGCTTGGTAAGGGCAGCCTGACCACGCCCTGACCACGCCCTGACCATGCCCTGACCACACCATGACCACACCATGACCACGCCATGACCACGCCATGACCACACCTTGACCGCGCCCTGACCACGCCCTGACCACACCATGACCACGCCCTGACCACGCTCTGACCACGGCATGACCACACCATGACCACGCCCTGACCACGCCCTGACCACGCCATGACCACACCTTGACCACGCCCTCAGCATGCCATGACCACATCCTGCAGAACAGCAGGCTGCAGAAACACGTCCTGCAGAACAGCAGGCTGCAGACACCCTGTACTCACATGCCCACTGTACTAAGAGAACACTGTAAACAAAGCCTTTATGACAAGGAAACCAATATCTCACTCCTGCAGGCATACCGCATGTGTGTGTGTGAGTGTGAGTGTGAGTGTGAGCGTGTGCGTGTGAGTGTGAGTGCGAGTGTGAGCGTGTGTGTGTGCGCGTGTGTGTGAGTGAGTGTGTGTGTGTGTGTGTGAGTGCGAGTGCGAGCGCGTGCGCGTGTGAGTGCGTGTGCGTGTGTGTGTGTGTGTGTGTGCGTGCGTGTGTGTGTGTGAGTGCGTGTGTTAGGCAGGTTCTTATTTGGAACAGGTAGTAATCCCTTAGGGATGACAGGACTGGTCCTTGAGCTGTGAGCCTGCATACATTATTGCCACACCTGATATTAAGGGGGTGTTTGTGTGTGCGTGTGTGTGTGTGTGTTTGTGTGTGTGTGTGTGTGTGTGTGTAGTTGGGGGTTCATGGTGACTCAGCTCACATTCTGTCTCCTGACAGAATGTGACTACGGAGACACAGAGTCAGAGCCCCCCTGCTGAGAGACAGAGTGCTGCTGTCCTGCACACGCACACACACACACACACACACAATTACATACACACGCACACACACACACACAATTACATACACATACACACACACACACAATTACATACACATGCACACACACACACACAATTACATACACACGCACACACACACTTTTACAACTACGCACACACACACACACATACACACGCACACACACACTTGTACAACTACGCACACACAAGTACATACGCACACACACACACAAGTACATACACACACACATGCACACACAAGTACATACACACATAAGTACACACTCAGATACACCCACAAGTACATATGCACACACACACACAAGTACATACACACATAAGTACACACTCAGATACACACACAAGTACATTACGCACAAAGTAGAAAATAGTCCAAAGGCAAAGGACACAGTTTTGATGACAGTCCAGCACCCAGACTAACGAAACATCTGGCATATCAGAACATAAACTTGGAATATGTTTCAGAAGATGAATTGTACTCAACGTATGATAATGTGACGCTATTTAATTTTCTTAAATTGACATAAAACTTGTCAATGGTGAGGAATATCTTCATAAGGACCGGAACATTCCTTCACTCTCCTCATGTCCTGCTGTTATCTGGTCTGTAGCCCTGCCTGGAGAGAGATGATACTGCCCCCTGCTGTCAGACAGACACAACTGTGCTGCCAGCACTCCTGGACAGGATACACTGGACTGGTTACTAGAGTGTATAACAAATTGCTGTGTATGTGTGCGTGCGTGCGTGTGTGTGTGTACTTGTGTGTGCGTGTGCTTGTGTACGTGTGTGTGTGTGTGTACATGTACATGTACATGTGCATATGTACGTGTGTGTGTGTGTGTGTGTATTTCCCAGCCTCCCCTGCCATGAGGGGTTCCACCCCTCTGGATGTGGCGGCCTCTTCAGTGATGGACAACAACGGGCTGGCCCTGGCTTTAGAGGAACCTGACCTGGACAAGGTGCTGGGAGGGAGGGGCTGGGGGGAGGGGCGGGGGC
>BROE01000009.1:380987-419996 GCA_036571765.1 Plecoglossus altivelis | reverse complement strand
AGGGTGGGGGGAGTAGGGGGACGGGAGGGTGGGGGGAGTAGGGGGACGGGAGGGAGGGGCAGGGGGGAGGCAGGATGAGGGGCGGGGTTAAGACACGCTGCTCTGGCTGACTCTATGATCTTCTTTGTGATGTCATGCTGTGAACTCTTCCCAGGCACCTTCGATTGCTTGCATTCATTGTATATGCCATCACTCTTACTCAATACTAATGAAACGCTAATGTAGATTCCTGTGTATTTGTGCATGGTGTGTGTGTGTGCTAGGTGGTGACGTACCTGGCTGGCTGCGGTCTTCAGAGCTGCCCCATCTTGCTGGATAAGGGTTACCCAGACATCGGCTGGAACCCCATCGAGGGCGAGCGATACCTCTCCTTCCTGCGCTTTGCTGTCTTCGTCAACGGTAGCACTTCCTGCCAGCTGGGTCCTGATGGGGAGAGGGGGGGGGGGGCTAGGGGAGAGAGGGGGGGTAGGGGAGAGAGGGAGGGGTAGAGGGGACAGGGGACATGGCTCCTAATAGCTGGATGTGTTTAGTCTCTGAGTTTCCTGGCACCCAGGGGGTTGGGTACCAGCTTAGTGGAGATACTGGGAGCAGGAAACAGCTCCTGGCTGGAACACTTGCACCAGCCATTCATTTGAATTGTGACAGTGATGGAGCAGGAAAAGTGGCGATGCATTGGCAAGCACTCTGTAAATGAGCCCCTGTCTGGGCTTTGAGAGGGCTGGGCTCTGGAGGGGAGGTGGGGGGTGTTGCTGATGTCAGGGCTGGGCTCCGGAGGGGAGGTGGGGGGTGTTGCTGATGTCAGGGCTGGGCTCCGGAGGGGAGGTGGGGGGTGTTGCTGATGTCAGGGTAGTTTATGCTATGAATGTGGTTCCTTCCCACTTGCAGTTTTATGAGTCTTGAGTGTGTGTGTGGAGTCTGCTTGCAATGTGCCACTATTTAATCTTTGGTATGTGTGTTTCCCTGTGTGTGTGTGTGCGTGCGTGTGTGTGTGTGTGTCTGCATGTGTGTGTGTCTGCATGTGTGTGTGTGTCTGCATGTGTGTGTGTGTCTGCATGTGTGTGTGTGCCTGAGCATGTGTGTGTGTGTGTGTCCCTGCATGTGTGTGTGTGTGTGTGTGTGTGCTGCAGGTGAAAGTGTGGAGGAGAACTCCAGTGTGGTGGTGAAGCTGCTGATCAGGCGTCCAGAGTGTTTCGGTCCGGCCCTGAGGGGGGAGGGCGGGAACGGCCTGCTGGCTGCCATGAAGGAAGCCATCAAGATCTCTGAGAACCCCGCCCTCGACCTGCCCAGCGCCGCCCAAGGAGTCAGCTCAGACGCGTGAGAGACCTCAGAGACACGGCTAGCAGCCTGTTAGCATAGTTAGCATAGTTAGCACAGCAGGTGTATCAGCGTTGTTGCTGGTCATCCTGATACAGGGATTCAAACTGTGGTCCTCTGACGTACAGAGCAGCTGCTACATTATAAACACTGCTAACCAGCAGCAGTTAAGCTTGATGAAAAGTTAGCTTGATGGAGCAGGTGGACAGTATTTCTCCTGAGGAGTGTGCTTAACCATTTCAACTTAAGTGCATTAGTGTGGTTAGCATGTGTAGCATGGTTAGCGTGTTAGTATATGTAGTTAGCACATGTGGCAAAAACAGTAACCTCCCCCCGTCTCTGTGCAGCTCTGGTGAGGAAGAGGAGGAGGAAGAGGTGGTTCACATGGGAAACGCCATCATGTCCTTCTACTCTGCTCTCATCGACCTGCTGGGGCGCTGTGCCCCTGAGATGCACGTGAGTGACACGCACACTCACACTCACACACACACGCACACTCACACTCACACACACTCACACACACACACTTACACACTCACACACACACACTTACACACACACACTCACACACACACACACACACACACACACACACACACACTCACACTTACACACACTCATGCACACACACTTACACACTCACACACTCACACACACGCTCACACACACACACACACACACTCACACGCACTCACACACACACACGCCCCTCACACACACTCACACACACACACGCCCCACACACACACTCTCACACACAGACTCACTCACACTCACACACACACACTCCCCACACACACACACAATGATCCAGCCCCACTCACACACACACACTGATCCAGCCCCCTCACACACACACACACTCTCACACACACACACGCCCCACACACACACACAATGATCCAGCCCCACTCACACACACACAAACACTCTCACACACACACACAGACACACTAATCCAGCCCCACTCGCGCACACACACACACACTCACACACACACACACACTGATCCAGCCCCACCCACACACGCTCACACACACACACACACTCACACACACACACTGGCATGGTTTGAGCATCTCTCTCTCTCTGCAGCTGATCAACAAGGGGAAGGGGGAGGCTCTGCGTGTTCGAGCCATCCTGCGCTCGCTGGTGCCCATCCAGGACCTGGTGGGAATCATCAGTCTGCCTTTCAAGATGCCTGCAGTCAACAAAGGTGCTCAGCCTCACACACACTGCAACATCTTTAATGAGTTTAACTGTGTGAAACCAGACACACACACACTGCAACATCTTTGATCAGTCTAATTGTGTGAAACCAGACACACACACACTGCAACATCTTTGATCAGTTTAATTGTGTGAAACCAGACACACACACACTGCAACATCTTTGATGAGTTTAACAGTGTGAAACCAGACACACACACACTGCAACATCTTTGATGAGTTTAACACTGTGAAACCAGACACACACACACTGCAACATCTTTGATGAGTTTAACAGTGTGAACCCAGACACACACACTGCAACATCTTTGATGAGTTTAACAGTGTGAACCCAGACACACACACACTGCAACATCTTTGATGAGTTTAACAGTGTGAACCCAGACACACACACACCACCCTGCTAGGGAGAACACACAAACCTGCCTGCTTGCCAAGAACCCAACTACTCATGTGCGTCTGTGCATGAGCCTGTTGGTATGTGAGTGAGTGTTAGTCTGTGTGGGTGTGTGTGTGTGTGAGTGTGAGTGTGAGCCTTTGTGTGTATGTGAGGCTGTGTGCGTGTGTAAGCCTGTGTGAGTGAGTGTGTATGTAAGCCTGTGTGCGTGTGTGAGTGAGTGTGTATGTAAGCGTGTGTGAGTGAGTGTGTATGTGAGCCTGTGTGCGTGTGTGAGTGAGTGTGTATGTGAGCCTGTGTGAGTGAGTGTGTATGTGAGCCTGTGTGAGTGAGTGTGTATGTGAGCCTGTATGAGTGTGTGTGTATGTAAGCCTGTGTGCGTGTGTGAGTGAGTGTGTATGTGAGCCTGTGGGCGTGTGCGCGCACCTTTCCAAAAGCTCCCCCATGCTGCACTGCGCTTAATGAATACACATGGTTCTCTTAATCAGAAGAGACAGCATAGTGCACATGCTTCCTTGTGAAAGGGTCCTGGTCCAAGCACAGTTTATACACCACAAAACACCTGCCTCACTCACTACCTCCTTACCTCACTGCCTCCCTACCTCCCTACCTCACTGCCTCCCTGCCTCACTGCCTCCCTACCTCACTGCCTCCCTACCTCCTTACCTCACTGCCTCCCTCCCTCCCTACCTCACTGCCTCCCTGCCTCACTGCCTCCCTGCCTCACTGCCTCCCTACCTCCTTACCTCACTGCCTCCCTACCTCACTGCCTCCCTACCTCACTGCCTCACTCACTGCCTCCCTACCTCCTTACCTTACTGCCTCCCTACCTCACTGCCTCACTCACTGCCTCCCTACCTCCTTACCTTCCTACCTCACTACCTCCCTACCTCACTGCCTCCCTACCTTACTGCCTCCCTATCTTACTGCCTCCCTATCTCCCTGCTTCCCTGCTTCCCTACCTCCCTACCTCACTGCCTCACTGCCTCCCTACCTCACTGCCTCACTGCCTCACTCACTGCCTCCCTACCTCACTGCCTCCCTACCTCACTGCCTCCCTACCTCACTGCCTCACTGCCTCCCTCCCTCCCTGCCTCCCAGACGGGGAGGTGACAGAGCCAGACATGGCGGCCAGCTTCTGTCCAGACCACAAAGCCCCCATGGTGCTGTTCCTGGACCGCGTTTACGGCATCGAGGACCAGAGCTTCCTCCTGCACCTACTGGAGGTGGGCTTCCTGCCTGACCTCAGGGCCTCCGCTTCCCTGGACACGGTAGGAGGGCTGGGGGATGGTAGGAGGGCTGGGGGGTGGTAGGAGGGTTGGGGGATGGTAGGAGGGCTGGGGTTGGGGGGATGGAGGATGGGTCTGGTCTGGCTGAACCTACATGACCCCTCGACCTCTACTGAGACTGTGACTTTGGTCCTCCCTCCTGCAGGAGGTGCTGAGCACCACAGAGATGGCCCTGGCCATGAACCGCTACATCGGCTCAGCCATGCTGCCCCTGCTGACTCGCTGCGCCCCCCACTTCTCTGGCTCGGAGCACTACGCCTCGCTGGTGGACTCCACCCTGCACACCGTGTACCGGCTGTCCAAGGGCCGCTCGCTCACCAAGGCCCAACGAGATGCCATTGAGGAGTGCCTGCTAGCTGTGTGCAGGTGGGTAGCCCTCACCATAACACTGCCCTGCTGGGGTCATGCCGGAGGTGAGGTGGTGGATGAACAGGCATGAGACCTGGCTGTGACCTTTGCCCTGTGACCTTTGCCCTGTGACGTTTGCCCTGTGTTCCCAGGTACCTGAGGCCCTCCATGCTGCAGCAGCTGCTGCGGAGGCTGGTGTTTGATGTTCCACTGCTGACCGAGTACTGCAAGATGCCTCTCAGGGTGGGGAAGCATGATCTCTCTCTCTCCTGCTCTCTCTCTCCTGATCTCTCTCTCCTGACCTCTCTCTCTCCTAATCTCTCTCTCTCTCCTGCTCTCTCTCTCCTGATCTCTCTCTCTCTCCTGACCTCTCTCTCCTGATCTCTCTCTCTCCTGATCTCTCTCTCCTGATCTCTCTCTCTCTCCTGACCTCTCTCTCCTGATCTCTCTCTCTCCTGTTCTCTCCCCTGATCTCTCTCTCCTGACCTTTCTCTCCTAATCTCTCTCTCTCCTGATCTCTCTCTCTCTCCTGCTCTCTCTCTCTCTCCTGACCTCTCTCTCTCTCCTGACCTCTCTCTCCTGATCTCTCTCTCTCTCCTGTTCTCTCCCCTGATCTCTCTCCTGATCTCTCTCCTGCTCTCTCTCTTTCCTGCTCTCTCTCTCCTGACCTCTCTCCTGCTCTCTCTCTCCTGATCTCTCTTTCATGACCTCTCTCTCTCCTGACCTCTCTCTCTCTCTCCTGCTCTCTCCCCTGATCTCTCTCCTGATCTCTCTCTCTTTCTCCTGCTCTCTCTCTCTCTCCTGCTCTCTCTCCTGTTCTCTCTCTCATGACCTCTCTCTCTCCTGATCTCTCTCTCTCCTGATCTCTCTCGCTCCTGCTCTCTCTCCTGGTCTCTCTCCTACTCTCCCTCCACCTCTCCCTCCTGATCTCTCTCTCTCCTACTCTCCCTCCACCTCTCCCTCCTGATCTCTCTCTCTCCTACTCTCCCTCCACCTCCCCCTCCTGATCTCTCTCTCTCCTGCTCTCCCTCCACCTCTCCCTCCTGATCTCTCTCCTGCTCTCTCTCCTGATCTCTCTCTCTCCTACTCTCCCTCCACCTCTCCCTCCTGATCTCTCTCTCTCCTACTCTTCCTCCACCTCTCCCTCCTGATCTCTCTCCTCCTGTTGTCTATCCTGTCTCTCTTCCTCTCCATCCCTGCTTCTCTCTCCCTTGTTCTGTTTCTCTTTCTCTCTGGGCTGTTCAGCAGCCTGGCTACAGTACAGTATAGGAGGAGAGGTTGATTAAAACAATGTTGACTGTTTTGACCCAAGGGATTGTGGGAAGTGTATTAACAGGTGACTGGCCTATGTACGCCGGTACAACACACTCTTGTTTGTTGTGCGCACGAGAGAACTCATTTCCCTCGGCTCTGCTTCGTTATGTCCTGTTTGAGATGATTGGCTTGGGGCCAGACGGTTGTGTTTCAGCAGCAGGGAGGGCTGGTTCAGTGTCCTGCAGTCCCTCCTGCCCCCTTCCTGCCCCCTGCTGCCCCCTTCCTGCCTCCCTGCTGTACCTCCTGCCCCCTTCCTGCCCCTCTGCTGTACCTCCTGCCCCTCTTCCCTCCTGCCCCCTTCCTGCTGTCCTGACCTTTGCCCTGTCTCCTCCCCAGCTTCTAACCAATCACTACGAGCAGAGCTGGAAGTACTACTGCCTGCCACCGGGCGGGGCCAGCTGTGGCTCCGCCTCCGACGATGAGCTGCTCCTCACCAAGAAGATCTTCTGGGGCATCTTTGACTCGCTGGCGCAGAGGGTAGGAGAACCTCTGGAGAACTGTTCTCCTTCACGCCCACCAGAACATTACAGCTCTTCTCAACCAATCCCAGAGAGTCCGACCACCTGACATCAGCCAATCCCAGAGAGTCCGACCACCTGACATCAGCCAATCCCAGAGAGTCTGACCACCTGACATCAGCCAATCCCAGAGAGTCTGACCACCTGACATCAGCCAATCCCAGAGAGTCCGACCACCTGACATCAGCCAATCTCAGAGAGTCTGACCACCTGACATCAGCCAATCCCAGAGAGTCTGACCACCTGACAGTAGCCAATCCCAGAGAGTCCGACCACCTGACAGTAGCTATACACAACAAACCCACTAAGCTCTGCCTTCATCCTCAGGGTGTGCAGGACAGGGGAACCTGAAGCATCTTGACTCATAGTCAGGTGCTCTAACCACTAAGCTCTGTGCTCTAACCACTAAGCTCTGTCCTCTTGTGAAGGCTTGTCTATGTTCCTAACCCATAGGGCTACACCTTGAACACCTTGTTCAGTTGGAATGTTCCAGTTCTCTTCAGTCAAGTTCCTTTGGATTGATTGTGGGAGGCGGTCTTAGAAACGGCCTTGTTAGTCTTAAATATGAACAGTAAGACCCTGTCTGATATTGATATCAGGTGCTTTTAAAAGTCAATGTTAGGACATCTTTGAGTGCACACACGAAGGACTGAAAACATCAATATTTAAACAAATGATCGATCTCCCTTCTAGACTGACAGATCTGATCCCTCTCCTCCAGACTTTCTTTCAACTTCGATTTTTCTCAGTAATATTCTGGAAATTATATTCTCTCTCGGTTTTGATCAAAATCCCCTGAAAAATAAAATCCTCACTTTTGGTAGATCCACAGCAGAGGTCTGTCAGGTCAAGGTCATGACTATCCATCTATTCTGGCTCTCTCTTTTCCTGTCTAACACATCTCTACCTCCCTTTCTAACACATCTCTACCTCCCTTTCTAACACCTCTCTCCCTCTCTTTCTAACACATCTCTCCCTCTCTCCCCCTCTCCCTCTCTTCCTAACACATCTCTCCCTCTCTTCCTAACACATCTCTCCCTCTCTTCCTAACACATCTCTCCCTCTCTTCCTAACACATCTCTCCCCCTCTTCCTAACACATCTCTACCTACCTTTCTAACACATCTCTCCCTCTCTCCCACTCTCCCTCTCTTCCTAACACATCTCTTCCTCTCTCCACCTCTCCCTCTCTTCCTAACACATCTCTCCCTCTCTCCCCCTCTCCCTCTCTTCCTAACACATCTCCCCTACTCTCTTTCTAACACATCTCTCCCTTGCTGATAGAAGTACGACCCAGACCTCTTCAAGATGGCCATGCCTTGCCTCAGTGCCATCTCTGGGGCCTTGCCCCCTGACTACATCGACCCCTCAGTGGGCGCTGGCCTGGAAAGGCCTGTGTCTGTGGACTCCCACGGTAGCTTCGACCCCAGGCCCATCAATACCTCCAGGTGAGCTGATCTGAACAGCCATGCTGCTAGCACGACTCAGCAGCTTGTTTGATCCGCTCGCAGTGTACGGCCCTCTGATGTCATACGCAGGGCCTTTATTGAACATGAATTCTTATGTTAATGTGAAGATTTCCCTCCTTAGGTAGTTGAGTGATTGTTAATGTTTGTTCCCTGCAGTATATCTCTCCCGGAGAAGCTGGAGTACGTTGCCAACAAGTACGCTGAGCATTGCCATGACAGATGGGCTGCAGAGAAGGTAGGGCATGGAGAAGGGTTCTGCAGAGACATGTGGATCAGGTTCTGCTGGAAGTATGGACACTGTGTGTGTTCTCTCTAGGTTCTACTGGGCTGGAAGTATGGACACTGTGTGTGTTCTCTCTAGGTTCTACTGGGCTGGAAGTATGGAGACTGTGTGGATGAGAAGGCCAAGACCCATCCTCTACTCAGAACCTACAAAGGACTTACAGAGAAGGTACCTCCAAACCAGGACCACACCATCCCCCAGCCCAACACCATCCCCCAGCCCAACACCATCCCCCTGCCCAACACCATCCCCCAGCCCAACACCATCCCCCAGCCCAACACCATCCCCAACAGCAGGCACCAGGACAGGTGAGGTGACCCACAGCAGGGCTGATCTCCCCCTCTCTCTGGTGCTCTCCAGGAGAAGGAGGTCTACAGGTGGCCGGTCAGAGAGTCTCTGAAGAGCATGCTGGCTGTAGGCTGGAGCATCGACAGGACCAGGGATGGAGAGACTACGTCACTGCAGAGGGAGAGTGAGAAGATAAGGAAGATCTCCCAGGGCTCCTCCCAGGTACAGCTGCACTTCCACTGCTTGGCCAGTCCCATCTGGGACTGAAGGAATCCCACAGTTAACTATTGTTTTCTTGCTGGCAGGCAAATGGTTTCAACCCAAGTCCACTAGACACCAGCAACGTGGTTCTGTCAAAAGAGCATCAGGTGAGAGACCTGGCATGGCGTTGCTGTTAAAGGCTTTCTCTTCTGAGTGCTGGATAGCTACACTGTGTTGAGTCTTTTCCCTGTGATGTGGATGTGGTAACCTTGCTCTGTGTGAAGGGCATGGTGGAGCTGGTGGCTGAGAATCATCACAACATCTGGGCCAAGAAGAAGAAGACGGAGCTTGGAAGCAGAGGTGATATTACCTGCATGCTCACCTGTCCCACCTGTCCCACCTGCTCACCTGTCCCACCTGCTCACCTGTCCCACCTGTCCCACCTGCTCACCTGTCCCACCTGCTCACCTGTCCCACCTGTGCTCAACCTGTCCCATTCCTGCTCACCTGTCCACCAAACCCATCACTCACACCAATGTCCTCCACAGATGTCATCAGAACACAGTGCATCCACCCAGTCCCCAAACACAATGTCCCACCCACAACCACATGCAACTCACAACAGCAACCCCCTGTCCCACACCCCTGTCCCACCCCTTCCCTGCCCTCCCAAGGCATGTCCGGCCACCTGCTCTCACCTTCACCACCGTGCTCACGCCACACATCGTCTCACCCCCCCACACACATGACTCCCCACCCCCTGCTACACACCACCTCGTGCCCAAACTGTCACCACTGTCCCACCTCCCACCTGCTCACCTGTCCACCTGCTCAACGCTGTCCCACTGCTCACCCTGTCCCACCTGTTCCACCTGCTTCACCTGTCCCCACCTGCTCCCACCTGCATCCACCACCGTTTCCACACCCACCACAATGGGGGGTTTCCACCCTGCTCACTCCCAGTCACCCATCTCCAGAAAGAGTAGCATCACACTGACCACTACAATATCAAATTACAGATGTGGGTCCTGTCTTTGTGAATCTTTGATAAATCATAGAACTTATTCCAATAACATAAGAGTAGTATCATGTCACCAGTTACAGAGCTGTGTGCGTTGTGATGGTATGTGCAATGTGTGTGCGTGTGTGTGTGTGTGGTCTCGAGAAGGGGATGAGGCAGCCAGCCCGTAGCTGGTGGACCGCTAAAACGACACTCTGACCTCTAAGGAGAAGGCGCGGGACCGTGACAAGGCCCAGGACCTCCTCCGCTTCCTGCTGCTCAAACAGGGATACACCATAAACACGGTGAGCGTGTAGATTTGTGTGAGTGTGTAGATGTGTAGTAGTGTTGTTTGAAATAATGATAGTGTGTTAGTAGTACATGTAGTTAGTGTGACCTCCGTGTGACTGCTCCATAGAGGACTGAAGGATCCAGATCATAAAATAAGAACTACATAAATCCTCCCACAAAAACTGGCGACAGGCTTTGTGCAGCTTACAAGTTCACTAAGAAGATTCTCGCAACGGATAATAGATAGAAGACACTCCAGCCAGCGAAGTATCTCATCCAAAAAAAACAATCAACGCTCACACACACATAGGCGTAAAAACCGACCTGTCCTAATACCACACGCCCCATTACTCCACAACCTACCTGCTCTCACATAGCTCACACTTAAATCCACACCAACCACCACCCTGTCCTCAAACTACTACCAACCTTAGTCACCTGCCCTCACTACTTACACCACTTAATACCATGTCTACACTAACTACAACCCAACACACCTTAATTCACACGCTGCCCCCTGCCCTCACTACTACACCTTAATCCACCTGTCCTAACTGCCACACCTTAATCCACCTGCCCTCACTACTACACCTTAATCCACCTGTCCTAACTACTACACCTTAATCCACCTGCCCTCACTACTACACCTTAATCCACCTGTCCTAACTACTACACCTTAATCCACCTGCCCTCACTACTACACCTTAATCCACCTGCCCTCACTACTACACCTTAATCCACCTGTCCTAACTACCACACCTTAATCCACCTGGGTAATACCTGCCCTTTGATAAATAATCAAAGTAAAGTTTGCCGTGTCTAGATCTGTCCAGTCTAGATCTGTCCTGTTTGAACTGCCCAGTCTAGATCTCATAGATCTTTGTTTTCTCATTCCAGAGGCCATGGCGTCTAGTGGGAAAACTGACAGATCTCCTCACGAGCAGGAAATCAAGTTCTTCGCCAAAGTAAGGAATTGCTGATACAGTCAACATGGTTCTGTATGTCAATGACAAAGCCCAGTCCAGCAGTGTCAGATGTGGTCCCTGTCATCCTCAGGTTCTGCTGCCTCTCATTGACCAGTACTTCAAGAACCACTCTCTTCACTTCCTGTCATCCCCCAGTCTGGCACTGAGCAGCAGAGGCTATGCCTCCAACAAGGAGAAGGAGCTGGTGACCAGGTGCACACTCACTCAGAGCAGTCTGCATTTACACTCTGAGCGGTCTGCATTTACACTCTGAGCGGTTTGCATTTACACACAGATCAGTCTGCATTTACACTCAGCAGTCTGCCTTCACACTCAGAGCGGTCTGCATTTACACTCAGAGCAGTCTGCCTTTACACTCAGCAGTCTGCCTTTATACTCAGTAGTCTGCCTTTACACTCATTGCGGTCTGCCTTCACACTCAGAGCGGTCTGCATTTACACTCAGAGCAGTCTGCCTTTACACTCAGCAGTCTGCCTTTACACTCAGAGCAGTCTGCATTTACGCTCAGACCAGTCTGCCTTTACACTAAGAGGTCTTCATTCACACTCAGCAGTCTGCTTTTACACTCAGAGCAGTCTGCCTTTACACTCAGAGCAGTCTGCATTTACACTCAGAGCAGTCTGCATTTACACTCAGCAGTCTGCCTTTACACTCAGCAGTCTGCATTTACACTCAGCAGTCTGCCTTTACACTCCGAGCAGTCTGCATTTACACTCAGCAGTCTGCATTTACACTCAGAGCAGTCTGCCTTTACACTCAGAGTAGTCTGCATTTACACTCAGAGCAGTCTGACTTTACACTCTGAGCAGTCTGCCTTTACACTTTACTGCTCACCTTGTCTCTCTTCTGCTCTCTGTTTCCATCTTCATCTGATCTGTTCATCTTCCTCTTTCTGCTTCCTGTTTCCAGCCTGTTCTGTAAACTGGCAGCTCTTGTCAGACATAGGATTTCCCTCTTTGGTAAGGAGCTAAGCCTGCATGGATGGAAGTGTGTGGAGGTGTGTGGATGGCTGAGGGTGTGTGTGGAGGTGTGTGGATGGCTGTGCTGTGGGTGTGTGTGGATGTGTGTAGATGGGTGTGTAGGGTGACTGGAGGTGTGTGGATAGCTGTGGATGTGTGTGGGTGTGTGTGGGTGTGTGTGGAGGTGTGCATCACAGTTAGAACATGTACGGTCGTATCTGCTCCCAGAAGTGTGTGTCGTCCTGCAGGTAGTGACTCAACCTCCATGGTGAACTGTCTTCATATCCTGGCTCACACTCTGGACACTAGGTGGGTCTCACAGATGGGAAGTAACTCAGTTAGCTACTAAACTGAAGTCGATTTTTCTGAGACAAAGTTGTTAAATGTTTTGAAAGGTTAAATATTTGTTTCTGGGGAAACACATTTTCAAGGTTGAAGAGATGTTCACAGCTGATTCATCACAGTCACACAGCAAAGCATCCGGGAAATCACACGCAGTCTCTCCTGATGGGAATGACAACGCCCTTTGCATACTGTAATTGAGCCACCAGTGATCCTGCTTTGTGTGTCGTCCAATAGGACAGTGATGAAGTCTGGCTCAGAGCTGGTGAAGGCCGGCTTAAGGACGTTCTTTGAGAACGCTGCGGAGGATCTAGAGAAGACGCTGGGGAACCTGGAGCTGGGCAAGTTCACTCACTCTCGCTCCCAGATGAAGGGTGTGTCTCAGAACATCAACTACACCACAGTGGCCCTGCTGCCTATTCTCACTGCTCTGTTCCAGCACATCACCCAGCACCACCTCCAGATGGACCTCATCTGTAAGTGCTCCATCCTGCAGCACACAGCACCACGGGGTGGTGTGGATGGATGAGAGATGAGTGATGCATTGTGTATGGATCATAGATTGGTCGTGAATGTTGAATGGATGTGTGACATGTACTGTTGTTGCAGTAGCTATAGTAACCAACGGTGAACCTGCTGTGTGTTTGTCCCAGTGGATGACGTGCAGGTGTCCTGTTATCGGATCCTGACCAGCCTCTATGCTCTTGGGACTGGAAAGAACATTTATGTTGAGAGGTACTCTTGAAATCATAGTCAGCATGAACCAGGGGGTAGAGGTTTCAAATGGTTTCCTTTTATCCTGTGTTGTGTGTGTGTATTAGTATATAGTATATAGCATATTAGTATATGAGTGTGGCTGTTCAGCATGTGTGCCCACCGCCCCAGCCTCCTCTGTGCTGCTCTGCCCCCAGACAGCTGCCTGCCCTGGGGGAGTGTCTAGCCACTCTGGCCGGGGCCATGCCTGTTGCCTTCCTGGAGCCTCTGCTCAACACACACAACCCCTGCTCCGTGTTCAGCACCAAGACGCCCCGCGAACGAGCCAGTGAGGAACCCCCTCAACACACACACATACACACTCACTCACACATACATACACACTCACTCACACACACATACACACTCACTCAACACAAACACACTCACTCATACACACATACACACTCACTCATACACACATACACACTCACTCATACACACATACACACTCACACACACACACATACACACTCACTCATACACTAACACACTCACACACATACACACTCACTCACACACACATACACACTCACTCATACACTAACATACTCACACACACATACACACTCACTCATACACTCACACACACATACACACTCACTCATACACTAACACACTCACACACACACATATACACACTCACTCACACACACATACACACTCACTCATACACTAACACACTCACTCACACACACATACACACTCCCTCAACACACATACACGCTCACTCATACACTTACACACTCACTCACTCATACACTAACACACTCACACACACACACATACACACTCACTCACACACACATACACACTCACTCATACACTAACACACTCACTCACACACACATACACACTCACTCATACACACATACACACTCACACACACATACACACTCCCTCAACACACATACACACTCACTCATACACTTACACACTCACTCACACACACATACACATTCAGTCATACACACATACACACTCACACACATATACACACTACTCCCTCAACACACATACACACTCACTCAAACACTCACTCACACACACATACACACTCCCTCAACACACATACACACTCACTCACACTCACATACACTAACACACTCACTCACTCACTCAAACACACATACACACTCACTCACTCAAACACACATACACACTCACTCAAACACACATATACTAACACACTCACGCAGTCATTCACACACTAACACACTCACACACACCTGTAACGGTGCTTATGTTCACACACAAACACTCCAGATTTCCTCCCTTGTCGCTCTGGCGTGTGCACATGGTCTGGCGTGTGAAGCACCAGTCTGTCTGTGTCCAGTGCTAGGCATGCCAGAGTCTGTGGAGGAGATGTGCCCTGACATGCCTCGTCTGGAAGTCCTGATGAAGGACATCAACGACATGGCAGAGTCTGGAGCTCGCTACACGGAGATGCCCCACGTGATCGAGGTGGTGCTCCCTATGCTGTGTAACTATCTGTCCTACTGGTGGGAGAGGGGCCCGGAGAACCAGCCCCCTGGGAGCTGCTGCAGCACAGTCACATCCCAGCACCTCAGCCTCATCCTGGGGAACATCCTCAAGATCCTCAACAGCAACCTGGGCATCGACGAGGCCTCTTGGATGAAGAGGATCGCAGGTGGGTTGGGGGTGGCAGGGGCAGGCTGGGGGTGGATGGGGCAGGCTGGGGGTGGCAGGGGCAGGCTGGGGGGGCCAGGGGCAGGCTGGGGGGTCGGGGCCTAAGCCTCCTTGGGAAGCTCTTCTCATTTCTGTTGAACCATCTGAGTGGAGACTACATCTGCCACTCTCAGCTAACTGAACACCACATCTGTTTCTCTGTCAGCTAACTGAACACCACATCTGTTTCTGTCAGCTAACTGAACACCACATCTGTTTCTCTCAGCTAACTGAACACCACATCTGCCCCTGTCAGCTAACTGAACACCACATCTGTTTCTCTCAGCTAACTGAACACCACATCTGTTTCTGTCAGCTAACTGAACACCACATCTGCCACTGTCAGCTAACTGAACTCCGGGAGTGTTTGTGCGTCAGTGTGCGTCTGAACTCTCTGAATGTTTGTGTGTGCAGTGTACGTGCAGCCAATCATCAGCAAGGCCAGAGCAGACCTGCTGAAGAGTCACTTCCTGCCCACGCTAGACAAGCTGAGGAAGAAGACGGTGAAGGTGGTGTGTGAGGAAGAGCAGCTGAAGGCGGAGGGGAGGGTGGACACGCAGGAGGCAGAGCTGCTCATCCTGGATGAGTTTGCCGTGCTCTGCCGCGACCTGTATGCCTTCTACCCCATGCTCATCCGCTACGTGGACAACAACAGGTGGGGCTGGGGAACTCTGGGAAGTGGAGTTTTTGATTAGCTAAGGATGGAGAAGGGACCATGTCAGGCTGTTGACAAGCCCTGTGTGTGAGACTCACCTGGTGTCTCCTGCCTGTGTGTGTGAGACTCACCTGGTCTCTCCTGCTGCAGGTGTGTGAGACTCACCTGGTGTCTCCTGTCTGTGTGTGAGACTCACCTGGTCCCTCCTACCTGTGTGTGAGACTCACCTGGTCCCTCCTACCTGTGTGTGTGACTCACCTGGTCCCTCCTACCTGTGTGTGTGACTCACCTGGTCTCTCCTGCTGCAGGTGTCGCTGGCTAAAGGAACCGGATGACGACTCCAACGAGCTTTTCAGAATGGTGGCAGAGATCTTCATACTCTGGTGCAAATCCCACGTACGTTCTCCCTTCTTTAGACACGCTGGCTGATTGGCACGATAGAAAACATCAACTTTCTCATTGTACTTTCCTCAGAACTTCAAAAGGGAAGAGCAGAACTTTGTGGTTCAGAATGAAATCAACAACCTATCCTTCCTGACTGGAGACAACAAGAGCAAAATGTCAAAGGTACGAGAGAAGAAATGTACATGGACTTGTTGCCTGAGGCGTAAGACATAAACATTTAGAACATTTAGAATAAACATTTAGAAAACAGTGCAGCAATGCAGGAAAGGACAGACATGCTCTGCAGCGTGTTTTATAAATGATCATCAGACAAGCATTCATGGTCATTGGCCCTTTTCGGCTCCATATCTGACAACCTAACTAGCATCATCAGTCACTCCCAGATAGATGCAGCAACTGCATTTCCATGATTGAAAACCATGAGGACCAGCACAGATCACAGCGTCACATGACAGCGTCACATGACAGGGGGTTTGTGTGTGATGAACATCCTGCTGGTCAGTGTTGCTCAGGCATGGCTGATCACTGGCACTTCTGTTGATGAAGAGTGTGGTGTTGATGAAGAGTGTCTGTTGATGAAGAGTGTGTGATGATGAAGAGTGTGGTGTTGATGAAGATTGTGTTGTTGATGAAGAGTGTGTGATGATGAAGAGTGTGGTGTTGATGAAGATTGTGGTGTTGATGAAGAGTGTGTCAATGAAGAGTGTGTGTTGTTGATGAAGAGTGTGTGTGTGTTGATGAAGAGTGTGTGTTGTTGATGAAGAGTGTGGTGTTGATGAAGATTGTGGTGTTGTTGATGAAGAGTGTGGTGTTGATGAAGAGTGTGGTGTTGATGAAGAGTGTGTTGTTGATGATGAAGAGTGTATGTTGATGAAGAGTGTGGTGTTGATGATGAAGAGTGTGGTGTTGATGAAGAGTGTGTTGTTGATGAAGAGTGTTTTGTTGATGAAGAGTGTGTGTGTATTCCTTTTTTGTAACGTCCTTCCTTATGAAATAAGACCTCAGTCTGTTCCAGCTAAACAAGCTAATGCAGCCTCCAGCCCAGAGCTCTTCTCTAAATGCTTCACTGGCACCACTTCCAGCTTGTGTGCAGATTTTGCAAGTGCTGTTTAAACTCTGCTTGCTTCACTGTCCTATGCTGCCTGAATTCTACTCTTGTGGGCTGTCAAAGTGAAATAAGATGAAATAGTCTGTCAACATGTTCTCATTAGGAAGATGACTGGACCCGCTTAGATTTGCATATTTGTGCTGAAAACATTTTTGCTGAAGCTGTGTCGTGAAAGTTGATCAATGTTGAAATGTCATTGACGTTTTAAAACAAATTTAGGGAAAAAATATTGTGCCCCTGCTATATGACACGCTGTGTTGTGTTGGCAGGCAGGGGGGTGTGTTGTGTTTCAGTGTGTTGTGTTTCAGTGTGTTGTTTTTCAGTAGGGTGTGTTGTGTTGGCAGTGTTTCAGTGTGTTGTGTTGGCAGTGAGGTGTGTTGTGTTGGCAGTGTTTCAGTGGGGTGTGTTGTGTTTCAGTAGGGTGTGTTGTGTTTCAGTGTGTTGTGTTTCAGTGTGTTGTGTTGTGTTTGCAGGCAGGTAGTTGTGTTGTGTTTCAGTGTGTTGTGTTTCAGTGTGTTGTGTTTCAGTGTGTTGTGTTGTGTTGGCAGGCGGGGGGGCAGGACCAGGAGAGGAAACACAGGAAGCGTAGAGGGGAGTTCTACTCCGTCCAGACTTCCCTGATCGTGGCCGCGCTCAAGAAGATGCTGCCCATCGGCCTCAACATGTGCACCCCCGGAGACCAGGAGCTCATCTCTCTGGCCAAGATCCGCTATGGCCTGGTGAGGGGCTGGGGCGGGAGGGAGGGGCTGGAGGGAGGGAAGGGCAGGTAGGAGGGTGGGCTGGGGGGGGGGGGGGGGGGCAGTGGCTGGGGTGGGGGGGGCGTGGCTGGGGTGGGACGAGAGGGGGGGCGGGGCTGGGGTGGGAGGAGCTGGGGCTGGTGGGATTAGGGTTGGGATGGGGGTTAGAATGGGCTACGTGTGGCCTCCAGAGTCATACAGCGTATCTTATTGACATGTAAGGCTTGGTGAATGAAGTCATTGTGTTTCTCTTCACAGAAAGACTCAGACGAGGAGGTCAAGGAACACCTTCGACAGAATCTGCACCTGCAGGTGAAGGTCAGTGGACCAGTATTCAGTTACTGTCTGTAAACAGTCTGGTAGACACAGCGTGGCAGACACAGTCTGGTAGACACAGTCTGGTAGACACAGTCTGGTAGACACAGCATGGTAGACACAGTCTGGTAGACACAGCATGGTAGACACAGCATGGTAGACACAGCATGGTAGACACAGCGTGGTAGACACAGTGTGGTAGACACAGCGTGGTAGACACAGTGTGGTAGACACAGTCTGGTAGACACAGTCTGGTAGACACAGTGTGGTAGACACAGTCTGGTAGACACAGCATGGTAGACACAGTGTGGTAGACACAGTCTGGCAGACACAGTCTGGTAGACACAGCATGGTAGACACAGCGTGGTAGACACAGTGTGGTAGACACAGCGTGGTAGACACAGTCTGGTAGACACAGTCTGGTAGACACAGCATGGTAGACACAGTGTGGTAGACACAGCGTGGTAGACACAGTCTGGTAGACACAGTCTGGTAGACACAGCCTGGTAGACACAGCGTGGTAGACACAGTGTGGTAGACACAGCGTGGTAGACACAGCATGGTAGACACAGCGTGGTAGACACAGTGTGGTAGACACAGCATGGTAGACACAGCATGGTAGACACAGTGTGGTAGACACAGTCTGATAGACACAGCGTGGTAGACACAGTGTGGTAGACACAGCATGGTAGACACAGTCTGGTAGACACAGCATGGTAGACACAGCATGGTAGACACAGTGTGGCAGACACAGTCTGGTAGACACAGCATGGTAGACACAGTCTGGTAGACACAGCATGGTAGACACAGCATGGCAGACACAGTCTGATAGACACAGTGTGGTAGACACAGTCTGGTAGACACAGTCTGGTAGACACAGCATGGTAGACACAGTCTGGTAGACACAGTCTGGTAGACACAGTCTGGTAGACACAGCATGGTAGACACAGTCTGGTAGACACAGTCTGGTAGACACAGTCTGGCAGACACAGTCTGGCAGACACAGTCTGGCAGACACAGCATGGTAGACACAGTCTGGTAGACACAGTGTGGTAGACACAGTCTGGTAGACACAGTGTGGTAGACACAGCATGGTAGACACAGTGTGGTAGTGATCCTCATCGTCTCCTCCCCAGTCGGAGGACCCCGCGGTGCGCTGGCAGCTGAATCTGTACCGCCACGTGGTGGTGAAGAACGGCGGCCCTCCAGACCCAGAGAAGACGGTGGAGAGAGTCCAGAGCATTTCTGCTGCAGTCTTCAACCTGGAGCAGGTCTGTTCTCTGGACTCCTCTCAGCAACCTGGAACTTCCAGCAGCTCTGTCAGTGATAACTCTGGTGTGTGATGGTGCGCTTGTTGTGCTGTGCTGGGCGGCGCCAGGTGGAGCAGCCGCTGAGGTCTAAGAAGTGTGTGTGGCAGAAGCTGCTGTCCAAGCAGAGGAAACGAGCTGTGGTGGCCTGCTTCCGCATGGCTCCTCTCTACAACCTGCCCAGGTACCCTCACCTCCACCGCCTCACCCCTGCTCTGCCTCCGCAGAGTCCCTCCAGTCCAGGTAGTGTAGCACAGGTGAATCGGCAAGGTAACGCCTCCTCAGTATGAATAGTCCACCTGCTACAGTCAAGAGATAGTTTCTCTTGGAGTAGTGGGATACTAGTCACGCTCTTAGGTGCTGGAGCTTTAAGCCTGGTGTGGGTAAACATCTGGAGGAAGCTAAACAGACGAGGGCCTCTTCAGCTGTTACACTGACACACTCTCTCTTCTCTAAACACAGCTCTGCTAATGCTAATCAAACACCAGTAGAGGGGGCCATTAGCGTGTAGCATGTAGCTTTTCTTCTCAGCACTAGCTCGGCTACGCTAGTTGTCTCCACATCACAATTTCTCATGCTCCTCATGGGATCTGACCCTGTATTAATGTGAAGTTTCCCGCCCCCAATCTGTACCACAAATGTCTTGCCTGGGGGCTGTTATCAAGGAATAGGAGAAGGACAGTAGCAATTTCATGCCCTGATGCACTGTAACTCAGTCAGAGCGGTAGGAGGGAAGACAAGCAGGAGGGAAGACACAATTATGTCCAACCTGGGGGCGGCCATCTTTAATGTGTGCTCAGCTGTCGCCTGGCGATGTTATGACTCATTTGAGCGAGTGATTGGCTGTCTTATGGGACGAGGCCTTGCGATATATTAAGACGGGGATACACAGGCTCCAGCTTCTGCTGAGTCGTGTCAGTCAGGCAGAAGTGATGGGTCAGAAACGTCTGTCTGGATCTGTGTAGCTCTGTGGTTAAAGGTGCTCCTGTCAGTCTCCACATCATCTAGCTTTAGCTGATGTGTTTCTGCTGTAACCCATATCGCTGACACACACACACACACACTCTAGTCTGTTTGACACACACACACACTCTAGTCTTTTTGACACACACAAACTCTACTCCGTTTGACACACACACTCTCTGCTCTGTCCGACACACACATAAACGCACACATGCTCTGCTCTGTCCAACACACGTATAAACACACACACACACACACTCTCTGCTCCGTTTGACACACACACACACACACTCTCTCTGCTCCGTTTGACACACACACACACACACAATCTCTGCTCTGTCCGACACACATATAAACACACACACTCTGCTCTCTCCAATACGCGTATAAACACACACACACACACACACTCTGCTCCGTTTGACACACATAAACACACACACTCTGCTCTGTCCAACACACTTATAAACACAGACACACTCTCTGCTCTTTTTGACACACACACACACTCACTCTCTGCTCTTCTCTGTCCTGAATGTAACCACTGTACCTTCCCTCAGGGACAAAAATAATAATTACTTCCTCATCGCCTACCAACGTTTATGGCTGGAAAAAATGTATGAGAAGTCAGACTGTGACAGTCTGCTCTCCATGCTGACGGTAATATGATGCCTGGAGAATGTGTTCTCTCCTGCTACCCCTACCCTGCCCCTACCTGTACCCTGCCCCCTACCCTGCCCCTACCTGTACCCTGCCCCTACCTGTACCCTACCCCTACCTGTACCCTGCCCCTACCTCTGTGCTGGGCCCTAGCTAACTGTCCCTCAGTTCTCAGTGGCGTTTGGACGGGCCTGAATCAGGAAATCTTGTTGCATCGACTGTGTGTGTCCATTCAAATGCTACAGCACATCTATCTTTGTTAGATCTTATCTTTGTTTTACTGTATAACCGATATGACCTAAATATGTCAGCACATCAAGGTGGATTTGCCTTTGCTTGCATCCTGTACTAACCAGTATTAACTAGTGTGCCCTCCTCCTCTCTCCCCCTCCTCCTGTCTCCCTCTCCTCCTCTCCTGCTCCTCCTCCTCCTCCTCAGGCATCGTTCTATTAACCTCTTCCTCCTGGCCTATCAGAGAATATGGATAGAGACAGAAACCTACTCTTTTGAAGAGAAGCTAGTTCAGGATCTGGCAGTAAGTAACACGCTGCCCTCGGCTCTTTGTGTTTCTGTGGGCGGAGCCTCTCCTGCTCTGTGTGTTTCTGTGGGCGGAGCCTCTCCTGCTCTTTGTGTTTCTGTGGGCGGAGCCTCTCCTGCTCTTTGTGTTTCTGTGGGCGGAGCCTCTCCTGCTCTGTGTGTTTCTGTGGGCGGAGCCTCCCCTGCTCTTTGTGTTTCTGTGGGCGGAGCCTCTCCTGCTCTGTGTTTCTGTGGGCGGAGCCTCTCCTGTCCTCACCTCCAGTCTCCTGCTCCAGCAGCCTGGGCGGGGCTCTGGGTGGGGCGCTGTGCCAAGGCTGTTCTGCTGTGGCTCAGTGTCGTTCTACCTGTGTGTTTGCTGTTAGACTGATGCTCTCTCTCTCGAGGGCATGCATGACATCAGCCGTGATGTCAGAGCCTGTGTGTGGTCCTGAAGCCACACCCCTTCCCACAGGTGAGGCAGCATCCAGAGCTGTAACTTCCTGACGAGTCATGGAAGCCTGGCTGCCTCTTATTCGGCTCTCGTCTTTATGCCTTTTGGGAAATGTGTTGTTCTGGAAGCTTTTAAGGTTTCCTTAAGAGGTCAAAAAAAACCTGGTTAGAAAGACTTTCTTCCTCTGTCCAATATCCAGGAAACTTTGCAAAGATTGAACCTTGCAAAGATCAAACCTTGCAAAGAACATGCACAACTCCTGAAGTAGTGAGAAACAATTCCACGATTGAAAGTGTTGAAAGGTTATCAAGTTGATTAGAATGTAGTCAGATGTCGACAGTGTTACACAATGTTGTAGGTTTGTCCAGAGATGATTCAGTGATGTAACTTGATGAGGGTCGACTGCAGGTACCTCAGGTCATAACAGGCTGGATTAACAAGCATGCTGCCATCACCTGCCCCTGACACACACCTGAACCCTGAGTCACCTGGTTGCCTTGTATGTTCCCCTGTGTGTGTGTATCTGCATGCTCTCATTGCTTTTATGTATCCTAATCATGTGAAACTGATGTCTGTATATATGGAGTAATGTACTGTGCAGAGTAATGTTCTGTACAGAGTAATGTACTGGGCAGAGTATTGTACTGTTCAGAGTAATGTACTGGGCAGAGTATTGTACTGTTCAGAGTAATGTACTGTGCTGTACAGAGTAATGTTTTGTACAGAGTAATGTACTGTACAGAGTAATGTACTGTTCAGAGTAATGTGCTGGGCAGAGTAATATACTGTGCAGAGTAATGTACTGTTCAGAGTAATGTTCTGTACAGAGTATTGTACTGCTCAGAGTAATGTACTGTACAGAGTATTGTACTGTACTGTGCAGAGTAATGTACTGTACAGAGTATTGTACTGTACAGAGTAATGTACTGTACTGTGCAGAGTAATGTTCTGTACAGAGTAATGTACTGTGCTGTACAGAGTAATGTACTGTACAGAGTAATGTTCTGTACAGAGTAATGTTCTGTACAGAGTATTGTACTGTACTGTGCAGAGTAATGTACTGTGCAGAGTATTGTACTGTACAGAGTAATGTACTGTACAGAGTATTGTACTGTACTGTGCAGAGTAATGTACTGTGTAGAGTATTGTACTGTACAGAGTAATGTACTGTGCAGAGTAATGTACTGTACAGAGTAATGTACTGTACAGAGTATTGTACTGCTCAGAGTAATGTACTGTACAGAGTAATGTTCTGCACAGAGTGAGTGTTTTCTGTTGGTGCTGTGAGATTGAGTGGAATCGCTCTGCCTCCTCTCATGTAGACTTGTCTCAGAGACAAGCAGAGAGCAGTGCTGTCCATAGCGACCGATGGACAGAGACACATCAGATGTTGTGTCTGTCCCTGCCCTTTATTGTCAATGCGGCTTTTGTGTGTTGAGTGTAATATAAAACCTACAAGGTCTACTAGTGGAGGGTTGTGTGTTGCAGCTGTGCCGCTGGTGTGCTGTGTGTGTGAGGGCAGGTGTGCTGTGTGTGTGAGGGCAGGTGTGCTGTGTGTGTGAGGGCAGGTGTGCTGTGTGTGTGAGGGCAGGTGTGCTGTGTGTGTGAGGGCAGGTGTTGTGTTGTGCTGATGTGTGTGTCTGTGTGAGGGCTGGTGTTTTGTTGTGCTGATGTAGTGGTCGTGTGGTGTGTGTGGTGGTGTGTGTGTCTGTGTGAGGGCTGGTGTTTTGTTGTGCTGATGTGTGTGTGTGTGTGTGTGATGTGTGTGTGTGTGAGGGCTGGTTGTTGTGGCTGATGTGTGTGTGAGACGTGTGTGTTGTATGTGTGAGCGGCTGGTGTTTCGTGGTGCTGATGTGTGTGTGTGTGTGTTGTGTGAGGGCTGGTGTTGTGTTGTGCTGATGTGTTATGTGGTGGTCGTGTAGTGTGAGCGCGCTGTGTGTTGTGTGCTGACTGTGTGTGTGTGTGTTGGTGTGTGTGTGTGTGTGTGTGTGTGAGGGCCTGTTGTGTTGTGTTGTGCTGATGTGTGTGTGTGTGCTCTAACAGAAGACCCAGCTTGAGAAGAGGAGGAGGAAAGAAGCAGACAAACAGCCAGATCCTCTTCATCAACTTATCCTGCATTTCAGCCACAACGCTTTAACTGAGTGCAGGTAAACACACTGTCTCCACTGAGAGCAGGTAAACACACACTGTCTGTCTCTCTGAGAGCAGGTAAACACTGAGAGCAGGTAAACACACTGTCTGTCTCACTGAGAGCAGGTAAACACTGTCTGTCTCACTGAGAGCAGGTAAACACTGTCTGTCTCACTGAGAGCAGGAAAACACTGAGAGCAGGTAAACACACTGTCTCACTGTGTACAGGTAAACACACTGTCTCACTGAGAGCAGGTAAACACACTGTCTCACTGAGAGCAGGTGAACACTGAGAGCAGGTAAACACTGAGAGCAGGTAAACACTGAGAGCAGGTAAACACACTGTCTCACTGAGAGCAGGTAAACACACTGTCTCACTGAGAGCAGGTAAACACTGAGAGCAGGTAAACACTGAGTACAGGTGAACACTGAAAGCAGGTAAACACACACTGTCTGTCTCACTGAGAGCAGGTAAACACACTGTCTCACTGAGAGCAGGTACACACTGTCTCACTGAGAGCAGGTAAACACACTGTCTGTCTCACTGAGAGCAGGTAAACACACTGTCTCACTGAGAGCAGGTAAACACACTGTCTGTCTCACTGTGTACAGGTAAACACTGAGAGCAGGTAAACACTGTCTGTCTCACTGAGAGCAGGTAAACACACTGTCTCACTGAGAGCAGGTAAACACTGAGAGCAGGTAAACACACTGTCTCACTGAGAGCAGGTAAACACTGAGAGCAGGTAAACACACACTGTCTGTCTCACTGAGAGCAGGTAAACACTGAGAGCAGGTAAACACACACTGTCTGTCTCTCTGAGAGCAGGTAAACACTGAGAGCAGGTAAACACTGAGAGCAGGTGAACACTGAGAGCAGGTAAACACTGAGAGCAGGTAAACACACTGTCTCACTGAGAGCAGGTAAACACACTGTCTCACTGAGAGCAGGTAAACACTGAGAGCAGGTAAACACTGAGAGCAGGTAAACACACTCTGTCTGTACTGGTGTTTGCGGTAACCATAAACTCCCTATCACCTAATATCATTGTTACCCCAACCCTCTTGATGAATCTAGCTCTTGGAAGTAACCAGGAAAATGTTCCCACAATGTGAAAACTGTTTCTTAGTTTACTGTCAAGGTGGATTTTGATTCCCTTAAAAGTTGTAAAACAAAGCTACTCACACCTACAGATACACATTCACGCATCTGTACTACTACACACACACACACATACACACACACACCTGGCACTCACACTCCCCATCCATCTGTACTGTGGAATGTTACAAGAGCATCCCTCAGCAGATAAACTGTCTCTAACTAAATCATGGCTGAAATGTTCCTCCCTGTCAGCAGGGCCAGCCTGTCTCATGTAGCTGAGATCGAATCACCACGCAGCAAATGTTTATGTTCGACTCTGATCTCATCCATGATGAGGATGTCTGACATCTGTTCTGTTTTCCCAGCTCGTTGGAGGAGGATCCCCTGTATATTGCATACGCAGACATGATGGCCAAGGTACACAGATGTTTGACAGATGTTGCCTGCCTTGGTGCTCAGCTTTCTCATCAGCTGACTCCTCTCTGTTCTTCTCCACAGAGCTGTGCTGAAGATGAGGAGGAAGATGAAGAGGGAAAAGAGAAAACCTTTGAGGTTCAGAAACGTTTTCCAGAGTTGTGTCCTGATGAGTAGACAGTGACAGGCGTGTGTGTCCTGATTGGATGAGTAGATGTGTGTGTCCTGATTGGATGAGTAGATGTGTGTGTCCTGATTGGATGACCAGACAATCACAGGTGTGTCTGTCCTGACTGGATGAGGAGACGTGTGTCCTGACTGGATGAGGAGACGTGTGTCCTGACTGTGTTTGCAGGAGAAGGAGATGGAGAAACAGAAGACGCTGTACCAGCAGGCCAGACTCCATGACCGTGGAGCAGCTCAGATGGTGTTACAGATGATCAGTGCCAGCAAGGGTAGGAGCAACACACACATACACACACACATACACACTCACGCACACACTCACACACACAGACACACACGCGCACACACACACACACAGACAGACACGCACACACAGACACACACTCACACCGCACACACACGTACATACACATACACACACGTACACACACACACATACACACTCACACACGCACACACACACGCACATACACACACACGCACATACACACTCACGCACACACACACGCGCACACACACACACGCGCACACACACACACACACAGACAGACACGCACACACAGACACACAGACAGACACGCACACACAGACACACACTCACACCGCACACACACGTACATACACATACACACACGTACATACACACACGTACATACACATACACACACATACACACTCACACATACACACTCACACACGCACGCACACACTCACACACACAGACACACACGCGCACACACACACACACACAGACAGACACGCACACACAGACACACACTCACACCGCACACACACGTACATACACACACACACACACGCTCCTCTTCAGTTAGCACTCTCTCAGGGCTTCTGGTCCTCTCGCTAGTAAAACAAAGCCACACACAATCACTGGTCCACAGCCACAGTTGGTCCAGTTGCAGTGAGTGCTTGTTGTTCTCCAGGTCGACTTGGTCCAATGGTGACCTTCTCCCTCCAGCTGGGCATCTCCATCCTGAACGGAGGCAACATACTGGTGCAACAGGTAACCCTCCACTATAGTGCAACAGGTAACCCTCCACTATACTGCAACAGGTAACCCTCCACTATACTGCAACAGGTAACCCCTCCACTATACTGCAACAGGTAACCCCTCCACTATACTGTAACAGGTAACCCCTCCACTATAGTGCAACAGGTAACCCCTCCAATATAGTGCAACAGGTAACCCCTCCACTATACTGTAACAGGTAACCCCTCCACTATACTGCAACAGGTAACCCTTCACTATACTGCAACAGGTAACCCCTCTACTATACTGTAACAGGCAGGTAACCCCTCCACTATACTGCAGCAGGCAGGTAACCCTCCACTATACTGTAACAGGTAACCCTTCACTATACTGTAACAGTTAACCCTTCACTATACTGCAACAGGTAACCCCTCCACTATACTGCAACAGGTAACCCCTCCACTATACTGCAACAGGTAACCCCTCCACTATACTGCAACAGGCAACCCCTTCACTATACTGCAGCTACAGTACTCTGTCTGATCCCCCTTGGTCCTCTGCATCCCTGCTGTGTTCTCTCTCATGAACCTCCCTTTCCTCTCTCACAGAAAATGCTGGACTACCTGAAGGAAAAACGAGATGCTGGCTTTTTTAAGAGCTTATCAGGACTGATGCAGTCTTGCAGGTGAAGCTCAGAACATAGTGCTAGTCTAGTTGAACTGCAGAGTTAGTTTTACTGTATGTGGAATCTTAACTTATAGGTGATAGGTTAATTGGTATATTGAGAAATTGCCCCTAGAGCGTGGATGTGTGAGTGAATGGTTGTCTGTCTCTCTGTGTTAGCCCTGCGACTTGCTGGCCCCTGTCCAGGGTGTACCCTGCCTATGGCCTGAAAGCTACTGGGTTAGGCTCCAGTCACCCGTGGCACCTAAATGGGAACAAGCAGCACTGCAATCCCTCCCAGGGATCAGCAGTAGACAATGGATGGATGGATGGAATCGTAACTTAGCCTGAACGTACCTGAGAGTGAGATGAATCCAGGTTTGCTCTGTTTCTGTGTTTCTGTGTCCCAGTGTCCTGGACCTGAACGCGTTTGAGCGTCAGAACAAGGCTGAGGGTCTGGGCATGGTGACGGAGGAGGGATCAGGTAAGTGCGAGGGCAGAGTCCCTGTGTTCTTCTACACACCTCCTCACTCAGGAGCTCTGTCACCAGTTATCAAGGTCCTGCCTGGAACTGGATGAAAGCAGAGGTACAATGTACATCTTGACGAAACGTTTCCCAACGAAACTGAAACTTGTTTAGTCTGAACTCATGAAACACTTTAATGTCTTTCAACCATCGAAATAGGAGCTAACTCGATGATGTTGTCCAATGCTGAACCATGTTGCATCACCACAGTTACACACCACTTCCTGGTTCTGCTGACTTTGATGTCTAACAGCGTCAGATATTACGAACACATGTGAAGGACAGGTGATTGCATCCTGTTCCCCAACCACAGCCCTCCTCTACCTGTGTTTTGGTAGAAGCTCTGCTTCACTTCTACATCAGGTGAAGCAGACCTGCTTACCTATAACAGAAGCCTATTGGAAAACTGCAGATGGTCAGTTATTCCTCCCATCAGCTAATGATTGGCCCATGCTGTCTTAAAAGAAGGCCTGTGATTGGCTACCAAGACACATGGTGCAGCATTAACACGGCGATGCACGCCCTTTTGTTTGTGTGGAACATCTCCGCGTCATGTGTGTCATCATCATCCGCGTGTCCATCCCAGGGGGTCCTGTGCTACTGTATGTTGCTGTCTAAGTGCTGACGCTTGCATCAACCAAACCTGAAGGCTGTTTACAGCAGAACCTCCTAGCTCAGCTGGGCTTCTCCGTGGACCACATGACCTCCCAGAGAGCATACAGTAGATATGGATATGTACTCATGCATACTCCACCTCATTCTCACTCCATGAGATCAGGCATAAGTGATGGTGTTAATCCTGTACTGTTCCACCTCCCAGTCCTACACAGACTGCCAAACAGCAGAGCCCTTCCTGGATGGACTCTGTAACGTAGCATGATGCCCCTAGAGCGTAGCTAGAGTTATGTCCACATAACTAGAGTATCTGTCTCTCTCTCTCTCTTGTTCCTACTTCTTACTGAATCTCAGTGTCTTCTCCTTTGCTTATGTCTGCTTTTTTTGTTTGTTTGTTTTCCTCTTATCATTTGTATAACTCATCGGTCGCAGTCAACGTGAGTGAGCAGGGTAAATACACGGTTTAGATTCTACTCATTTCGCAATGCTGCCATCCTGATTGCTCCTCTCAGCCCAGACCCTCCCTACTTCCACCCTCCACTCCTCCTCCTCCTCCTCCTTCTCCTTATGTCTTCCTGTCCTTCCCACCCCCATCCCTCTCCCTACTCCCACCCCCCACTCCTCCTCCTCCTTCTCCTTATGTCTTACTGTCCTTCCCATCCCTCTCCCTACTCCCCATCCTCTCCTTGTCTTCTGGTCTGGAAGGAACACCTGCATGCTCTTTAATGACATCTGGACTGAACCCATCAGTCAACAACTCCCAAACACTCTCCTCTCTCTCTCTCCCTCTCTCCTCTCCCTCTCTCCTCTCTCTCTCTCCCTCTCTCCTTATGTCTTCCTGTCCTTCCCACACCCATCCCTCTCCTCCCCACTCCCACCCTCCACTCCTCCTCCTCCTCCTTCTCCTTATGTCTTCCTGTCCTTCCCACCCCCATCCCTCCCTACCTCCACCCTCCCACTCTCCTCCTCCTTCTCCTTATGTCTTCCTTGTCCTTCCCACCCCATCCCTCTCCCGTACCCCATCCTCTCCTTGTCTTCTGGTCTGGAAGGAACACCTGCATGCTCTTTAATGACATCTGGACTGAACCCATCAGTCAACAACTCCCAAACACTCTCCTCTCTCTCTCTCCCTCTCTCCTCTCCCTCTCTCCTCTCTCTCTCTCCCTCTCTCCTCTCTCTCCTCTCTCTCTCTCCCTCTCTCCTCTCCTCTCTCTCCTCTCTCTCTCTTCCCTTCTCTCCTCCTCTTCTCTCTCTCTCTCCTCCCTCTCTCCTCTCCTTCCCTCTCTCTCTCTCCCTCTCTCCTCTCCTCTCGCTCCTGCTCTCTCCCCTCTCTCCTCCCCTCTCTCGTCTCTCCCACCTTCTCTTCCTCTTCTCTGTCTTCTACCCCTCTCTCTCGTCCCCCCTCTCTGACTCTGTCCCTCTTTCTGTCTCTCTCCTTCTCTCTCTCTCCCTTTCCTCTCTGTCTCTCTCTCTGTCTCTGTTCTCTCTCTGTCGCTCTCTGTATACTTAAGTTAGTGCCTGTTTTTGTTGTCTATATGGGATATTGTATGTCTTTTTGTTTATTATACTAACCAGTACCAGTTTTGTAGAAACTGAATACGATTCTCAAAGCTTTGTTTGCTGTGTAAATACAAGAAAACAAAGCTGGCCCAGATTATTTTATTCCTGTAGCCAGTGCTTGTATGGAGCCTGTGTTCAGTCACAGTGGTGCTGGTGCTCTGCTACTGCACTCTCCATGCAAGGCCTGCAGCAAGAGCACTAGACAGGAGGGCTGCTCAGGTGATGTGGTGGCTTAGAGGAGGGGGGATGGGCCAGGGTTAGAGGGGTGGATGGGGCAGGGTGTCTGGGTAAGAGGGGTGGATGGGGCAGGGGGTGGATGGGGCAGGGTGTCTGGGTTTTAGAGGGAGTGGATGGGGCAGGGTGTGGTAAGAAGGTGTGGATGAGGCAGGGTGTGGATGGGGCAGGGTGTCTGGTTTAGAGGTGTGGATGGGGCAGGGTGTCTGGGTTAGAGGGGTGGATGGGGCAGGGTGTCTGGGTTAGAGGGGTGGATGGGGCAGGGTGTGGATGGGGCAGGGTGTCTGGGTAAGAGGGGTGGATGGGGCAGGGTGTCTGGGTTAGAGGGGTGGATGGGGCAGGGTGTCTGGGTTAGAGGGGTGGATGGGGCAGGGTCTCTGGGTAAGAGGAGTGGATGGGGCAGGGTGTGGATGGGGCAGGGTGTCTGGGTAAGAGGGGTGGATGGGGCAGGGTGTCTGGGTAAGAGGGGTGGATGGGGCAGGGTGTCTGGGTAAGAGGGGTGGATGGGGCAGGGTCTCTGGGTAAGAGGGGTGGATGGGGCAGGATGTGGATGGGGCAGGGTGTCTGGTTTAGAGGTGTGGATGGGGCAGGATGTGGATGGGGCAGGGTGTCTGGGTAAGAGGGGTGGATGGGGCAGGGTGTCTGGGTTAGAGGGGTGGATGGGGCAGGGTGTGGATGGGGCAGGGTGTCTGGGTTAGAGACATCATCAAGGGGCCAGGCATCAATCTCGTCTCCTGTCCGCAGGTTCCAAGGTCCTGCAGAATGATGAGTTCACTAAGGACCTCTTCAGGTTTCTGCAGCTGCTCTGTGAGGGCCACAATAATGGTAGGGCACAAACATCCCAGCTGTGTGTACAGTACAAGATAGTATAACCTATACCACACTGTGTACACAGTACAATATAGCAGGATAACCTGTACCGTACTGTATGTACAGTACAATATAGCAGGATAACCTATACCATACTGTATGTACAGTACAAGATAGCAGGATAACCTATATCATACTGTGTGTACAGTTCTAGACAGGATAACCTATACCATACTGTGTGTACAGTACAAGATAGCAGGATAACCTATATCATACTGTGTACAGTACAAGATAGGATAACCTATACCATACTGTGTGTACAGTACTAGATAGGATAACCTATACCATACTGTGTGTACAGTACGAGATAGCAGGATAACCTATACCATACTGTGTGTACAGTACAAGATAGGATAACCTATACCATACTGTGTGTACAGTACTAGATAGCAGGTTGGATCACCTCACATGCAACACTCTCCTTTTACTCCTTTATTAGTGTGATATTATTCTGTTCTTCTGCAGACTTTCAAAACTTCCTGAGGACACAGACAGGAAACACCACCACTGTAAACATTATCATCAGTACGGTGGACTATCTTCTCCGACTGCAGGTAAACACACTGAAACACCATCAGGTCAACACACTGAAACACCATCAGGTAAACACACTGAAACACCATCAGGTAAACACACTGAAACACCATCAGGTAAACACACTGAAACACCATCAGATAAACACACTGAAACACCATCAGGTAAACACACACACTGAAACACCATCAGGTAAACACACACACTGAAACACCAACAGGTAAACACACTGAAACACCATCAGGTAAACACACGCTGGAAACACCCTGCAGGTATATATACACACACACACACACACCCTGCAGGTATACTACTCACACACACACCCTGCCAGGTATATATACACACACACACTACACACTCACACACAAACACCCTGCAGGTATAATACATACACACACATACACACCCTGCAGGTATTACACTCACACACACACCCTGCAGGTACACACTCACAGCACACACACACACACACCCTGCAGTATACACCACACACACACACACACCCTGCAGGTATAATACACACACACACAATGACACAAACACACACACAAGGGGACCCTGCAGGTATACACACATACCCTGCAGGTATATACATACACACACACACAGCGGCCACACACCCTGCATCAGTCACTTTCTGCATCAGTCACTTCCTGCATCAGTCACTTCCTGCATCAGTTACTTCCTGCATCAGTCACTTCCTGCATCAGACACACCAGTCACTTCCTAGAGGGACCTGGAGGAGCAGTGTGTCACACACATTTCTGGAGTCTGAACATGGATGAGCAGAGAGAGACCTCTAGAGGCTGCATGGATGTGGTTTATGAGACAGCTGTTAAAAATACTTAATGACCTTTGGTTCCATTCCACCTAGTTGGAGAACTGGGTTAGTAGAGGTGATGGGGAAGACAGGGACAGTATGGACGGTAGAGACAGCAGAGACAGCAGAGATGCACTATAACGAACGCACAGTAAGAAGACAGCTAGAGAACAGTAGAGAGGAGTGGCAGGACACGCAGAGCACAGTAGAGACATGCTACGAGACAGTAGAGACTAAGAGATCACGCACCGCAGACAGCAGAGACAGTAGAGACTACAGAGACAGTAGAGACAGCATAGACAGCAGGGACAGTAGAGGCAGCAGAGACAGTAGAAGAACAGTAGAGGGACAGTAGAGCAGCAGTAGAAACATGCACGATAATACTGTTTCTGGTGGTGTTACCTGTGACAGCTTCATCTGCATGTTGGCAAACACGTGCAGGAAACCCACCACTGCATCCCACAGCCTGCTGTGGGCCAGACTCTGCTGGTTCCCTATGCAGGGACCCTGAGGAGACACAGAGTGTTATCCTCCAACACACACACAGGCACACCTACACTAATGTTACACTACACACACACACATAGCGTTATCCTCCAACACATCGCCTACACAGAAAGAGGGATTCTCACACAACACACACATAGTTGTGTAGTTGGCCATCTACCATCTTCGACTTCTCTCTTCTGCTCGTCTTAGTGTTTTTATATATAATTCCATGCTTATGCCATTGTGTATTGGGCTACATTTCAGTAAATATTTACGTATTTATCGGTTTTTGTTTAATATTCCGTTGAGAGCAACAATTTTGATTTAATAAATGTTTACTTTCATTCGTTCCTGATGTAGAGGTCATATGTAATAATAAAATCTGTCAATTGGCATTATTTGAGGTCTGTCTTTGTATCGCAACCTTCCAACGTACTTCAGAAGACTGATGAACAAACGTTACTGCCTAATGGAGGTTAATTCTAAAGCCAAGATAGGGAGCGCCTCTAAAGTGCGGACATGCACCTGCTATGCTAATCGGAATTCTTGAACGCACCTTGACCTGAACGCAAAACCTTTTAATGTATAGGACAAACAAGTTGAATGGTTAACTGATGAAGCATCCGTCCGCGTTGAGTGTGGACTTGTATCATTTTTTAAAACTCATTACAGGAGAATTCTGAACTCTACAGTCCCTTGTTGTGATGATCTAGGAGGGGGTAAGAGCATTGCGCGCAATTGCATAACCCCCTCCTGTCTAATATAAACGGATCAGCAACTCTTCTCAGTCTCTGGTTCAGCACCGTGTCGACGTCTACTTACAGGTATGATTTTTAATACAATTTTGCTTGATTTAAAGTCTATTTTATTATTTGACATTACTGACAAATAACCCGACAAGCGTGAATTTGAAATAAGTTGATACGTTAGGCATGGGTACTGCAATGATGCTGGAAGCGCAGTCACCCGCTGATAAACACAGACGGTCTGGTAAGCGGCGAGATGACCATGGCGGCATAGGAAAGGCGGGAGGAGGGATTGGAAAGCTCTCTAAATCCCCCAGACAACAGAACTATACGGTCGATGTGCTAATTTTATCAGTGTCTGTGGGCTGTTGCGATGATTATTCTTGTGTTGTGATAGATGTGTGTTGTTGAATGATAGTAAACGCTGTGTGTGTGTGTGTGTGTCGTTGAGATAGGAGATCGATTGATGTGATAGATTGTGGTGTGCTGTTGAAGGATATAGCATACTAGCTGGTGTTTGTTGTGTGTAATGTTGTAATCGTACGACGTAGGATAGAGTTGTCATTGTGTTGTGTGGTGTGGTGTGTTGAAGGATAACCGTGTGTGTGTGTGGTGTTGTGTTCAAGGATAGAGAGATCATAACAAGCACCTTTGGGTGAAAACTTTTGGGTTGTGTGCTTAAGTGAGAGAGTGTGTGTGTGTGTGTGTGTGTGTTGAAGGATAACGCTGTGTGTGTGTGTGTGTGTTGGAGGATAATGCTGTGTGTGTGTGTGTGTGTTGGAGGATAACGCTGTGTGTGTGTGTGTGTGTTGGAGGATAACGCTATGTGTGTGTGTGTGTGTGTGTGTGTGTGTGTGTTGGAGGATAACACTCTGTGTCTCCTCAGGGTCCCTGCATAGGGAACCAGCAGAGTCTGGCCCACAGCAGGCTGTGGGATGCAGTGGTGGGTTTCCTGCACGTGTTTGCCAACATGCAGATGAAGCTGTCACAGGTAACACCACCAGAACAGTATTATCTGCTGTTTCTACTCTCCCTGCTGTCTCTCTCTACTGTCTCTACTGTCTCTGCTGCCTCTACTGTCCCTGCTGTCTATGCTGTCTCTACTGTCTCTGTAGTCTCTACTGTCTCTGCTGTCTCTGCTGTCTCTGTAGTCTCTACTGTCTCTGCTGTCTCTACTGTCTCTGCTGTCTCCACTCTCTCTACTGTCTCTACTGTCTCTACTGTCTCTGTAGTCTCTCTACTGTCTCTGCTGTCTCTACCGTCCATACTGTCCCTGTCTTCCCCATCACCTCTACTAACCCAGTTCTCCAACTAGGTGGAATGGAACCAAAGGTCATTAAGTATTTTTAACAGCTGTCTCATAAACCACATCCATGCAGCCTCTAGAGGTCTCTCTCTGCTCATCCATGTTCAGACTCCAGAAATGTGTGTGACACACTGCTCCTCCAGGTCCCTCTAGGAAGTGACTGGTGTGTCTGATGCAGGAAGTGACTGATACAGGAAGTAACTGATGCAGGAAGTGACTGGTGTGTCTGATGCAGGAAGTGTCTGATGCAGGAAGTGACTGATGCAGGAAGTGACTGGTGTGTCTGATGCAGGAAGTGACTGATGCAGAAAGTGACTGATGCAGGAAGTGGCTGGTGGGTCTGATGCAGGAAGTGACTGATGCAGGAAGTGACTGATGCAGGAAGTGACTGATGCAGGAAGTGACTGGTGTGTGTCTCCACAGGACTCCAGCCAGATCGAGTTGCTTAAGGAGCTGCTAGACCTGCAGAAGGACATGATCGTGATGATGCTGTCTCTGCTGGAAGGTCTGCTTCCTCCCGATTGGTTTAGACCACATTAGGGAGCCAAGAGCATAAGCTCCGAACATATTGCTGTTTTGACTAATCAAATCTCTCTCTGCACAGTTTTCATTATAGAGAAATTCAATTCCATCCAAATCGCTTTTTGTTAGCAACTATGAGGAGAGAAGTTTCAGCTGCCGAGTGTTCTGATGAACCTTGTCTCCTTTCTAGGAAATGTTGTCAACGGAACAATTGGCAAGCAGATGGTGGACACGCTGGTGGAGTCTTCTAACAACGTGGAAATGATCCTCAAGTTCTTCGACATGTTCCTCAAACTGAAGGACCTGACCACCTCCGACAGCTTCAAGGAGTATGACCCCGACAGTAAAGGGGTCATCTCCAAGAAGGAGTTCCAGAAGTCCATGGAGAACCAGAAGCAGTACTCCCAGTCAGAGATCGAGTTCCTCCTCTCCTGTGCTGAGGCAGACGAGAACGACATGTTCAACTACCAGGAGTTTGTGGAGCGTTTCCACGAGCCAGCCAAGGACATCGGCTTCAACGTAGCTGTTCTGCTGACCAACCTGTCGGAGCACATGCCTCACGACTCCCGTCTGGCCACCTTCCTGGACCTGGCGGAAAGCGTCCTCAGCTACTTTGAGCCCTACCTGGGCCGCATCGAGATCATGGGCGGAGCCAAGCGCATCGAGAGGGTCTACTTTGAGATCAGCGAGTCCAGCCGGACCCAGTGGGAGAAACCCCAGGTGAAGGAGTCCAAGAGACAGTTCATCTTTGACGTGGTGAACGAAGGCGGGGAGAGCGAGAAGATGGAGCTGTTTGTCAACTTCTGCGAAGACACCATCTTCGAGATGCAGCTGGCCTCTCAGATCTCAGAGTCGGACGCAGCGGAGCGTCCAGAGGAGGAGGAGGAGGACAGGCAGAGTGTGGGGGAGGAGGGGGAGGAGGAAGAGGAGAGCACCCTGCTGGAGTCTTCCTCAGCCTTCAGTGTGGCCTGTGCCTCCCTGAGGAAGAGTGTGTCCAGCCTGAGGCAGCTGCTCACCCTGAGGAGCATGCGCAGGCAGTACCGCCGCTTCAGGAAGATGAGCGTGAGGGAGATGGTCCGAGGTTTCTTCTCATTCTTCTGGGTGATTGTCACGAGCCTCCTCCACCTCCTCCACAGCCTGGTCTGGGGGTTCTTCCACATCCTGTGGACCACCATGTTCGGAGGCGGGCTGGTGGAGGGAGCCAGGAACATCAAGGTGACAGACATCCTCGGGAACATGCCCGACCCCACCCAGTTTGGTATCCACGGCGACGTGCTGGAGGCGGAGAAGCTGGAGGCTAGTGATCTGACGGTGCTGGAGCAGAGGAGCCTGGCGCAGGGAGAGTGTGCGGAGGCAGAGCTGATGGCTGAGCTGCTTAACGTGCAGGGCCGGAGGGAGGGGGGCAAGCAGGGGGTGGAACCAGGCCTGGGGGACGTGGCCGAGGTGGTGGGGGTCGACGCCCCCTCTATAGCCAGTGCTGTCAGACAGAAGAAGGCTCAGGTCTGTGGGGGTCCACACACACATATACATGCATATACATGGACACACTTGTATTGTTCCATATAAACAGTATTTCAGTATACCTCCCTTGTTGGATGGGTTTGTTTCACATGATTAAGTGATCATGCCGCTGGTGAACCTGTCTGTGTCTAGGAGGCAGCGAGGAGCGGGAGCCCAGAGACAGAGCCTAGAGCAGAGCCCAGAGCAGAGCCTAGAACAGAGCCTAGAGCAGAGCCTGAGAAGGCAGAGTGAGTTCCTGCTCAGTCTCACCTGGTCTGAGTCCACTGGTACAGTCTGTTGTGGACCACACGCACTTCGCACTGTCTAACACTGCGTGTGTGTGTGTGTGTGTGTGTGTGTGTGTGCGTGTGTGTGCTCCAGCTCAGAGGGCGGAGAGAAGAGGGACGTGGACAAGGCCAGGGAGGACGCCCAGGGGGAGGAGGACAGGAAGCCTCCCAAGAAGAGGCGGAGCCACAGGAAACAAAACGCTGAAGCCTTCATGACCAGCTTCTTTGCTGGGATGGAAATCTACCAGACCAAGATGCTGGTGAGGCCTGATACTATCTGTGGAGGAATCTACATGCCCTGTCTCTGGTGTGGACAGACAGGATCCTTTCTCTGGTGTGGACAGACAGGATCCTGTCTGTCTCTGTTGTGGACAGACAGGATCCTGTCTGTCTCTGTTGTGGACAGACAGGATCCTGACTGATACGTTCTCTCTCCAGAACTACCTAGCCCGCAACTTCTACAACCTTCGCTTCCTGGCGCTGTTTGTTGCTTTCGCCATCAACTTCATTCTGCTGTTCTACAAAGTAAGTGACTTTTCCTCCCCGGGTCAGGTGACTCGTTCTCGTTTCTAATCTGATTGGCTGGTGTTGCTTCCTGTGGTGGTCAGGTGACGGGTGATGACTCTGATGAGGACGACCCTTGGAGAGGCGATGGGAGGGCGGAGGAGGAGGAGGGATCAGCGGAGTACTTTGTCCTTCAGGAGAGCACCGGCTACATGGCCCCTACGCTCTGCTTCCTGGCCATCCTGCACACCATCATCTCCTTCCTGTGTGTGGTGGGATACTATTACCTGAAGGTACACACACACTCAGTAGCACATACAGCTCTGGACGAAACACACACTCAGTAGCACATACAGCTCTAGACGAAACACACACTCAGTAGCACATAGAGCTCTGGACGAAACACACACTCAGTAGCACATAAAGCTCTGGACAAAACACACACTTAGCAGCACATACAGCTCTGGATGAAACACACATTCAGTAGCACATACAGCTCTGGACGAAACTAAGAGTACACACACACACTCACATACAAGCACATACACACACACGTACACACACGTACACAGTGACGGTGTGTTGTCCGGAAGGTTCCCCTGGTGGTCTTCAAGCGGGAGAAGGAGATTGCCAGGAAACTGGAGTTTGACGGCCTCTACATCACTGAGCAACCGTCCGATGACGACATCAAGGGTCAATGGGACCGACTGGTCATCAACACCCCGTAAGTGTTTGACCCTAACTAACCCTAACTAACCCTAACTAACACTAACCCTGCCTGACCCTAACTAACCCTAACTAACCCTGCCTGACCCTAACTAACCATAACCCTACCTAATCCTTAGTGACCCTAACTAACCCTAACCTTACCTGACCCTAATAATCCTATCTAACCCTAACCCTACCTGACCATTAATAACCCTAACTAACCCTACCTGACCCTTTATAACTCTAACCAACCCTAACTAACGCTAACTTACCCTGACCCTTAATAACCATAACTAAACCTAACCCTAACTGATCCTAACTAACTCTAACCCTCCTAAAGGGGAGAGGTTTGAGGAAGGTAGGAGGGGTGAGGAATAGGAAAGGAAGGGGAGAGGACGGGGAGAGGGCTGAGGGGCATCTTAACCAGGACAGGCTGTCTAACACAGTGCTCTTTTGATGCTACCTGTCTAACACAGTGCTCTTTTGATGCTACCTGTCTAACACAGTGCTCT
>BROE01000009.1:241213-380035 GCA_036571765.1 Plecoglossus altivelis | reverse complement strand
AACACAGTGCTCTTTTGATGCTAACTGTTAAACACAGTGCTCTTTTGATGCTAACTGTTAAACACAGTGCTCTGTTGATGCTAATTTTCAATCCTCTTCGCAGTTCCTTCCCAAACAACTACTGGGACAAGTTTGTGAAACGGAAAGTAAGTATGCTTCACCGCCTGTGATCCGTGTTCCTTGGCCAGACAGTTAGGCCTGGACTCACGCAGAGCTGCCTGCCTTGAACGTGTAGGTGATCAACAAGTACGGCGATCTGTATGGAGCTGAGAGGATCGCAGAGCTGCTGGGATTGGACAAGAGTGCCCTGGACTTTAACCCTACTGAGGAGACGGTGCTGAAGGAGGCTTCACTGTTGTCCTGGTGAGATGTCTGGAGAACCAGACCCTACTACACACTACTACACATTACTACACACTACTACACACTACTACACACTACTACACACTACCACACACTACTACACACTACTACACACTACCACACGCATCTACACACTACCACACACATCTACACACAACCAAACATCTACACACAACCGCACACAATCACACACATCTACACACACATCACAACTCCCAGTAGATGTTTTGATACATCAATATATTTTTGACCGGATGTATCGTCTTCCTACAGGCTCAGTTCTATTGACACCAAGTACCACATCTGGAAGCTGGGTGTGGTGTTCACAGATAATGTGAGTGTAGTAAAATAATGTGTTTGGTCAATGTAGGATTGTGTGTTGGCGTGCTCTGATTGGTTGTTTTGGTGCAGTCGTTCCTGTACCTGGTGTGGTATACAACCATGTCCATCCTGGGTCACTACAACAACTTCTTCTTTGCTGCCCACCTGCTGGACATTGCCATGGGCTTCAAGACCCTCCGCACCATCCTCTCCTCTGTGACACACAACGGCAAACAGGTTCAGATCACACCCTGCACTGCCCCCCTCAGACACCAGGGGGCACTTTTAACCTGTCATTCTGTTGCTGAGGGGAGCTACATCTGTGTGTGTCCTGCAGCTGGTCTTGACGGTGGGCTTACTGGCAGTGGTGGTCTACCTCTACACTGTGGTCGCCTTCAACTTCTTCCGCAAGTTTTACAACAAGAGTGAAGACGAGGCTGAGCCAGATATGAAGTGTGATGACATGATGACAGTGAGTCGGACATGTTGACATGACAACAGTGAGGTGGACATGTTGACATGACAACAGTGAGGTGGACATGACAACAGTGAGGTGGACATGTTGACATGACAACAGTGAGGTGGACATGTTGACATGACAACAGTGAGGTGGACATGATGACAGTCGATCTATATTTGTGAGAATTTCACAAATGTCCCTGTGGCCTAGTTAAGACTTTTTCCCATTTCTCTGTCCCTTCCTCTGTCTTACCTGTCCCCTCCTCAGTGTTACCTGTTCCACATGTACGTGGGCGTGCGTGCAGGTGGGGGCATTGGGGATGAGATTGAGGATCCAGCAGGTGACCCGTACGAGCTGTACCGCATCCTGTTTGACATCACCTTCTTCTTCTTCGTCATAGTCATCCTGCTGGCTATTATACAGGGTAAGGCTGGAGTGTGTGTGTGTGTGTGTGTGTGTGTGTGTGTTTGTCTGTGGCCGTGTGTGTGTGTAACTGTCTGTGTGTGTGTGTGACTGTCTGTGTGTGTGTGTGTGTGACTGTCTGTGTGTGTGTGTGTGTGACTGTCTGTGTGTGTGGTCATGTGTGGCTGTGTGTTTGTCTGTGCACAACAGAAGTAGTGTCACACCTTAGAGAGACAGAGTGTGACCTGAGGTTGTGTGTGACGAGTGTGTGACGAGGACTGTTCTGTGTCCTCAGGTCTGATCATCGATGCGTTCGGAGAGCTGAGAGACCAGCAGGAGCAAGTGAAGGAGGACATGGAGGTCAGGGGTCAGGCGAGCTGTGTGCAGAGACTTGATTAAAGGTTGTGTCAGAGTGAAAACAGGAAATGAGTCTCTGCTTGTCTTGTTTCATCCTCAGACCAAATGTTTCATCTGTGGTATCGGTAACGACTACTTTGACACGACGCCTCACGGCTTTGAGACACACACCTTACAAGAGCACAACTTAGCCAACTACCTGTGAGTTCCACCTGGACACGCCTCTCACCCTGTCTGAATGTTATCCATCCTATACTGATGTTTCTACTTGATTTCCATGTAGTGGCCTGATCTATACAAGCAGGTCCCCTCCTGCCTGCCATCCCCTCAGCATGTGCATGAGTACAGCACTCTGCTACAGTTCTTTAGGCTTCATATAACTACTGCTATATGAAGCAATCAAGTCAACATGAATTTAATGACATTTCCCATTTAAAGGTAGAAAGGTGATTTATTAGGTCAGCTTCTTTAAGAGAGACCCCGGTGAGAGAGATGTCCCCTCCTCATGTTCTCTCTCTGAACCTGCTCTAGGTTTTTCCTGATGTATCTCATCAACAAGGATGAAACTGAGCACACTGGTCAGGTAATGAATACATGCATCTCCCTGGAGACAGAGCTGAACAGGCTGGATAGATGCCTGGCCTCTGACTGTGTCTGCCAGCACATCTGCTCAGTTCCCAGTTGACCCTGCCTGCTCTAACTGTTCTGTCCTGCAGGAGTCATACGTGTGGAAGATGTATCAGGAGAGATGCTGGGACTTCTTCCCTGCTGGAGACTGTTTCCGTAAGCAGTACGAAGACCAGCTGAACTAGAGGCCCAGCTGGCAGCACCACAGCTCCTGAAGGGTCAGTCCTGGAGGGTCTGTCCTGGAGGGTCTGTCCTGAAGGGTCTAGAGGGTCTGTCCTATGGGATCTGTCCTATGGGGTCTGTCCTATGGGGTCTGTCCTGTGGGGTCTGTCCTGGAGGGTCTGTCCTGGAGGGTCTGTCCTGGGGGGTCTGTCCTGGAGGGTCTGTCCTGGGGGGTCTGTCCTGTAGAGTCTAGAGGGTCTGTCCTGGAGGGTCTGTCCTGTAGAGTCTAGAGGGTCTGTCCTGGAGGGTCTGTCCTGTGGGGTCTGTCCTGTGGGGTCTGTCCTGGAGGGTCTAGAGGGTCTGTCCTGTAGAGTCTAGAGGGTCTGTCCTGGGGGGTCTGTCCTGTGGGGTCTGTCCTGGAGGGTCTGTCCTGGAGGTTCTGTCCTGTGGTGTCTGTCCTGTAGAATCTAGAGGGTCTGTCCTGTGGGGTCTGTCCTGTGGGGTCTGTCCTGGAGGGTCTGTCCTGGGGGGTCTGTCCTGTGGGGTCTTTCCTGAGAAGGCAGGATGAGAGGGCAAAGGCACTCGTTTTCTCTGAGACAGAATAGTTTCTCCTCAAGGTCCCTGTGGACTGAACCCTCAGTAGAGGACAACCTGAAAGCAGGACTGTTCTAACTTGCCCAGACATGTGTTTGTTTTCTGTTCTGGAGTTTTGGTTGTTTTTGACAACTTGATGCCTTTTCCTCCACGTAACCCCAAACCATCGCACAATTTTTTTGTCTTTTTGAGAAACATTGGGTTGTGTGGAGTTTTGGGATTGTGGGTTATAATATGCACAAGAATACTACTTCAATATGTTCCGAATGTTGAAAAACGAGACTTATGCCAAAAGAGAGGGTGAATTGATTTTACAGAGAGCAAATGTGATTTAAAATAAGTTTTCAAAACATTACCATGCTAGCAGAGATGAGGTGTTAAACTGAGGTACTTGAGCAGGTGAAAGAGGTTTATTATATGATGAAATGCCTAAATCAAGTATTGACTAAGTGCCTTATCAATGTTAAAAACCAAGCTATGCAAAAACCATTTAAGTTTTTTTTCTCATGATATGGAAGTGCAGTAGTTATTATGATCCAGGCAGTGGTTCTAAATACAGCTGTTTGTGGTGTTTGTTTCTCATTTAAAAACAGTTATGAATTTCAATAAAACTAAATCTTCATTCATTTGTTATTTTGTTCAGCCAAAATGCAGCATTCCGACTGCAAATGTTCACGGTACAAAAACATTCTAGGTGACACGTCAAAATATATCACGTTCAAATTTATGGGAGACATCGAAACAGATAATAAATTGCTATGTATGGAGACCTCGAAACAGATAATAAAATGCTATGTATGGCCCTTTGTATGTAGTAGCCTGCTGAACCGTGCATTTATTTTGAAGGAAAAATAAAGTAGTGCAATAAATTAACCCTGTTTCTGTGCTTTCTGATCCCTTGTCACCATGGTGACTCAGGGTTTACCTACACTCACACAACATTCCAATGACTCACTTTCCAAAACTGCTCCTCCCATTCACGTTACGGCTGGTTTGGTGCTCCATGTGGATTATGCTAAAATAATGATTTCTTTTGGCAGCAGTGTGTGGCTGTTCTCCTGGGAGGCGGTGTGTGGCTGTTCTTCTGGGAGGCGGTGTGGATGTTCTCCGGGGAGGTGTGGATGTTCTCCTGGGAGGTGTGGCTGTTCTCCTGGGTGGTTTGGCTGTTCTCCTGGGAGGTCTGGCTGTTCTTTTGGGTGGTGGTCTGGCTGTTCTCCTGGGAGGTGTGGCTGTCTTTTCCTGGGAGGTGTGGCTGTTCTCCTGAGAGGTGTGGCTGTTCTCCTGGGTGGTGTGGCTGTTCTACTGAGAGGCGGTGTGTGGCTGTTCTCCTGGGAGGTATGGCTGTTCCCCTGGGAGGTGTGGCTGTTCCCCTGGGAGGTGTGGCTGTTCTCCTGGGAGGTGTGGCTGTTCCCCTGGGAGGTGTGGATGTTCCCCTGGGAGGTGTGGCTGTTCTCCTGGGAGGCGGTGTGTGGCTGTTCTCCAGGGAGGCGGTGTGTGGCTGTTCTCCTGGGAGGTGTGGCTGTTCTCCTGGGAGGTGGTGTGTGGATGTTCTCCTGGGAGGTGTGGCTGTTCTCCCAGGTGGCGGTGTGTGGCTGTTCTCCTGGGTGGTGTGGCTGTCTTTTCCTGGGAGGTGTGGCTGTTCTCCTGAGAGGTGTGGCTGTTCTCCTGGGTGGTGGTCTGGCTGTTCGCCTGGGTGGTGGTCTGGCTGTTCTCCTGAGAGGTGTGGCTGTTCTCCTGGGTGGTGTGGATGTTCTTCTGGGTGGTGTGGCTGTTCTTCTGGGTGGTGGCCTGGCTGTTCTCCTGGGTGGTGGTCTGGCTGTTCTCCTGGGTGGTCTGGCTGTTCTCCTGGGTGGTGTGGCTGTTCTCCTGGGTGGTGTGGCTGTTCTCCTGGGTGGTGGTCTGGCTGTTCTCCTGGGTGGTGGTCTGGCTGTTCTCCTGGGTGGTGGTCTGGCTGTTCTCCTGGGTGGTGTGGCTGTTCTCCTGGGTGGTCTGGCTGTTCTCCTGGGTGGTGTGGCTTTTCTCCTGGGTGATGTGGCTGTCTTTTCCTGGGAGGTGTGGCTGTTCTCCTGAGTGGTGGTCTGGCTGTTCTCCTGGGTGGTGGTCTGGCTGTTCTCCTGGGTGGTGGTCTGGCTGTTCTGGGGAGGTAGAGCTGAAAGGCAGGACAGCGGCGTGATCCTCTATGGTCTCACACTGGCCAGGATCCAAGTGTCCACTCTCACCAGGGATGGAGGGACAGGACATCAGCAGGAGCCATATTACCCACCATGCCACCTGTCAGATCCCATCACGTCATCCTTCATCTGACACCACGCCGGGGAGCAACCACACCCTCATCCAGCCTGCTCCCTCTAACCAGGCCTGACGTGCTCAGATCCGGTTAGATAGCCTTTCAGCTGGATAAAGTGCAGAAGATTTGATCATCTTGTGATTGTTTTTCAGTCTCTAGAAACCATCTGTCAACAGAACCATCTTTCTCATGAACGCACATCATGTAAGTTTAAGAAAAGAATCACTTTTACAAAACTTTACAGTCCTTCAGAGATAACACACACAATACATTCATGATTCCAGCTGCTATCATGTCTGCTAATTTGATATAATGAGTGCATTAATCTTCAGCTGGAAAATAATTACAGTCATAACATGTTGCTTGTGTATTTTTCTCTGTGTGCGATAATCATATTGTTCTGAAGTGCCAGCAGTTCAAATGTTGTCTTGATGGATGCACAGTAACACAGCAGGGGCAGAGTCCCTGTCCTCTGTAATTGCAGGGTTAGAGGTAGTCAGCTTGTGTAAAGACACAGTTCTTGTGTAAAGACACAAGCTGACTACCTCTAACCCTGCACCTCTAACTCAAACCTCCCCAGACTTTTGTTTAATGGCAGACGCACACGGTACATTATGATCTTCTGCAGTTCTGACACACACACACATGGTACATGATGATCTTCTGCAGTTCTGACACACACACACACACACACACACACGGTACATGATGATCTTCTGCAGTTCTGACACACACACACACACACACACACACACGGTAGATGATGACACACACACACTTGGTACATGAAGACACACTGCAGTTCTGACACACACATGGTACATGATGATTTACTGCAGTTGTGACACACACACACACACACACGGTACATGATGACACACACACACACTTGGTACATGAAGACACACAGCAGTTCTGACACACACATGGTACATGATCACACACTGCAATTTTGACACACACACACACACACGGTACATGATGATCTACTGCAGTTCTGACACACACACACACACACACACGGTACATGATGACACACACACACACTTGGTACATGAAGACACACAGCAGTTCTGACACACACACGGTACATGATCACACACTGCAGTTCTGACACACACACACACACACGGTACATGATGATCTTCTGCAGTTCTGACACACACACACACACACACATGGTACATGATGATCTACTGCAGTTCTGACACACACTTGGATTGTTTCAGAACACCTGCAAGCGAGAGGGTGAATCATCAACACTGATGGCCTGCATGTCAACGCTCCGACACACCAGCCAGCGCTGAGTCGACACGTCTGCCCCCGGTTTGTGACTTCACACATCCATAACCGCTCAAAGAGCCTCCATCTGACTCTGCCCTTCAGTCTCAGAGGGAAGCAGAGGGAGCGATTATGGCCACGCCCCCGAGGGGAAACAGTCGGGTGGAGGGTTTACAAGATGACTCGCGGGTGGTTGCACCAAAAAGGGTGTGAAAAAAAACCCTTTAAAAAGGGTTTGAAATCAAAAGTTAGACTGAGTGTGCCAGCTGCAGCTACTACTGCTGTGCTACTGTTGCACGTCAGACACACCTGAACCAGAAACTGATCGTATGCTGCTCTGCTACATCCATGATGGATTCACTGGATGTTTGCCTTAAAGCCTTCTTGAAGGGAACACAAATGATGTTTACATTTTCAGGCGTTGCTTATCTGAAGCGACGTACAAGATTGTTGAAACACTGAATGTTAGGTGACACACTGAATGTTAGGTGACACACTGAATGTTAGGTGACACACTGAGTGTTAGGTGACACACTGAATGTTAGGTGACACACTGAGTGTTAGGTGACACACTGAATGTTAGGTGACAAACTGAATGTTAGGTGACAAACTGAATGTTAGGTGACAAACTGGACATTGGTTTCATCAGTCAGTGAGAGCAGATGGAAACTGCATGCGGTCTGTACAGGAAATGAGGTCTATTCTAGGAGAGACTTGAAGTGGATCTGCACAAAACTACTTAGTAATTATACAGTCACTGTTAGTGTGTGTGTGTGTGCGCCTGTGAGTGCATGCGTGTTTGTGTGTGTGTGCCTGTGAGTGCGTGCGTGTTTGCATGTGTGTGTGTGTGTGTGTTAGTGTGTAATAGTGTGTGTTTGCATGTGTGTGTGTTAGTGTGTAGAAGTGTGTGTTTGCATGTGTGTGTGTGTTTGCATGTGTGTGTGTGTTTGCATGTGTGTGTGTGTTTGCATGTGTGTAGTAGTGTGTGTGTGTGTGTGTGTGTGTAATAGTGTGTGTGTGTGTGTGTGTAGTAGTGCATGTGTGTGTGTAGTAATGTGTGTGGCTGTCTGTGTGTGTGTGTGTGTGTAGTAGTGCATGCGTGCGTGCGTGCGTGCGTGCGTGTGTGTGTGTGTAGTAGTGCGTGCGTGCGTGCGTGCGTGTGTGTGTGTGTAGTAGTGCGTGTGTGTGCGCGTGTAGCAGTGTGTGTGTGTGTGTAGTAGTGTGTGTGTGTGTGCGTGTAGCAGTGTGTGTGTGTGTGTAGTAGTGTGTGTGTGTGTGCGTGTAGCAGTGTGTGTGTGGGCAGTGGGCACCAGCTCCGTGGTGACAGGATGCTCTGTTCTCTGCAGAGCTGGCATCACTGTGGTGACAGATGTGTCAGTCCCTTCAGCATCCTGTCTCCATTATGAAGAGGGAGACAAGCCGGCAATGAAAGAAGGGAAACATGAGGAAAAGGTAGAAGCAGAGAGAAAGAGAGTCAGACAGACAGATGCCTCAGATCTCATATCTCAGGATTAAACCTGTGCTAAGCTCATCCTGTCCTGTTCTTTATCCCATCTCTCTGCATTACGTGCAGCTTCTCATATGGTCAGTGTGTTCTCAGATCTGCTTTAACAGGATTGTGGGCCCGCGGTGGATTCAATTCGAGTATCCTACAAATTGAAGTCATTACATAAGAGTTCTTGGATCCTCACATCCGCTAAGGTCGCTGGCCCTGCCGCTCAGAGCAGGCCTCAGGCCTCAGTCTCAGAGCAGGCCTCAGTCTCAGAGCAGGCCTCAGAGCAGGCCTCAGTCTCAGAGCAGGCCTCAGGCCTCAGTCTCAGAGCAGGCCTCAGTCTCAGAGCAGGCCTCAGTCTCAGAGCAGGCCTCAGTCTCAGAGCAGGCCTCAGTCTCAGAGCAAGCCTCAGCCTCAGAGCAGGCCTCAGTCTCAGAGCAAGCCTCAGGCCTCAGTCTCAGAGCAAGCCTCAGGCCTCAGCCTCAGAGCAGGCCTCAGGCCTCAGACTTCATGTACCCTTTGTGATGCTTGACCAGCACGTTTTTCAAGCCTTCAAACGCATGTCTTAACTTATCTGTCCTCTGACACACAGAGAATGTGTCTTATAAAGCTGACAAACACTTTATCTCTGAACAGCTGTGTGAGGAAGCTGTGGCTGCAGCGAGGTGTGGTGTTGAAGAGAGCTGCTGTCCTTTGTCCCAGCGTGTGAAGCTCTGCTACTGGGAGATATGTTGAAACTCTGCTACTAGGAGATGTGTTGAAGCTCTGCTACTGGGAGGTGTGTTGCATGAGTCAGGAATCAGCTTGTCTCAGCGTTTTAGAGAACGACGGATCAGGGTCGAGTGATGTCGTCTCTGAGCTGTGATCAGACACACTAGCAGCCGGTCACCGAGCTGTTTGTCTGACAGACTCAACAGACACAACAATGTATTTATCTATTTATTATGTAGCTTTTCTAATTTTATGTCTACCTGCTTTGTGAATAAATGACTTACAAAATCTGTTTTTTCACCATAGCAGAGGTTGGTAACCTTAGCATGCTTGGTGTCCCTCGGTCAGCCCTGTCTCTGGTGTCTGGAAACAAGGTGAGGAATCTTCTTAGCCTGCCTGCCTCCCCTGGGAGGAGCAACCAGTCTACGAATAAGAAATACAGCGACTCCAAAGATGAGAACTGTGTTAGATGAGTGTTAACTGAATTCTCCTTCAGGAACTGCACCCGTCTGTTTGGAAGCAACTCCGCTGTTTTAATCCAGCAGTTCCAACTGTCAATTATCAGCCTCAAATCACAGCCAGAAATACTAAACCCATTTCTAACTTTCCCACTAGAATACAACCCTGGCATCAGTGTTTGTTCCATCACCTGCAGCCAGGCTGGACAGTGACAGATGGCCGCCTCTTCAGCAGCTTTGAGCCTGGGGATTGCTTACGTGTCCAAGGTCAGGCTGGTCAGGTTGGCTCTCTGGCCATGCTGCAGGGGGAGGGGAAGGGGGAGGGGAGACAGAGGTGTGCTGATGAGGCGGGCTGTGCTGAGCTGGGCAGGGTGAGGCAGGGTGAGTCAGGGTGAGGCAGGGTGAGGCAGGCGAGGTGAGGCGAGGCAGGGCGAGGCAGGGTGAGGCGAGGTAGGGTGAGGCAGGGTGAGGCGAGGCAGGGTGAGGCAGGGTGAGGCGAGGCAGGGTGAGGCGAGGCAGGGCGAATCGTACTCCACCGGTGTTGTATTGTGCTGACACAGCAGGAGATGACCTGAGCACCACCTCAGGTTGGTCAATGAGCCAAAATCCTGTTGAGAGATCTGTACTGTGTGTGTGTGTGTGTGTGTGTGTGTGTGTGTCAGAGGGTTATAGCAGTGCAGATAGCAGCAGTCTTGTCGATGCTGAATAATCCCTTGACCTTTCCTGTTGGCTGTGTTAGAGAGGAAGAATCTGTGGATGTGGTTTGAGCCAGACGGCCTCCCTGGGTGAAGATCAAAGGAGAAACAACAGTAAACATGACAGGTTCGCTGAAATTACCTCCACATCTCTGTCACTCTCACACAACAGGACATGCAGTCATTCCTGTCTCACTGAAGAGTTTACAAAACTTTGCATCTCGACTGGTCATCCAATCTCTCCACTCAGCACCCACAGATCAGAGAGAGACGGTCGCTCTCCCCCAGCTCAGCTCAGCGAGAGACCACAGACACCTCAGCAAGCACAGAGACCTCAGACACCTCAGCAAGCACAGAGACCACAGACACCTCAGCAAGCACAGAGACCACAGCAAGCACAGAGACCTCAACAGGAACAGTAACAGGAAGACAGTGTGGGAGCAGGAACAGGAAGACAGTGTGGGAGCAGGAACAGGAAGACAGTGTGGGAACAGGAACAGGAAGACAGTGTGGGAACAGGAGCAGGAAGACAGTGTGGGAACAGGAACAGGAAGACAGTGTGGGAACAGGAACAGGAAGACAGTGTGGGAACAGGAACAGGAAGACAGTGTGGGAGCAGGAACAGGAAGACAGTGTGGGAACAGGAACAGGAAGACAGTGTGGGAACAGGAACAGCAAGACAGTGTGGGAACAGGAACAGGAAGACAGTGTGGGAGCAGGAACAGGAAGACAGTGTGGGAGCAGGAACAGGAAGACAGTGTGGGAGCAGGAACATGAAGACAGTGTGGGAACAGGAACAGCAAGACAGTGTGGGAGCAGGAACAGGAACAGGTGTAAATGTCAGCAAGGATCATATCCACCTTATTCGATAACACCAGTATATTCACCCAGTTTCCATTATCACACCTCCTCCTTGTCCTCCTCCAGTACTCTGGGCTTTAGAGCCAAATGACAGTCGACCAGCAACCTCTTTGAAAATCCTGGAAGAGAGATCCTGTAATACAGTACTTCACTGTGGCGTCTGTATTGTTTAGGGACAAAAACATTTGTAATTTGACTTTACAATATTAAATTGCATTGCCAAAATATCCCCAGTCCTCTCATAATCCGATTAGCAATAGGATGATCCGAATAGATTGCTTTAATCAGGTTGAGAGGGGGACTGTTAGAAGGGGGGTGGGTTGTGTATAATTCATCAGTTAGTCCTGATTACCAGAGCCACGTTTTCTCTGTATCGTTTCCTGAAGCCAGGAGAACAGTAGGCGGTCTCTTAATGTTCCTGTCATTAGTCATCATGCAGATGGAGTTGCTGGGTCAACACAATACTGGACTGAAGGCCTCAGTAGAAGTAGACTGCTACAGGACACCTCCACCCTGCTACAGGACACCTCCACCCTGATGCAGGACTCCTCCACCCTGATGCAGGACTCCTCCACCCTGCTACAGGACACCTCCACCCTGCTACAGGACACCTCCACCCTGATGCAGGACTCCTCCACCCTGCTACAGGACACCTCCACCCTGATGCAGGACTCCTCCACCCTGCTACAGGACACCTCCACCCTGATGCAGGTCTCCACCTTCCCACAGGACACCTCCAGACTCCCAGCTCTACCCTGTCTCCTCCAGGAAACATCCACCTGACTCTCCATCCATGTGTGGGTAAATAGCAGAATAATTTTGCCCAGAATATTCAGTAGGAGAGTCTGTTGAATTGGCAGTTTCAGAAGAGGCCTTAGTCCAGACACCCAGACAAGGTGGCCCCTGGTAAACAGCTGTCAGGGTGATGGAGGCTGTTAGTGTGGGAACACCAGGGAGGCACTGGCTGGCTGGCTGTGGAAGTCATCCAAGCTGCCTTCTTCTGTCTCCCATCACAAGACACACAAGCTCCGCTCAGCCTCCACCAATTAGCACACTGCTCCAGAGGAAGTAGATGTATTCATTAATCATGTCACATTATTTAGAACAGTTATTAAAGATGCATGAACTCACAACTCCTAAACCAGGAGGAGCGTGACACTTCAACTTGGACTGTCCTCTCCTGTATGTGTCTGCTGTACATTGTGTTTGACTGGGGGAGTGTTGAGTCCTCAGACTACACCATGCCAGAAGACCATCAGCCCTGTTCATCATCAAGAACAGGAGTTTTAGCATCTGTGTGCTTTAATGAACCCCCTGCTTTCTCATGCCTCTCTCATATCTCTCTTCAGCTCTCTCTCCATCTCTCTCTCCAGCTCTCTCTCCAGCTCTCTCCAGCTCTCTCTCCAGTTCTCTCTCCAGCTCTCTCCAGGTCTCTCTCCAGCTCTCTCTCTCCAGCTCTCTCCAGCGCTCTCTCCAGCTCTCTCTCCAGCTCTCTCTCCAGCTCTCTCCAGCTCTCCAGGTCTCTCTCCAGCTCTCTCTCCATCTCTCTCTCTCCAGCTCTCTCTCTCCAGCTCTCTCTCTCTACAGCCCTCTCTCTCCAGCGCTCTCTCTCCAGCGCTCTCTCCAGTGCTCTCTCCAGTTCTCTCTCCAGCTCTCTCTCTCCAGCTCTCTCTCGAGCTCTCTCTCTCCAGCTCTATCTCTCTCCAGCTCTCTCTTTCCAGCTCTCTCTCCAGCTCTCTCTCTCCAGCTCTCTCTCCAGTTCTCTCTCCAGCTCTCTCTCTCCAGCTCTCTCTCCAGTTCTCTCTCCAGCTCTCCAGCGCTCTCTCCAGCATCTCTCCAGCTCTCTCCAGTTCTCTCCATCACCCCCCCCCACCACCACACACAGACACACACACACGCACACACAGACATACACACACACAGACACACATACGCACACACACACACACACACACATACAGACACACACACATAGACACACACACGCACACACAGACACACATAGACACACACAGACACACACACATAGACACACATAGACGCACACACAGACACACATATAGACTCACACAGACACGCACATACACACACGCACACACACACACAGACACACACACTCTCACACACACACACACTCCCCACAGACACACAGATACCTGTCACAAGGCCTAGTGGCTCATGCATAAATTGTGTAAAACACAATTTAGTTTGCTCATCACTGGAAAGTAAGCATTACGGTTAACCTGGTTTGAGGCAAAGCACATCTGATGTGATATGCAGCATGTGTGTGCGTGTGTGTTGCGGAGGTAATTTACTGGGGTCGGGTTTGGATGTGGCTGGAGGTCTCTGGTGGGCAGAGCATGCTGGATAAACCATGCGAGAAGCACTGTGCACCCAAAATACACCCCGATCCTCCATCACGCCTCCTCAGAGACTCAGAGAAGTTGCTGTTGTAAACATGCCTGCGGGCATGATGCCACTAAGGACACCTGACAGACATCTCACCTGATTAGCATGCGGTGACAGGTGTCACGCGATTGGACAGCACACAGCTACAGCTGCTGCCTCCTCATTGGACAACTGAGGTTCCACTAGCGTCACCATACAAGTCCAGACAGCATCATTGTGTTTCATGAGACACTTTGGTAATGGAAAATGTGAGTGTTTAAGTATTGACCTACTGTAACGGTGATGCCAGAGATGAGACCTACAGCCCATGTCTCAGGAGATGAGAGCAGGGCAGGGACAGAGACAGAGACAGGGACAGGGACAGAGAGACAGAGCGAGGGACGGAGACAGGGACAGAGACAGGGACAGAGACAGGGACAGAGACAGGGACGGAGACAGGGATGGAGACAGGGACAGAGAGACAGAGCCAAGGACGCAGACAGGGACAAGGACAGGGACAGAGGCAGGGACAGAGACAGAGGCAGGGACAGAGAGAGGGACACAGAGACAGGGACAGGGACGGAGACAGGGACAAGGACAGGGACAGGGACAAGGGGAGGGACAGAGGCAGGGACAGAGGCAGGGACAGAGGCAGGGACAGAGAGACAGAGACAGGGACAGGATCTCAGGGCTCAGCCTGCGCTGGCCCTCCTCCCTCTCCCAGCTTTACATCTGAATCGTGTGAGAAGAGGCAGCCATCACCTCCAGAGTGTCACTGCGCTCCAGACATCACGTGAGCCAGCCTGCTGCTCTCAGCATCAGGAGGGCAGGTCGCAGGGATGTTGATGACCAGCAGGGTTTGTGTCTCCCCCGTACTCTCAGAAGGGACAGGAAGTCATCGTTGGTGCCCTCTGAGGGGACAGGAAGTCATCGTTGGTGCCCTCTATGGGGACAGGAAGTCATCGTTGGTGCCCTCAGAGGGGACAGGAAGTCATCGTTGGTGCCCTCAGAGGGGACAGGAAGTCATCGTTGGTGTCCTCAGAGGGGACAGGAAGTCATCGTTAGTGCCCTCAGAAGGGACAGGAAGTCACCCCTGGTGCCCTCAGAAGGGACAGAAATTAATTGTCTCAGAGGGGACAGGAAGTCATCGCTGGTTATTAAAGGTTGTGAGAAAGGCTGAGTGTGTTGTGTAGTTGTGTAGTCAGATGAAGAGCAGGTCTGGATTAGTGTGATGGTGGTGTAGAATAACTATTAAGAGGCCTCATAATGTTACTAATAATGCACATTTGTAAAGTATACTGATTGTACTAATAGATCGTGTAATTAAATGCACATTTGTAATCATGCTCTCAACTGTGGCACAAATGACTGATATTGGTTTGTCACAATTTCAAGATTGAATGATGACATTTTAAAATACCAGCGTCCAGCTAGAGCCTTTTTCAGTCTGCGTTTCCAGTCTTGTCAACATGTGGCCTTTAAAACGTGCTCAGGCAGTTCAGGATAAAAACTGGACAATACTAACAGTTTTCTATTCAAACTCTGCTAATCCAGACACAGGTGTCTTTCATGTCTGTAGCATTTCCCCAGTTGGAATAATTATCCATTTTTGAAATGTCACTTCTCTATTGTAATTGCAGAGCAGTTAGCAGTTCTGAGTCAGGGACAATTAGTCTGACTGTGTGTGACTGTGGCAGGAGATTAGGATTATTAGAACACGCAACTAATCTCCCATAGAACAAATTAATTTGGGTATTTTCCTGTAAAGTGTTTTCTCTCTCCCCACATATTATAGTCTTTATTTTCCTGTCTTCTCTCTCCCTCTCTCTCCCTCTCTCATTTCTCTCTAATCTCCTCTCTTGCTATTTCTCTCACTTCTTTTAGTGTCATATACAGAGACAGAAGGGAAATGAGAACTGGGACAAGGGAGCAGAGAGAGAAGACAAAGAAGGGGAACATCCCATTGGTTGTTGAGTTCTACCTCAATTCTCTGCAGGTTAAATAAATCATAGCAGAGTTAATTAAAGAGTCAGTTCCATCGTCTGAGATCTGAGGGGGGAACCAATCAAATCTCTGATATTTACATATGGAAGATCACCCAAAGGTCAATTAGAAGTGCAGAGCAGCCACAGCACTGCGCTTCAGTATTGTAACGATGATGATCCTCCCAGCCACGCTTTGTTTGTGTGAGTCATTGACTTCATTAGAATTCAGTTAGCATCAGGGGATCAGAAGAGGAACCTCTGATTCAATACGCAGTCTGCACTGCAGATCCGCAACACTAACTTCTGAAATATGCAGCCTGTTGCTGAATAATTAGTTGTAGATCAATATGTCAATATAAACAACACATTCAAGCCCAGCAACCAAACATTCTCTCTCATCCTACTGTAGCAACAACAGTAGAACTAATTAGACTAAACCGCAGAGCTGGAAAAGTCTCTCTACTCCATGTAATATAAGCCCTGCTGATTCTATGAAGGCACCAACCCCTGGTGAGCTTTACACGGTCTTGTGTTCTTGTGTTGTTGCTGTGTTCTTGTTGGTGTGTCTGTGATTAAGGATGAATCCCCTCAGGAGCCATTAGAGCTTCTAGCTAACCTGGGCTAGGTCTTGGTAACGGCCTTAAGTGCTAGCTAGCCTGGGCCAGGTCTTAGTGAGGGCACTGTGTCTGTGGAGTGCTGTGTGTGTGTGAAGCGCTGTGTCTGTGGAGTGCTGTGTGTGTGTGAAGCGCTGTGTCTGTGGAGTGCTGTGTGTGTGTGTGGAGCGGCTGGATGTGCTTGTATGTAGCAAAGCAGTCAGAGGGACTTGGAGACAGGAAGAGACATGAGTCATTCTTAAAGTAGGAGAGTCCCTGGAGAAAGTTTGTGGGTGACAAGACCAGAGCGTCACCTGACCACGCCCACAGTAGCATGGTGTGTTTCATGTGATGATCTGGCTCCACATTTAGACAGTTCGTCTGTAGGGATGTTACAGTGCCTTGTTCGTCTCTACATCCCTCAGACAGTGGCAGACACAGGCAGAGATTAGGTATCTGATTCCTGGAAGAGACATTAGAGTTTTGGTTTTGTTTGGATGAGAAAGTGAAGAGCACCAAACAGTGGAGATTAAAGGTCAACATCTGCCCATCCGCTCATCTGAAACAGCGACGATCCCCCACCACACTAACACACAGGGGATTTACTCAGAGCGTAGATGGGCAAATAAATAAAACATAGATTTAATGTTTTTCAATTTTTCCAGTAAACGTCTCTGTCTATTTTTGCAAATGGCTACCGGGCCATAAATCACCAGGCAATGACGGGACATTTTAAACTGGAAGAGAGGTCTCACATCTCTTTATCACCCCTGAGGAAATGCAGTTTGAAATATCGAGGTTGACAGGTAGTGAGAGAGCTTTATCAGGTATATTTCTGTATGCATGAAGGACAGATCAGTGGTCAGAAATGGGTGGAGTCAAAACAATCAAAATAGAATCAAGATTTGTGGAATCAATCTAAACTGTTCTACTATCAAATGAAGAACAGTTTCTACTGCTGATGGGCAATACAATCCCAATTACTTTCAATAATAATAATATTTGATATAATTGTAGAAATTATTAATTATAAATGACCCGCTCCCCAGCGTTCTCCCATGACTCTGCTGGAGAGCTTGGACAGTGATCCACTCCTCTTTAGAAGACCAAACATGACATCACATTTGTAAGGCTGAAACATGAACCTGGGTTGACCTGTTTCAGAAAACAGGCAGAAAACGTGTTTTGTACCGATTACAAGTTGCTGTTCAGGACAGTTTGACTAAGAACACCACGCACTGCAGGCAGGCAGGCAGGCAGGCAGGCAGGCAGGCAGGCAGGCAGGCAGGCAGGCAGGCAGGCAGGCAGGCATCTCATTTCTCTAAATCCCTGGACATGCAGTAGGTGTCAGCATAAAATCATTCAGAAATGCAGAAATCAGAATGGCACCAGAGGGCATGTGGTGGTAAAGTAATGCAGAAATCCGAATGTTACCAGAGGGCATGTGGTGGTAAAGTAACATCCTGGGTGAAGTTGATTCAGTTTTAAATGATCTTAATAATTTCTGAGGCTTTCTATCCTGTAAGTACAGACTGTGCATTGGATCAGTCAGTCTGATATGAATGGGTCACAAATGATTGACATGTGCTGGCTTGCATCACTGCAACATGTTGAACATTTTCTTCAGTTCTGTCTTCCCAGCTGGCATCTTAAATATGCTGTTCCCAGAGACGTGCAGACATGCCCTGTCTCTCTTTGACTTTGAAAACATTTTTGCCAAGTCCACATACAAGGAGTCCACATTCATTCAGAGTCTGGCTGTCTGTGACGTCTCTCCTAATCTCTTGCAGAACTCCTTGACATGTCTGCCTGTCCACCGTCAGCACAAACCCTTGTCCTCTAAAACGGTGAGAGACACAGCCTTCCAACCTCCACCTCCTGCACGTCAGAGCGGTGGTGTGGAGTGCAGCAGCCGTCTGGGAAGGCAGAGGGGTCCTTCTGTCCTCTCTGTCATCTGTCTCAAACCACTGAACTGTGTGTGGGGTCAATGTCTGAGAGAACTGAATGTGTCTTTCCAATATTGGGATTGTAGTTTGGTTTATGTGGATTTGTCATTGTGGTTTGCCGACTCGTCATGTAGAAATGTGATTCAGACGTGTTAGACGACCAGACAGAATCTAACATCTGCAACTGATGCGATTTCTCCAGAAGTTTCTCTAGTTAATGGTACAAGAGCAAACTCTATAGTGTTAGTGCTGGACTGAGACTGTGTGGCTTCTATTGAATCAGAATCAGAATCGGTTTTTATTCTCCATTCAAGATACACAAGCACAGAATTGACTGTGGCAGGGAAGTGCAAACATAGAACATATATATATATAAACAGCAAAGCAAGGTAAACAATAAACAATGTCCAAATGACTTTAGCAAATGGACAACCATCCCAGAACATCCCCTGTCCTGTTCCCGGATGTTGCTCCTGAGCAGGTTTGACCAGTCGTGTCGCAGCCAGGAGATAATGTTCCTGTCCTGAGCGACACAAAGCGCTTCATCACAACCTCCTGAGGTGAGATCCTGCTGAAACTTTGCACCTGACAGGTGTGTCTGAATGGTGGTTCCTGTGCTGACAGGTGTGTCTGAATGATGGTTCCCGTGGTTCAACATCACACACTGTTGGTGGAAACGATAGGATTTTTTGCATCCACAGCTCACACAGTTGTGTTGTTGGGAGGTTGCTTCATGCCCACACAGTTGCGAAGTGGTTTCATGTGATATTGTGTATGGAAGTATGTGAAGCACAGCTGGAGTGCACACAGGAGAGATGTAACTGCTGGGAGATCACACACAGGGGAGATGGCACATATTTGATAGACTGAAGATCTACTCATGAGGAAGACATGTGAGAAAGGCCTAGTGACTGCGCATGTGAAAACCCCCTATAGATCAAAAACACCACAGTTGTGTTTCTGAGAGGAGGAACAGTCAGTCTGACAGCTTACAGGAGGAACAGTCAGTCTGAAGGCTTACAGGAGGAACAGTCAGACTGACAGCTTAGAGGAGGAACAGTCAGTCTGACAGTTTACAGGAGGAACAGTCAGTCTGACAGCTTAGAGGAGGAACAGTCAGACTGACAGCTTAGAGGAGGAACAGTCAGACTGACAGCTTAGAGGAGGAACAGTCAGACTGACACCTTACAGGAGGAACAGTCAGACTGACAGCTTAGAGGAGGAACAGTCAGACTGACAGCTTAGAGGAGGAACAGTCAGACTGACAGCTTACAGGAGGAACAGTCAGTCTGATGGCTTAGAAGAGGAACAGTCAGTCTGAAGGCTTACAGGAGGAACAGTCAGTCTGACGGCTTACAGGAGGAACAGTCAGTCTGAAGGCTTACAGGAGGAACAGTCAGTCTGAAGGCTTACAGGAGGAACAGTCAGTCTGACAGTTCACAGGAGGAACAGTCAGGCTGACGGCTTACAGGAGGAACAGTCAGTCTGACAGTTTACGAACAGTCAGGCTGACGGCTTTACATCAGCTTAACTATGAGCTGTTTTGTTGGAAAACAAAGCATCTGGCTGGCATGACATCTTTCATGACGTGCTGCATTCTGTCAAAACAGAGGAGTGAATCAATTATTTCATACGAATCTGAAGCTTCTGAACAGAACAAAAGATTCACTTTTTATCATCAGTTTTAACTGACGTTTTGGTTGCTTTTGGCTCCAGTAAGAGATGGTTTTCACTAGACGTTACCTCAGGACTTTGCCTGTGAATAGATTTCTCATTAGGCCCAGCATAGCATGTGAATTATTCTGTTGTCTTCCAGACAGTCATCAGGGATTTTAGAGGCCATGACATGCAACACTGCAGAAGATACACAGCTGGGAGCAATTGGATAAAATGCAACAATACGTTAAAAAAGATACAAATTGTCATGAACATGACAATTTGACAACATGACAATTGTCATGAACATGACAATTACACAGATTTCACATTGTAAAAGAGACGTTCTCAGAAGGCTACAGTTCAAACGTAGAATTGATCTGTTTGTGGAAAAAGGAAAGAAAAAGCCTTATTGTTTTATCTTTGATCTCTAAATGAATATTGTAGTTTTAGGTTCACCTACCTCTGCTCTGATCAAGAAACTCTATTTTTCTTTGTTTGTCTCATTGATTGTCTCCTTCAGAATCAGACAGTTTCAGTCAAGCTTGCATGTGGTACTTATCTGTCTGAAAACGGACACACACGTCAGAGTGGTTGATCTAGACAAGGTCATTGGCTTTGACGCAAGACCCACAGAGCAAGGCTGGTGTTGGGTTCCTTAAAAGAGACGCTGACCTCTCGACAACCACCTAACACGCCTCAGCCATCACCTCTTTTGTTAAGTAATCATCAAATGTTAATTTAGAAGAGGTGTAGTGTCATGGCAGCGTGCCCCTGGGTGCTGAGGGACGCATGAGGGTAATCTGTTAGTCATCTACTTACTATTCTACAGGTTCAATGACTCACTGGTGTTAGTTTGAGTTTCAAATTCTAATTTGGGTAAGCAATAAGATATTCATGAATCCACAAATAGCTTTGTTTTAACAGCTTTGCTTCAGTGGTCAAAGAGGACAGCTCTTCTGTCACCTAATTCAAACAAGGTCAGAAATAAGGAAAGACAGACAGTCGAGGACGTGTTTCTCAGGGCCAACCAGGGGCCAGGAACACGGAGAGTGAAAGCTGGTTAGTCGACAGGGGATTTTTAAATCCACTGTAACAGGGCGAGGGTATTGATTAATCAATATGTCAAAAGGAGTTGTAGCTTGAAGGCTGAAGCAGGCAGGGGAGGAGGATGAAGGAGAGGAACACTGGCTTGGTTCACATCAAAGTGTTGATCAGTGGAAAGCTGTCTCTCTGTGTCTGCCATCCAGGATTACAACCCTGTTGGACCAAGCAGGTAGTGATGCATCTGCCTGTGGCTAAAGTAAACCTTTGATCATGTCAGTGTTGCTCCCTTCTCATTGATGCAGTGGGGATTGTGTTAGTCTGGTGCTGGTGACCTCACAGAGACAGCCTACAGTCTGTTTAACATGTCATGTTTCAATATTTCAGTCGCTGTCCTGAGCAGACACAATAACTCCCAGCACCTCCCACAGCAGAGAGCCGTCTCAGTGACCGACATAGAGAGAAGCCCTGAACTAAATGGTTGTGGTCGGAACATACCAGCATATCGTGGTACAATACACCACAATGCAAAAATGTAACAGTATCGTAATACGTATGGCTTTGTGAGCACGAGTGTATGGTTACACACCTGTGGTTACAGGAGATACACACCTGTGGTTAGAGGAGATACACACCTGTGTTAGAGGAGATACACACCTGTGTTTAGAAGAGATACACACCTGTGGTTAGAAGAGATACACACCTGTGTTAGAGGAGATACACACCTGTGTTAGAGGAGATACACACCTGTGGTTAGAGGAGATACACACCTGTGGTTAGAGGAGATACACACCTGTGGTTAGAGGAGATACACATCTGTGTTTAGAGGAGATACACACCTGTGTTGCAGTTAGAGGAGGCCAGAGAGGAGATCAGCTCTAGATATCCCCAGGAAGCAGAATGTGGTGCTCAGGAAGCACATCAGGGGGAATGTGGTGGACAGGAAGCACAGCAGGGGGAATGTGGTGCACAGGAAGCACAGCAGGGGGAATGTGGAGCACAGGGAGCACAGCAGGGGGAATGTGGAGCACAGGAAGCACAGCAGGGGGAATGTAGTGGACAGGGAGCACAGCAGGGGGAATGTGGAGCACAGGGAGCACAGCAGGGGGAATGTGGAGCACAGGAAGCACAGCAGGGGGAATGTGGTGCACAGGAAGCACAGCAGGGGGAATGTGGTGCACAGGAAGCACAGCAGGGGGAATGTGGTGCACAGGAAGCACAGCAGGGGGAATGTGGAGCACAGGGAGCACAGCAGGGGGAATGTGGAGCACAGGGAGCACAGCAAGGGGGATGTGGTGCACAGGGAGCACAGCAGGGGGAATGTGGTGCACAGGAAGCACAGCAGGGGGAATGTGGTGCACAGGGAGCACAGCAGGGGGAATGTAGTGCACAGGAAGCACAGCAGGGGGAATGTGGTGGACAGGGAGCACAGCAGGGGGATGTGGTGCACAGGCAGCACAGGGAGCACAGCAGGGGGGATGTAGTGCACAGGAAGCACAGCAGGGGGGATGTGGTGCACAGGGAGCACAGGGAGCACAGGAAGCACAGCAGGGGGAATGTGGTGCACAGGGAGCACAGGGAGCACAGGAAGCACAGCAGGGGGAATGTGGTGCACAGGGAGCACAGGAAGCACAGCAGGGGGAATGTGGTGGACAGGGAGCACAGCAGGGGGAATGTGGTGGACAGGGAGCACAGCAGGGGGAATGTGGTGGACAGGGAGCACAGCAGGGGGAATGTGGTGGACAGGAAGCACAGCAGGGGGGATGTGGTGCACAGGGAGCACAGCAAGGGGGATGTGGTGCACAGGGAGCACAGCAGGGGGATGTGGTGCACAGGGAGCACAGCAGGGGGATGTGGTGCACAGGCAGCACAGGGAGCACAGCAGGGGGAATGTGGTGGACAGGAAGCACAGCAGGGGGAATGTGGAGCACAGGAAGCACAGCAGGGGGAATGTGGAGCACAGGGAGCACAGCAAGGGGGATGTGGTGCACAGGGAGCACAGGAAGCACAGCAGGGGGAATGTGGTGCACAGGGAGCACAGGAAGCACAGCAGGGGGAATGTGGTGCACAGGGAGCACAGCAGGGGGAATGTAGTGCACAGGAAGCACAGCAGGGGGAATGTGGTGCACAGGGAGCACAGCAGGGGGAATGTAGTGCACAGGGAGCACAGCAGGGGGATGTGGTGCACAGGGAGCACAGCAGGGGGAATGTGGTGGACAGGGAGCACAGCAGGGGGATGTGGTGCACAGGCAGCACAGGGAGCACAGCAGGGGGATGTGGTGCACAGGGAGCACAGCAGGGGGATGTGGTGCACAGGAAGCACAGCAGGGGGGATGTGGTGCACAGGGAAGCACAGGGAAGCACAAGCAGGGGGAATGTGGTTGCACAGGGAGCACAGGGAGCACAGGAAGCACAGCAGGGGGGATGTAGTGCACAGGAAGCACAGGGGAAGCACAGCAGGGGGGATGTAGTGCACAGGGAGCACAGGAAGCACAGCAGGGGGAATGTGGAGCACAGGGAGCACAGCAAGGGGGATGTGGTGCACAGGGAGCACAGGAAGCACAGCAGGGGGATGTGGTGCACAGGGAGCACAGGGAGCACAGCAGGGGGATGTGGTGCACAGGGAGCACAGCAGGGGGAATGTAGTGCACAGGGAGCACAGCAAGGGGGATGTGGTGCACAGGGAGCACAGGAAGCACAGCAGGGGGAATGTGGTGCACAGGGAGCACAGCAGGGGGATGTGGTGCACAGGCAGCACAGGGAGCACAGCAAGGGGGATGTGGTGCACAGGGAGCACAGGAAGCACAGCAGGGGGAATGTGGTGCACAGGGAGCACAGCAGGGGGAATGTAGTGCACAGGGAGCACAGGAAGCACAGCAGGGGGAATGTGGTGCACAGGGAGCACAGCAAGGGGGATGTGGTGCACAGGGAGCACAGCAGGGGGAATGTGGTGCACACTCAGGTTCGAAGATGAGTGAGCTTCTGTGGAGCGTCGACAGATGAGACCAGTATGGAGTATGGAGCTCCAGTGTGGAGTATGGAGCTCCAGTATGGAGCTGTGTGGACATAACTCTCTCTCTGTCTCCCTCCTCTTTTTCTTTGTCTCCCCTCCCTCCCTCCTCCGCCTCTTTCTCTTTATTGTATTTTTCTCTCATCAATTAAATAAAATAATGCGTTCATCGCATGAATGAGCGTTGCTGCCAATGCCATATAAGTTTAAACAGAATATATGGATGATGACACACGTTTGTAAAAATAAATCTGTTTATTTTTCTGTCACTCTTTCTCTTCATATTGCTCTCTTTGCTTCTTGCCTCGGGCAGATCAGATGAAGACCTCCTGAAAGACAACTGTGGGCCTGAGGAGAGGGAGGAGAGGGGGGAAAGGGGGAGGGGAAGGAAAGGGAAAAGAGGGGGGGAGAGGGGAGAGAAGAGGGGGAGAGGGAGAGGGGGAGAGAGAGGGAGAGAGAGTGAGAGAGAGGGAGGGAAGAGAGTGGAGGGGAGGGGGAGGGGAGAGATGGCTGATAGAGGAAGAGAGAGGGAGAGAGAGAGAAGGAGAGGAGGGGGGAGAGGGGGGAGGAGGAGGGAGGGAGAGAGAGGAGAAGAGAGGGGGAGAGAGAGGGGGAAGAAGGGGTGGTTGCGGTTACAGGCTCCTGCATCATGGAAGGAAAATGGATGATGTAGACATGCTGATTGTCTTGTCCTTTCTTTGACCCTTCATGGAACAAGCAGTGGCCATTTCAAATATTATTCTTTTTATAGAGAAACTTTTGAGCAATTAATAAAGTGTTATGTATTTGTATTGCCGGCAATTATGGTATATTGAGCAGAAACTGTGTGTGAGTGTGTGCATGATTCTGTATATGTGGGTGTGTCTAACCTCAGTACAGACCAGACTGTTCCCTACACTGACCAGACTGTTCCCAGTACAGACCAGACTGTTCCCAGTACAGACCAAACTGTCCCCAGTACAGACCAGACTGTTCCCTACACTGACCAGACTGTTCCCAGTACAGACCAGACTGTTCCCAGTACAGACCAGACTGTCCCCAGGACTGACCAGACTGTTCCCAGTACAGACCAAACTGTCCCCAGTACAGACCAGACTGTTCCCAGTACAGACCAGACTGTTCCCAGTACAGACCAGACTGTTCCCAGTACAGACCAGACTGTCCCCAGGACTGACCAGACTGTTCCCAGTACAGACCAGACTGTTCCCAGTACAGACCAGACTGTTCCCAGTACAGACCAGACTGTTCCCAGTACAGACCAGACTGTTCCCAGTACAGACCAGACTGTTCCCTACACTGACCAGACTGTTCCCAGTACAGACCAGACTGTTCCCAGTACAGACCAGACTGTCCCCAGGACTGACCAGACTGTTCCCAGTACAGACCAGACTGTTCCCAGTACAGACCAGACTGTTCCCAGTACAGACCAAACTGTCCCCAGTACAGACCAGACTGTCCCCGGTACTGACCAGACTGTCCCCAGTACTGATGAGACTGTCTATCTGGATCCCCAGTAGAGTCCAGGTGTGTATCAACAGCAGCAACATGCTGACCTCAGAACGCTCTTGACCTCAATGTAATATACATTAGAGTATTAGAAGCAGCAGATTACACAATCAGTTGAAATGGAATAATCCTACAGGAATTAAACTGTTTGTTTGTCAAAGGTGTTTTGCCTTTTGCCATTTGCCATTTACAACAAGATTGTATTTTGAGTCCATTCCTGTGTTGTGATGTGTTGGCATAGTGAGGGTGCTGGACCCTGATGGAGAAGATCGGCCTATCATCGGGATTAAAGACAGAAGGGCTTTCACCTGATAAAGCCCTTGGATATCACCCTAGCATATCCTCCTAATACCAAGCAAATAATTCCCGTCTCTGCAGCAAAGCACACATACTCACATGAACAACAATGCTGTCTCTTTCTCTCTCCACACACACACACAAACACAAACACCATGACAGTCCTCAAACACAAAGACAGGTTCCTGCAGAGATCCCAGGTGCTTCATCTGGGTGCTTATCTGGTCAGGCCAGCGCTCCAGTGAAAGAGAAGTAGGCCTTTCAGTGGACCATGGTCATATTGTCGGTAGCTACAGATGGACACTGTGATATCTGACATTGAGTTACAGCTGTTCAAATACAGGAGCAGCCCATCCCTGGTGCTTCCCTGGGCCCTGTGTCAGGGCTGTCCAGAGAGCATAGGGGGCCCTGTGTCAGGGCTGTCCAGAGAGCATAGGGGGCCCTGTGTCAGGGCTGTCCAGAGAGCACAGGGGGCCCTGTGTCAGGGCTGTCCAGAGAGCACAGGGAGCCCTGTGTCAGGGCTGTCCAGAGAGCATAGGGGGCCCTGTGTCAGGGCTGTCCAGAGAGCATAGGGGGCCCTGTGTCAGGGCTGTCCAGAGAGCACAGGGAGCCCTGTGTCAGGGCTGTCCAGAGAGCACAGGGGGCCCTGTGTCAGGGCTGTCTAGAGAGCACAGGGGGCCCTGTGTCAGGGCTGTCTAGAGAGCACAGGGGGCCCTGTGTCTTGGAGTGATTAATGGTCTGGTTTGGGAGGTCACAGCTCTGATGGCCAGGGGTTAGGAGGACCAGCAGAAATCTTTCTCCAGACACACCCCTCCTCTCCTGCTGTCACCTCCTGAACATCCCTCCCTCCATTTCCCCCCTGGATTTTCTCTCCCTCCTTGTTCTTTCAGTCGGAGGACTGGGCTGTATGCTCACTGTGCCGAAACATGATGAGCCATTCTGCCCTGTGGGAATGCCGCTGCCTCCTCTCCTCCCTCCTCCCTCCCTCCTGCTCCCCTCCCTTCCTCCAGTAGCGGCTGCATCTGTGTCTGTCAGCAGTAGCAGTGCTAGCTGCCGAGAAGCAAGCTGTATCTCTGTCTCTCCCCAAGGCACTGACCGGCCTTCGCCTCTCTCTCTTTCTCTCTCTCTCCACACAGACTCTCAGGAGTGACTCTGCTTGAGGGGAGAAGGCAGCATCACACTGGAGGTCGGGAGGAAAGTTCCTCTCCTGTCTGGAAGCGTACAGACCTCGTCCATCGTGTCTCAGGCGTTCTGAAAGGGTCTCCTGGCAACTTGTGGATACTTCTTTGAGTTGGACTGCGATGTTTACTGACTGTTTCTGAGGAAGGTTCTTCTTAGATGGCGTTTGGGTCTGCGTGGTGATGAGGGAAACCGTGGTCTGCTTCTCCAACTCTTAACTGGCTGCTTATCTGGACTCCTGAGGCTGATCTGCTGGGTGGAAATGTTGGTCCTGTTGTCCGCCCCCCTCCTGTGTTTTGATTCTGGTTTTCAGCACTCTGCTTGACCTGCCGGGCCAAAGGCAAAACAAAGGGATTAACATGAAGAGCCTCTGATGAGGAAAGGCCAGCCCTGACAGCGAGGGGCTGCGTGGAGGGTGGAGGAGGGCAGCGGTGGAGGAGGGCAGCGGTGAGTCGATATGTCTGTTGTGGTTTTGTTGCTGTGTCCTGGAAACTATGGGGGGCTGTGAGGGTTCTGGAGGCTGTGAGGGGTCTGGGGGCTGTGGGGAGTGTGCGTGCTGTGGGGGGCTGTGAGTGGTCTGGGCTGTGGGGGAATGTGAGGTCTGGGGATGTTGGGGGTGTGGGGTCTGGGCTGTGGGGGGTGTGAGTGGGCTGTGGGGGGGGGCCCTTTTTGTGAAGGGCTGTAAGTGGGGCTGTGGGGGCTGTGGGGGGCTGTGAGCTGGTGGGGGTGTGGGGGGCTGTGGGGGCTGTGGAGGGCTGTGGGGGCTGTGTGGGGCTGTGGGGCTGTGGGGGCTGTGGGGGCTGTGAGGGGGCTGTGGGGGCTGTGAGGGCTGTGGAGGGCTGTGGAGGGGTGGAGGGCTGTGGAGGGGAGGGGCTGTGGAGGGCTGTGGGGGGCTGTGGGGGGCTGTGAAAGGGTTGTGGGGGCTGTGGGGGGCTTGAGGGCTGTGAGGGGCTGTGGGACTGTGTGGTCATATTGTCGGTAGCTACAGATGGACACTGTGATATCTGACATTGAGTTACAGCTGTTCAAATACAGGAGCAGCCCATCCCTGGTGCTTCCCTGGGCCCTGTGTCAGGGCTGTCCAGAGAGCATAGGGGGCCCTGTGTCAGGGCTGTCCAGAGAGCATAGGGGGCCCTGTGTCAGGGCTGTCCAGAGAGCACAGGGGGCCCTGTGTCAGGGCTGTCCAGAGAGCACAGGGAGCCCTGTGTCAGGGCTGTCCAGAGAGCATAGGGGGCCCTGTGTCAGGGCTGTCCAGAGAGCATAGGGGGCCCTGTGTCAGGGCTGTCCAGAGAGCATAGGGGGCCCTGTGTCAGGGCTGTCCAGAGAGCACAGGGGGCCCTGTGTCAGGGCTGTCTAGAGAGCACAGGGGGCCCTGTGTCAGGGCTGTCTAGAGAGCACAGGGGGCCCTGTGTCTTGGAGTGATTAATGGTCTGGTTTGGGAGGTCACAGCTCTGATGGCCAGGGGTTAGGAGGACCAGCAGAAATCTTTCTCCAGACACACCCCTCCTCTCCTGCTGTCACCTCCTGAACATCCCTCCCTCCATTCTCCTGGATTTTTCTCTCCCTCCTTGTTCTTTCAGTCGGAGGACTGGGCTGTATGCTCACTGTGCCGAAACATGATGAGCCATTCTGCCCTGTGGGAATCCCTCCTCCCTCCTCCTCTCCTCTCCTCTCCCCTCCCTCCTCCAGTAGCGGCTGCATCTGTGTCTGTCAGCAGTAGCAGTGCTAGCTGCCGAGAAGCAAGCTGTATCTCTGTCTCTCTCCCACCGCCTCGCCTCTCTCTCTTTCTCTCTCTCCTCCACACAGACTCTCAGGAGTGACTCTGCTTGAGGGGAGAAGGCAGCATCACACTGGAGGTCGGGAGGAAAGTTCCTCTCCTGTCTGGAAGCGTACAGACCTCGTCCATCGTGTCTCAGGCGTTCTGAAAGGGTCTCCTGGCAACTTGTGGATACTTCTTTGAGTTGGACTGCGATGTTTACTGACTGTTTCTGAGGAAGGTTCTTCTTAGATGGCGTTTGGGTCTGCGTGGTGATGAGGGAAACCGTGGTCTGCTTCTCCAACTCTTAACTGGCTGCTTATCTGGACTCCTGAGGCTGATCTGCTGGGTGGAAATGTTGGTCCTGTTGTCCGCCCCCCTCCTGTGTTTTGATTCTGGTTTTCAGCACTCTGCTTGACCTGCCGGGCCAAAGGCAAAACAAAGGGATTAACATGAAGAGCCTCTGATGAGGAAAGGCCAGCCCTGACAGCGAGGGGCTGCGTGGAGGGTGGAGGAGGGCAGCGGTGGAGGAGGGCAGCGGTGGAGGAGGGCAGCGGTGAGTCGATATGTCTGTTGTGGTTTTGTTGCTGTGTCCTGGAAACTATGGGGGGCTGTGAGGGTTCTGGAGGCTGTGAGGGGTCTGGGGGCTGTGGGGAGTGTGCGTGCTGTGGGGGGCTGTGAGTGGTCTGGGGGCTGTGGGGGGATGTGAGGGTCTGGGCGATGTGGGGGGCTGTGAGGGGTGTGGGGGAGTGTTGGGGGCTGATGAGTGGGCTGTGGGTGGCTGTGGGGCTGTGGGGCTGTGGGGGCTGTGGGGGCTGTGAGGGCTGTGGAGGGCTGTGGGGGGCTGTGGGGGCTGTGAGGGCTGTGGGCCTGTGTGGAGGCTGTGAGGGGTCTGGGGGCTGTGGGGGCTGTGAGGGGGCTGTGGGGGCTGTGGGGCTGTGGGGCTGTGGAGGGGGGTGTGAGGGGGCTGTGAGGGTGTTGGGCTGTAGGAGGGTGTGGGGGCTGTGGGGGGCTGTGAGGGGGCTGTGGGGGCTGTGGGGGGCTGTGGGGGCTGTGAGGGGGCTGTGAGGGGGCTGTGGGGGCTGTGGGGCTGTGGGGGCTGTGGGGGCTGTGGGGGGCTGGTGGGGGGGCTGGGGGGCTGTGAGGGGGCCTGTGGGGGGGTGGGGGGCTGTGGGGGCTGTGGGGGGGCTGTGAGGGGGGCTGTTAGGAGGGGCGGTGAGGGGGGGCTGTGAGGAGAGGCTGTGTGAGGGGGCTGTGCGGGGGCTGTGGAGGGCTGTGGGGGGCTGTGAGGGGGCTGTGGGGGCTGTGGGGGGCTGTGAGGGGGCTGTGGGGGCTGTGGAGGGGCTGGAGGGGGCTGTGGGGGCTGTTGGGGGCTTGTGGGGGGCTGTGGGGAGGTGTGAGGGGGCTGTGGGGGCTGTGGGGGCTGTGAGGGTTGCCAACTCTATAATGCACAGGAACATGCTTTAGAGTCCTGCCATCCATATTTAATGTCACCATTTACGTTAATAAAAGAAAGATACAAAGAGATCATTTTTGAGGTGAAAAAAAGCATGGATCCTGTAAGATCACTTCATGGCACAGGTTTCACATGACAAGATGTGCATACAGTATTGTAAGAGTTTTGACTGTGTCACCACAACAAGATAGCAGGGAGAAACATAACCAAGTAACCACTTTCTGTGTGTTTACATCTTTAAAACGGTATCTGTTTACATCTCTAAAACTCACTACACGCTCAACGCAGTCTTCTCCTCCCGCTATCCCTCCTCACCAGTCTCTGTTTGGTCATGTCTACACCTCACGCTCACCTTGTATTTATAACAGTGTCTTCTAAACTCTCTCATGTCATGTTCCTGTATCTCTCTGCAACGCATCTGTGCTGGTTCTCCTGAGAAGCACAGTGGAGATCTTTCATGTGAATAAACATCCAAACAAGATTCGTTTTGGGGGTAACTTTTCATATTATAGGATTTAGGTTTTTTTTTACTAAAGAAATTGAGAATTTTAGGAAAATACATGGAAAAGGTAGTATTGGCTTTGTCCATTTAAATATCCATGGTCACTTCTCTAGTGTCTTTGTCCCACTTTTTGTGACTGAACGAAAATGACAAAAAAAAGGATTAGCAAGTGAAGCGTGATTTTAACGAGTCTTTCTGAGACTCTTGGTCAGCAGTGCGTTAAGAGGCTCACGGCTACTCTGGGTGTTCAGGAAAGGTAGCTACCACAGAACAGGAAACTGCGTGCTGGGAGAGGTGATGACCATCAGCGCCTCAGTTGTGATGAGCTGGTGTCCGCTGTACCCAGCAAACCCTCACGTCACAGTAACTTAAAGCCTCAGTGGTTACTACAAAGCAATTAGGAGAGGTGTCTTGGGAGCTGACTGGACATGAGCAGACCTTTACAATCTAACCTCTCCATCTCTCTCCGCTAAAGATGTCAGGTGCTTTTTTCTCACTCTCTCTGATGATTGGGTGGAATGTGAAACCTGATCATATATTTGTTCCATGTTTCATGCAGCCCTTACTGTAATAAGGTCAGAGGAGGCAAACTGCCAGCGTGTTGAGAAATTGAGATGTCGACCTGAATTTGTTGACTGTGTCCTTAAGCCCTTTGCAAGCCCTGGCAGACGACTGAGCCTCTTTGTGTGTCAGAGAGAAGAAAGAATGTTCGTATTTGTGTGTGTGTATCAGAGTTTTGGAGAGGGAGGAATGGAGGGAGGGAAGGAGGGAGGGGAGAGAGAGAGAGAGAGAGAGAGAGAGAGAGAGAGAGAGAGAAAGAAAGAAAGAACAAACGAAAGAAAGAGAAAGACCTTGGAGGAAAAGCAAGTGTGACTCTCGGCTCTTGCAGGATTCAGTAGTATGTGTTAAAACTGCCCCTGCCATGTCTCCTAACGCACTGAACCAATCACAGAGTTTCACACTGAGGGGTCTTGAGCTGGTCGTGTTTTGGGGCTGAAACAAACAGCAGGAACCCAGGGGCCTCAACAACATGAGAGAGAGAGAGATAGAGAGAGATAGAGAGACAGAGAAAGAGAGAGAGAGAGAGAGAGAGAGAGAGAGAGAGAGAGAGAAAGAGGGAGAGATAGAGAGACAGTGAAAGAGACTGAGAGTGAGACCTAGAGAAAGAGAGAGAGGCTGGATCTAACAAAGCAGCACTCTGTGTACAGTGTACATAATGTCCCACATATCGCATCCTACTAGGAGTCCTAACCATCACCCTAGCCCCAGCTCTAACCCTAGCCCTAACTCTAGCCCTAACCCTAACCCCAACCCTAGCCCCAGCTCTAACCATAGCCCTAACCCCAGCCCTAGCCCTAGCCCAACCCTAGCCCTAACCCCAGCCCTAGCCCTAGCCCAACCCTAGCCCTAGCCCAACCCTAGCCCTATGCCACAACTATCATCAGCAGACATGATCAAGAACATAATTTATTGTTTTCTTCAGGAGAATGTGGAATTACATGATAATAGGTTCATCATGTCTCCCATCTGAATACAGAGACCATCCCCCAGTGTGTAGTTAAAATGTCCTTGAGCACAGACAGTAGATTACACCTGAAATCTACTACATTGCACAGAGTAGACAATAATGATTCTGTTGTATATTGAGAATAATGTAAGAAAAATCTTTTTTTATACAAAATAGTAACAATACCAACATAACAATGTATTTTAAAAATGGTTGTTTATATCTAGTTGCAGATAATCTGCGTGTCTGTGGAGCACTCTGTGTCCCTTCCAGTCAGAGCGGTCATCTTTAGCATGGGTCACTGGACGTACCTGGGGCAACCAGGCTAGGCTGGGCCAGACAACCCATGACCCATGTACACACACACACACACGCACACACACACACACACACACACACACGCACACACATGCACACACACACACACACGCACACACGCACGCACACACACACACTGTACACACACGTAATGTACACACACATGTAATGTACACCCACACATGTACTGTACGCACATACTGTACACACCAAAATAGCCACACACACACATATCCATGCACATACGCACTTATATACACATACAAATCCACACACATTAATATACACACATACATATTTATGTATTCTACTGCAGTGCAGGTTGTGGGTTGTGCATCCAAAGCAGGGTGCAGTGAAAGGTTGAGGATGGCCAAGAGCAGGACAGTGCTGGTGGAGTAGCAGGGTGGATGATGGTGGAGCATCAGGGTGGATGATGGTGGAGCAGCAGGGTGGATGATGGTGGAGCAGCAGGGTGGATGAGAGCAGGACAGTGCTGGTGGAGTAGCAGGGTGGATGATGGTGGAGTAGCAGGGTGGATGAGAGCAGGACAGTGCTGGTGGAGTAGCAGGGTGGATGATGGTGGAGTAGCAGGGTGGATGATGGTGGAGCATCAGGGTGGATGATGGTGGAGCAGCAGGGTGGATGATGGTGGAGTAGCAGGGTGGATGAGAGCAGGACAGTGCTGGTGGAGTAGCAGGGTGGATGATGGTGGAGCAGCAGGGTGGATGATGGTGGAGTAGCAGGGTGGATGATAGTGGAGCAGCAGGGTGGATGAGAGTAGCAGGGTGGATGATGGTGGAGCAGCAGGGTGGATGAGAGCAGCAGGGTGGATGAGAGCAGCAGGGTGGATGATGGTGGAGCAGCAGGGTGGATGATGGTGGAGCAGCAGGGTGGATGAGAGCCAGAGGGGCTTAGAGAACGCTTTTATACGGTTCACTGTCCCTCCTCTAACCTGACTCACACTCTCCCTGAACACAGCAGGAATTCTGTTCTGTCTTTCATAAACAAAAACTCCTTAAGGACAAACTACTGTCATAACAATATACATCAAATATCTAGTTACAAATTCTGAAATATCCACGTGGCCTCAAAGTTGAGCTGAAGGTGGAGAGAGTTTGAACCGACTTAACTTGCGTAACTTTGCGTATGTGGTTTTTTGTGCTTCAGAGCCAGATTTAGACTAAAGTATTCCCTCTTGAAAGAATATAGAAAATGCAGACTAAGATTCATTATGAGAAGTGCTGATGGCAGCTGTGCTATGTGTTGGGCTGGCTCAGTTCTCCCAGTGAAAGGCTGAGGAACGTATTGAGCTGCTGAAATCAAATGTAGACTTCCTGTGACCAGCTGTGAGCAGCAGAAACCGCCTCAGACCAGCTGTGACCAGCAGAAACCGCCTCAGACCAGCTGTGACCAGCAGAAACCGCATTAGACCAGCTGTGAGCAGCAGAAACCGCCTCAGACCAGCTGTGACCAGCAGAAACCGCATTAGACCAGCTGTGACCAGCAGAAACCGCATTAGACCAGCTGTGAGCAGCAGAAACCGCATCAGACCAGCTGTGAGCAGCAGAAACCGCCTCAGACCAGCTGTGACCAGCAGAAACCGCCTCAGACCAGCTGTGACCAGCAGAAACCGTATCAGACCAGCTGTGAGCAGCAGAAACCACATCAGACCAGCTGTGAGCAGCAGAAACAACGGGGTCTTTGTGGAGATTGTGGTGGTGTGGTTTCATGTGATGGTGTGGTTTCATGTGATGGTGTGGTTTCATGTGATGGTGTGGTCTCATGTGATGGTGTGGTTTCATGTGATGGTGTGGTTTCATGTGATGGTGTGGTTTCATGTGATGGTGTGGTCTCATGTGATGGTGTAGTCTCATGTGATGGTCTCATGTGATGGTGTGGTTTCATGTGATGGTGTGGTCTCATGTGATGGTGTGGTTTCATGTGATGGTGTGGTCTCATGTGATGGTGTGGTTTCATGTGATGGTTTCATGTGATGGTTTCATGTGATGGTTTCATGTGATGGTGTGGTCTCATGTGATGGTGTGGTCTCATGTGATGGTGTGGTTTCATGTGATGGTGTGGTTTCATGTGATGGTGTGGTCTCATGTGATGGTGTGGTTTCATGTGATGGTGTGGTTTCATGTGATGGTGTAGTCTCATGTGATGGTCTCATGTGATGGTGTGGTTTCATGTGATGGTGTGGTTTCATGTGATGGTGTGGTTTCATGTGATGGTGTGGTTTCATGTGATGGTTTCATGTGATGGTGTGGTCTCATGTGATGGTGTGGTTTCATGTGATGGTTTCATGTGATGGTGTGGTCTCATGTGATGGTTTCATGTGATGGTTTCATGTGATGGTTTCATGTGATGGTTTCATGTGATGGTTTCATGTGATGGTCTCATGTGATGGTTTCATGTGATGGTTTCATGTGATGGTTTCATGTGATGGTGTGGTCTCATGTGATGGTGTGGTTTCATGTGATGGTTTCATGTGATGGTCTCATGTGATGGTTTCATGTGATGGTGTGGTTTCACGTCTCCCAGTAGAGGTGTATTCTCCATGGAGGGGCACATGTGGAAGGGTGCAGTGGGAGACAGGAAGGAAGATGGGGAGAGGGAGACAAACAAACAGATCTATGTGTAGGAAGAAAAAAGGAGGAATGAGAGAGAGAAGGAAAGAGATTGTGTTTTTATTTTAATAACAGTGCTCATAAATAACAGATGTCAAGGGCCACAGGGTGCCCTATGGAGGAATGTTGATTGTATGAGTGATATGATGTGAAATGCCACAGTAATAAGCTGAAGGGCGATCGAGGGGCTGGACAGGACTCCTGTGGAGAGGGGAATGTTATTTGAGCATGCCTGAGGCTGGCACAGGTATGGCTGCCAACACAGGAGCAGCGGTGGACTGTCAATGACTGGTCCCATGTGCTGGAAGCAGGGGAGGAAAGGCAGTCACACAGGAACCTGTATGGAAGAGAGAGACAGTCTGACAGAGTGAGACAGTCTGACAGAGTGAGACAGTCTGACAGAGAGACAGTCTGAGAGAGAGAGACAGTCTGACAGAGAGGCAGTCTGAGAGAGAGACAGTCTGAGAGAGACAGTCTGACAGTGAGACAGTCTGAGAGACAGAGACAGTCTGAGAGAGAGACAGTCTGAGAGAGAGACAGTCTGAGAGAGAGACAGTCTGAGAGAGACAGTCTGAGAGAGAGAGACAGTCTGACCGAGAGGCAGTCTGAGAGAGAGACAGTCTGAGAGAGAGAGACAGTCTGAGAGAGACAGTCTGAGAGAGAGAGACAGTCTGACAGTGAGACAGTCTGAGAGAGAGACAGTCTGAGAGAGAGAGACAGTCTGACAGTGAGACAGTCTGACAGAGTGAGACAGTCTGACAGAGAGACAGTCTGACAGAGAGACAGTCTGAGAGTGACACAGTCTGACAGAGAGACAGTCTGACAGAGTGAGACAGTCTGAGAGAGAGAGACAGACAGGAAACAGACTCCTCCTTCTGAAATTGAGGTGATGACAGACGAGTTCATGCAGCTGACTGGACACGCAGGGGTCAGCTGAGTGGAATAGGGAGGACATGTAATTTAGTAACATCTTTTTAATACACAAAATATGTTGAAGTGACTCATCAGCCTCACTCTAAAGGCCAAGCAGTAGGATGAGGCATACACAGACTCTCTGGTGATGCTCACAAGCCTCAGAGGAACAGGTGAAAGGACAAGATGGCTCTTGCTTCTGTAAGTGGCCCCAGTGGAAGCCACAACTAATCTCCCAGATGCTCTTAGAAGCTGTAATATCTGCGCATCATCCCTGAGCAGGTGTAAACGATTGTCTCTGTGTTCCCTTCAGCGGTCCCTGTGATGCCATGCAGAGTACAGCGTAGCAGCCATCTGTCCGTGTGTCCAGACCAGGCAGCTGTTAACTCAACCTCACCTCATATTATGGACTCTACTTTTGGAACTAAAGTGCACATTGGAAACAATTACATTCACCGATAAAATGTAGCGCACGCTTCTAGTGGTGCCCTTGAGTTTGATTTTAGGGGCACTGGGAAGACTTCTCTCCGGAAAATAGACATTTGACACCATAAAGTGAACCTGGTTTAGCAGCAGCCGGGGCCCCTGGCCCCTGCAGAAAGGATCGCCTGGCAACGCCACCACAGGAGGAATTATCGAGCAAAAACTCAATTTCTATTGAGGCACAAAAACTGGTACAATCTGCCTAACGATGGGCCACTCGCACTGTTGTAAAAATACTCTTAAGACGTCGTTTTAATGTGTGATTTACATGCGTGAATTATATGTGTGATTCACATGTGTGATTCACATGTGATTAGATGTGATAGTTGTCCTGTGCAGCCAGACCTACTATCGTACATCTATAACATCACAGTGTACTTAACTTCACAACAGCATCATACATCATCTCCACCCTCGAGTCCTGTCTGGTCTTGCTCTCTTCCCAACACTGTCACGCAGACACGCAGAAACTGAAGGATGATCCATATGCTATCTAATGTGACTGAAAAGGGAATGGAAAAATGACAGCGATCGCACCCATCTGTCTCCCTCCTCGCTGGGGTGCAGCACAGCCACATTGCTGCATGTGATCATTAAACTGCACGCTGACAGGAGACAGAGGCAGAATGTGAGAGGGCGTCTCTATGACTCGGTGCTCACAGAGAGAGAGAGTGTGCGCTACGTTTGGAGGTTGTTTGTTACAAGGGACTGTCTTACTGAGGAGTTCAGGACAGACATCATTTGGTACATCTTCTTTGATAACTCTGTTCTCCCCTCTCAGTTACATGGTACAATGATAGTTCAGCCGGTTTGCTTCATACTAACCGTGCCAGGGTTAGTCTCCCTGGTTGGATTCAGACGTCTCCACAGCCCCATCAGATACATGCAGTGCACACCGAGGACAGACACACATTTGCTTTTCTACATGCCAGTTGTCTCATGTTTTCACACGCGGGGTCACAAGCTAAGTGACCTGAGCTGCTTCTGAGAGAGGAGGCTCTCTCCTGGGTAAACAGCTCTGCCAAGCACACACCTGGAAAAGCAGCTTAGACAAACCAAACACGCCCTCGGGACAAACGCGGTCACCTTCTTCATCCGTTCGTTCATTGTTCTTCCACTCTTCAGTTCTTTTCTCTTTGAGATTGATATCCGTTTTTCACCATCAAACCATCTCTTCACTGTTTCCCTGGCAACGTGGAGCGACACAGCGACCTTTTTTTATCCCGTTTCAACTGTCACAACGAGAAGCAGGCAGGACTTGGGCATTGGGAGACGAGGAACTGGGTTTTGCGTTGACCTGGATTTCAGGATGTGCCTCAGCTGTTTCTAAAGAATGCTTGAGAGATCACACATGTGCATCCGAGTGTAAACTGTTGTGGAGCTGCAGAACGCTGTTCATTTCATGTAGCACATCGTTAAAGACCCAAAATCTGTCTCTTGTTCTTATGTAACAGCTATGTATTATTAAGGTAAATTGGAAACTCTTCTTACGCTGTCTCTGTGTCACTTAGCGACACAGTCTGTGCAAAGTTCTGACCAATTTGTGATGTAGGATAGAATTTTCTCCCTGGACCTGCATGCTACACTTAGCTGATTAACGTGATTTCCCTTTCATTTAGACCCCCTCATCTACCCTCTTCTTGACAGTGCAAGCTTTCTTTCAAATGATAGCAGCAACGTGCGATTGGCATCAACACGAGGACATCTAGTGGTTCATGGTGGAACTTCACCTTCTCAGAATCGGAGTGTGTTTGTTTGAATCCATGTGTCTTTAGAATGAAGAATGTATTCTTCATCTGACCTGCCTTTTCTTTCTAGGTCTGCCGTTTGAACATGACCCCTCTCCTGTCGGCCAAGCCCCTGTGAGGAGCATGGCAGGCGTGAGCCTCCAGAACGCCTCGTGGACCAACAGCAGTTCCAGCATCCTTCTGGTCCCTCACAGCCTGTGGGAGGTGGTCATCATTGCCACGCTGTCTGCAGCCGTCAGCCTGGTCACCATCGTGGGGAACGTTCTAGTGATGCTCTCCTTCAAGGTCAACAGCCAGCTGAAGACTGTCAACAACTATTACCTACTCAGTCTGGCTGTGGCTGACCTTATCATTGGGGTTTTCTCCATGAACCTTTATACTTCTTACATCCTGATGGGCTACTGGGCGCTTGGGAGTCTGGCCTGTGACCTGTGGCTGGCCCTGGACTACGTGGCCAGCAACGCCTCTGTGATGAACCTGCTGGTCATCAGCTTCGACAGGTACTTCTCCATCACTAGACCCCTCACCTACAGGGCCAAGAGGACCCCCAGTCGGGCTGGGGTGATGATTGGACTGGCCTGGCTGGTGTCCCTCATTCTATGGGCCCCGCCCATCCTGTGCTGGCAGTACTTTGTGGGGAAGCGAACGGTTCCGGAGAAACAATGTCAGATCCAATTCTTCTCTGAGCCCGTGATCACGTTTGGGACTGCCATCGCAGCTTTCTACATCCCCGTTTCCATCATGACCATCCTGTACTGCAGGATCTACAAAGAGACGGAGCGTCGTACCAAAGACCTGGCTGAGCTGCAGGGGGTCAACTTCTCCACCGAGCCCCCCGCAGTCCCTCCGCCCCAGAGGAACACCATCATCACTTCCTGTTTCAGCTGCAAGCTGGCAGGAGGGCCCCACGACCGGGCCCAGGCTTCCTGGTCTTCTTCAAGCAGGAACCACGGCCCTAAGCTGGCTGCAGCCAGCGACGACTGGTCCAAAGCTGACCAGCTGACCACCTTTAACAGCTACGGCTCCTCAGAGGAGGAAGAGCGGCCAGTGTCCCCAGGACCCTTCCAGCCGTCCTATCAGAGGCAGGCGTGCGGGCGTGGGCAGAGTGTGGCGGCCAGCGAGCAGCTGGGCAGGTACGAGGACGAGTCTCCGCCCAGAAACACCTGCAGCAGGAAGTGTGTGTCCTACAAGTTTAAAGCTGTCCTGCCAAAAGACAGCGGTGCCACCAAAAGCAAAAACGGCGACACCAAAACAGCAGCGTCGTCGTTCTCCTCGGCCGAGTCCATGAACGTCACGTCTTCCTCCAAGCCCACGGACGCCACGCTCAAGATCCAGCTGACGAAGAGGAAGAGGATGGTGCTGATCAAGGAGAGGAAAGCTGCCCAGACGCTCAGCGCCATCTTACTAGCCTTCATCCTCACATGGACGCCCTACAACATCATGGTGCTCATCTCCACCTTCTGCTCAGACTGCATCCCTCTCTCTCTCTGGCACCTGGGATACTGGCTGTGCTACGTTAACAGCACAGTCAACCCCATGTGCTACGCGCTCTGCAACAAGACCTTCCGGAAGACTTTCCGCATGCTGCTTCTCTGCCACTGGAGGAAGAAGAGAGAAGAGGAGAAGCTCTACTGGTACGGACAGAATCCAGCAGTTAACTCCAAACTCACATGAAGCCTCACACTACAAACAGAACCCTGTGGTCAACTCCAAACTCACACAAAGCCTCACACTTCATCCTTCTGGAAAGATTTCCTAGACTGTAGTGCCAAGGAGTCAGATACTATGACCATGTGACTGAGGTGCAAGAGGTGTGGGGCAGTGACGTGTCCCACTGGAGGGTCTTTTTGAAGGACGTGAAGCGAGGTGGTTCTGGGGGGGGGGGGAGCAGGGGCTGGGGCCCCTCCACCTGTGACAAGTTTGGACTCCCTTGTGGCTCCCTTAAAATGTAGAGTCTGAATCATTTCAAACTTGGTATTTTACTTGTTCGTGTCTGCAATGCATCAGTGATGAAAACTATATGAAAATAATGTTTAATGTAACAGGCCCCTGCACTGGCCACAGCTTGGCCCCCCAGTTTAAATGGTCCAGTTCCTCCCCTGATGTGAATATACCAGACAGAAGGTTACCAGCAAATGAGTTTCTTTAATCAGTTGTTGATGACAGCTTAAAAGGTACAGAAATAGTACGATGATCCCAACCCAGAATAAACATCCACCGTGTACATTTACATAAGACTTTAACACTCAAATTAATTTGCATCTGTAAGCATAATGATACAGAAATCCATGTACGCATTGTTTTAAATGTATTGTGTTGGTATTATGCTAATGTGGTAGTAGTTTAATTTTGAAGGGCTCAAATTGTGTGTTGATGTAGGAGCTTGCTATCTTAAAAACGATTGTACTGTAGATGATCAAAGCCTATTCCACATGTGCCATTCTCTTTCACGTCCGGAAAATACAAACTTGAACATCTGAACACAGTCTACTGAAACAATAGAAAAACTCATTAGTATCCCAGCTGTACTGACCCTGGCCTAATGTCTCCCATGGTACTCAGGAGTGTTAAATGTTCTTCGTGAACACAACACACGTGTTCTTACTGGGCCAGGAACTCAGCTTTGCACAGAAAGCAACACTATTTCAGTGGACTTTGTGTTCATGATGTCATTAAGGTGTTATTGTATTATTAAAGTATCATCACTTCATGTCAGTGTTCATTCAACGACACTTTAAAGGGTGCAAGAAGCTTTCTGAGAGTTTTAGTGAACGACAGTCGTCTTGACAACAGTCTCCCCTCACTACTACTTTTTGCGGGATAAAATCGAAACGGCATAAAGGCAAATGGTGTACAAAGTGTCACCTTTTCTTTTTGAAAAATGTACAATGAATCAGTTGATACAGTATGTTTACAGTATTTTGTCATCATATATTTCAGTATGTTAATTTCTGAATTAAAGTTGTTGAAGCAGGAACAGCTCAGATTGTTGAACGTCACTAAACAGCTGCTCCGATCCTGCCTTGCTAGCAAGCCAGCAAACTGTCTTTGGTATTAACTATTTAGGTAGCTACCTAGCCAGCGATCTACCTTTGGCATTTAGCTATCATTTTGTTAAGTAGCTAGCTGGTCTTACATCTCAGTTTTAAAAAGAAGAAAGAAGAACTTGTGATTAGTCCCTGGTTTAAAAAAAATATTTAAATTTCCGTGACACGTTATACTGTAGTCTACATCTCTAATGTCTCCAGTCCCCTAACCCTTCACAGCTCGTCCTTCCTGCAGTCTCCAGTGTGGATCATCTTCACAGTGTCCGAAGGCTTCACCATCATCCAGGCATACTTACACAGGTGCTCCTTGTTGCAGTCCTTCTGCCAGTAGATCACATTCCTGCGGTTGAGGTTGGCACCAGCACAGGCATCATACCACCACCCTCCCCCCGCCACGCCCTGGAACTCCAGCTTGGCGCAGTTCTGGAAGTAGTTGTCATTGTCGCGATCCTTGGTGGTGAACTTCTGGTTGTCGTGGAGATAGTTCTCTGTGTCCTGCGTGAGGGCGTCCACGGCTGTGCCTTGGAACAGCCCCAGCCTCAGCCTGTACCCCATCACCTCCCCCTCCACCAGGAAGGGGTCATACTGCCCTGTCTTGGTGACTGCATCCTTATCCACAAGCTTGACCCCCAGCATGTGACGGGCGGGGCCCCGGGTCAGCTCATGCAGGGCCTGGTTCCCCAGCCAGTGATCCCCTGTCAGGATCCCAAAGCCCTGCTTGTACTCAGACCAGCTGCGGTCAAAGTCCACGCTGCTGTTGACGGTGATATGCTGCACCACAGTCCAGCCACCCTCCTGCATGGCGCAGTAGGCCAGCATGGGGGCTCCCCCAGGCTGGATGAGGTACACCCCATCCCTGGCCTGGCTTCCTGAGCTCAGCCACAGCTCATGGCAGTCCCTGGGGGCTGGAGGGAACACACTGATTAGCACTAATGTTACACAGCACAGATACTAGTGTGAGGAAGGACATCACCTTTGTTACTGTTAGATCAACTGCTTGTTTACGTATTGCTTTATTTTTTAAACGTATTGTATGTTGATGAACGACAGTGATTAACGACACCTTGTCATACCAGCTATGACCTCTGTGTCTCAGTGGCAAAGCTACTTACAGGCAAAGAAACATAGTTTGTTTAAAATATCTACATGTGTAAATATTGTATGTATATATATATATAAATATTGCATCTGTTTTTCACATAATCACTTGCCTGAACAAATTATCTTTCCCTGCAGAGTCACTTAAGGAAGCTTTTACTCATGTCTTGGTCAGTAAGCCACTAGGTCTACGCTGTGGAATTTGAACCTTGAGCATCAAAACAGTTCCTATCCATCAGTGATAAGACAAGACAGATTACTTCAGAGGCATTTTTTAGGTTTCTCTGAGAAGCTGAGGTATCATTAACCAAAATAACATTTTATGGCACATAGTAAAAATTGCTTAGACGTGTATACACACTTGCTACATGTAAAACTGTACAGGTATGGAATGGATTAGCGGGCAATGCAGGCAGCACCTCTGAGGCCCAGGTTGAGGACCAGCTGGTGTTCTTGCAGGGGCAGCAGGTGAAGGTTGGCAGCCTGGAGGTCAGTAGACAGAGATCCCCTCACACACAGCAGCAATGCAGCGCTCAGCCAGCACATCTGAGCAGCCATCCTGCTGCTTGGCCGTCCTTCACACAAACACACACACACACATGCACGCACGCACACACACACACACACACACACAGACACACGCGCACACGCACACACACAGACATACACACACACGCACGCACACACACAGACATACACACACACGCACGCATGCACACACACACATGGACACACAGACACAGACACACTTCTGCTGAGAACTTGTCAGACAGTCATCATATGCTGTAGAGGAACTAGCTAATGAACTAGCTATCGAAAACCTCATTAATCAAATTATTTAACTAATTACCAATTCAAGAACAAATGTAAGTACTTACTCTGATGACTGTGATTAAGAAGTACCTTCTAGTTTTGCTTTAGTGTAGACCCTCACAGAGAGCTACGCTGGCAGAGAGAGCGACACAGAGAGAGACACAGAGAGAGAGAGAGAGAGCTACACAGAGAGAGCAACAGAGATTAACACAGAGACAAAGAGAGAGACACAGAGAGAGTGACACAGAGAAAGAGACACAGAGAGAGAGCGACACCGAGAGAGCTGGAGAGCAAACACTATGTCACTGCCACCCACCCCTCCACGACTCAACACAGCTGGACTTCAGCACCTTCATCACTTTACTAGTAAAAACATCAAAGGTTAAAACAAGATTCTGCTTATCTGTGTTAAGATGGAGGATGACCTCATAGCCCTCCCTGACTGAGACTGTGTCAGGATAGAGAATTACCTCATATCCCTCCGACTGACACCCTCCCCCTGTCTCAGAAGTGATCTAGCAACCTTTGTCTTGGTGATGAAATGACTGTCCCAGTTCGCTGTGTTTGAACTACTTGAAAAACAAACAAGGATATTCTACTACTGTTGGATAACTCGCATGGTTGATGGAATGTGGTTATGGTTAAATGATATAGTCATGCTAGATATAAACTTTTATAACAGCAATGAATGCTATTGAGAGAGATGGAGGAAAAGAAAAGACAATGTCCTTTATTTAATCTCTGACTTGAATGTTTTATTTTTGCTACAATAGATTCACTGGCTCATTTTACATCACACAGTTCTTCAACCTTAATGGCTACACAATTATGTCACAGAATCCTTAATGTTTGCATGATTTATACATATTCACAATGAGAAAAGAGGCACAACTGTTAAGTGAAATGTAAACATAACGAACAATCTCTTTGATACTGATAAGGTTTATACCATATATCTAAAAGCATGTTTTTCATCTAAGAATATCAACTACATCTGCTAGTCCAGCCCTGTAAGTGGTAATCATCTGGTTGGCTCTCGTCAGGGCAGGTGAGACAGGTGAGACAGGTAGGTGTGTATAACCTGCGGATAGAGGAGATCATTAGTACGACGCCTTGTCTCCAGCCGTCTTGGTGAACATCTGGTGAGGCCTTACTGCAGCCACAGCCCCGAGCGGCCCTGGAGCCAGGGTCCAACACGCTTGCTGGGTCCACACGTCCAGGATTTGCTGTTTAAAAACCTGCATATTTCTGTAACACACATTAAGAACATGCTTTCAGTTTCTACATAGGTGTGCCAGATTCTCACACACGTCTTTCTCACACCTCAGTAAACACACCTATCTGATGATTGGCTGCCAGTTCCACTAACACAGGCAGCTAAGTCCTTCCATCTTGTCTTCAGGACAGACTCCACCCAGTTTAATGCAGCCATCTGGTACCTGGATCAGAGCCTGGAATCAGTCCAGCTGGACTCATGAGTCCTGCTACAGAACCAGAACTGGTGCTGCAGTGCCTTACTCACCTTTCATAAGGACTGGTAAGGGCTGTTCTCACTAGAGGTAAAAGGTCAACACAACAGCCAATAGTAAAGAGTGGAGACTCTTCGTTAATGCTGCAGGGATGAAAAAGAACCGAAATGCTATTTTATTTCAGGTGTTGTTAAGAATGCTGAACAGTTGTCCTATAGGGTAGTTAATAAGCAAGCCTGCTGTGGTCTGTATCTCCTCTCCTGAGCCTAGACAGGCCTGATGTATCACTACCTTTCAGTGATGATAGGAAGGCAGTCCACAAATACAGCAGTGTCCTGGATTCTGTGGGTGGAACACATCGTCAGGACGCGAATCAGAGCTAATCTGGATTCTGTGGGTGGAACACATCGTCAGGACGCGAATCAGAGCTAATCTAGAGAACTTCTCAGACATGTAAAACCTTTTACCTGACAAGGTATGTAAGAAATTCTCCAACGTTTCTTCTCAACAGGGTCATCGCTATAGTCAGTCGTAGATTCCTGCTAAAAAGCACCTCAATCATAGTGCTGTGATCCCTGGACGTCTACAAAACAGGGTCATGGTCACGAGATCCATACATCACATGTACATCACATTTCTGGAAACTTCCACATCCAAGAAACAGGAAAACGTGATTTAGAGATGGTCACCTGAGTGAGGTAGTGTGTGGAACTGTCCTCTCCAGAGCTGTCTGGATGACCTCCGCGTGGCAGCTCCCAGGGGTCCATAACAAAGATCTGTTCCTCCTCAGGGTCCGACTGACCTTGCCTGACAGCTGTGTCCCCCGCCCGGCCCGGCCCGGCCTGGCCTGGCCCGGCCTGCTTCCTGCGAGCCACTAGCAGGTGGTGGGTCTTCCTCTTGCAGGAGACGACTCTCTTCAGCCTCCCAGCGCCTGCGCCTGGACGGCTCACAGGATACCTGGGACACACAGAGCGGACAGACACACAGGTGTTATACCTTACAGCCTAGGTGTAAAGACTTGGTGTTAATAGTTGGTGATACTGTATTCGTATTGTGTGGGACTAAACCTCACCTCTTTCTGCCGACGTCTTCCTTGAAGTCTGACTAAAGGTGGCGATAAGATAACAGAAAACGGTAGGACTTCATTCAAAGGCATAAGTGTTACTGACACATTTTTAAAGATCATAAATATATACCTTCTCTGTGTTCCTAACATGAGAGTAGCGTTCTCGGTAGGGAACCATGTCGTGAGGCAGATTATCTCCAATACTCTGGTACTCCCCCTCCTCACTGTCTTGCTCCACCGACGCCATCACCAACGGATACCCTGGAAAGATACTAATATTTTTAAATACGTGCATTAGTGTTTTAACAAGTACACTGGCGCTTTCAAAGCACGACAGAACAGTGGAGAACGCACATTCCCGTCGATTTCGGTTTGTATTGGGTTTGTAATGTCTAATCACGTGTACCTTACCAGTTTTGTTTATGTACCAATGAAAGGTTAAAGGACATGATAATGTTGTTGTTTGTTTTGCTTTGACTGTTATTTTTTCTCTTGTCTCATGTTGACATTTTCACCTGAAGCGCTTTGAGGAGTGACCTTATTTACCCACAATGCGCGCATCACGTGAGTATTGTTATGGTAGAGAAACAGCTGAGAGGTGAGTGTCGCTAAGAACATCGTGTTGTCTACATTAATACATTAAACATAATACATGCAGTTCTACTTTCTAATACATACAATTCTACTTTGGTCCTCGGCTGGCGAAAAATACACGCTACAAACTCCTAAATAGATGTAGGTAGTTCAGTTAGCTTAAAACCTTTTGTTTCTAAACCTAGTTGTCTGTCTTGCTAACTTACGCTAGCTGACTACAGTTTACAAAATGAAAGAATTAAACTGCAGAACTAGCAGTAGTCAGGCATGATCAGAGTCAGGTACTGTACTTGGAGCATGAAGCAAGATTTCTAAGTCTAGACTGTTGACTAGTTTACCCACGAATTTCGACTTCTATCGATCTGAGTAATGACAGCTCGTTGCTCATTACACATGAACATGTTGCTAATATACCTCAGTACTTGCATTAGACCATAGGAACCTCGTTGGTGTAATCATATATTGCCCTTTGATAATCGACTTGACATTAATTCACAAATAGTGGATGTTTAGTTAGGTTTTCAAGTCAGAAGCAGTCGCTATCCATGGCGTTGCACTGCTGGGGTTACAGTGCCCATATCCGTCTAGCGGTGAGATGATGTTGTACAGGTTCACATCACCGTCTCACTGCCGTGCTGTTTATTACCTCCTAGTCTAGTTTCACCTGGAGTATCATTTATGATATTTTATATAAAAAATCCCCACAAATATGCTGATGGATAATAAAAGGAACCTTGCAATGACTACCATGCTACATTTACAATGCTGAGACACTTGGTTTGGACTTTGTTTTTGCAACAAACTGTAAGAAATATGAGCTGTGTCCTGTAGCGCCTAAATGGTCGCACATGAATAATGTCAAACAGGAACAATCGTTATTTACTGACGTTCTTGCTAACAAGGCGTATTTTGTGTGGTTGATGTGCGACCAGCCAACACTGTCTCTGTGTGTTTCTATCATACTGCAGTCAACACGAGAGCTCAGAAAATCGTCAGGGAGCAACTTCCATTTTCTGTTTTTGAACGATTTCACGTGACATTTCGATAACAGCTGATCATATCATGGGACTGTCCTGGACAGACACAGTTTGATCTCTAAGCAGGAGCTGAGATGGAGCGTGTGTGTGTGGTGTTGTTGCTGCTGGGGCCCGGGGCCTGGGGCCGGACCGTGCCTCCTGTGTGGACCCAGCCAGAGCAGGTTCACCTGTCCTACCCAGGTGAGTCTGCTGTTCAGGTGAAGGCTTCTCTTCACTACTAGGATGTTGGGCTCTGTCATGTGTTACATTTGCAAAGCGCTACTAGCCACAGTAGTGTAGAGAGGCTACATTTCTATGTGGCAAAGCTGATTAACTAAAATGTTGTGACATATTAAGAAGTTACGTCTGTTGTGTCACCTATGAGGGTATGTACTGCAGTATGCATGTGTTTAGAGCAGTATGAGTGTGTGTACTGCAGTATGCATGTGTTTAGAGCAATACGAGGGTATGTTTTGCAGTATGCATGTGTTTAGTGCAGCATGAGTGTGTGTAGTGCAGTATGCATGTGTTTAGTGCAGTATGCATGTGTTTAGAGCAGTATGAGTGTGTGTAGTGCAGTATGAGTGTGTGTAGTTCAGTATGAGTGTGTGTAGTTCAGTATGAGTGTGTTCAGAGCAGTAAGGGTTTGTGTAGTGTATAATGAGTGTGTGTGTAGTTCAGATCAGTTTAGGTCAGTAGTGCAGTGCTGATGCATGAAGGACAGCAATGATTCTAGGCCTCTTGATTTTAAATGTAGGTCCTATTTTTTTTTAAATAAACAGTTTTAATCAGTTTGTATAAAGAAAGTCTAAAAGCTCCTGTATCAGAAGTATCACCACATCATAAAAGCGGTCAGAAGTCCCTGTGTTAGTCCGTGACCTTGGAGACCTGCTTTTTTTCCAGGAGAGTCTGGCTCCATGCTGGTCACCTGGACCACATTTAACCAGACAGAGAGCTGGGTGGAGTATGGGCCCTGGGGGGGCCGCGTGCTCCACATGAGGGCCCGGGGCCAGGCCACACTGTTCGTAGACGGAGGAGAGGAGAAGAGGAGGATGTACATCCACAGAGTCACGCTCACAGACCTCAAACCTGCGGCCACCTACGGTGGGTTCACACTCTAACACAACTACACAACATGAAGTTTCTGGTATTCCCTAACTTCCTCATGGCGTCTGTTTGCAGGGTACCACTGTGGCAGCGATCTGGGCTGGAGCGACCTGTTTGCCTTCACAGCCCTGAACGACAGCACCAGCTTCAGTCCCAGGCTGGCCCTGTATGGGGACCTTGGCAACGACAATCCCCAGTCTCTGGCTCGACTCCAGAAGGAGAGCCAGCAAGGCATGTATGATGCCATCCTGCACATAGGTGAGTCCAGGTGACCCAGAGCCCAGTGGGCTTGTCAGACTGGGGACACTTGATGGTTCTGATCCATGAATCAGTTGGTGTATAATAGTTACAGGATCATCATGATGTTCTTTGTCTTCCAGGGGACTTTGCGTATGATATGGATGAGGTAAAATACTCTATGTTTTTATGGCACTTTCCAAATCATTCCTTTCTTAAGACCCCCTCTCCCCAGGCCCCCTCTCCCCAGGCTCCCTCTCCCAAGGCCCCCCTCTCCCCAGGCTCCCTCTCCCAAGGCCCCCCTCTCCCCAGGCCCCCCTCTCCCCAGGCCCCCCTCTCCTGTAAGCCTCAGGCTTCATGGGGCATGACATGACATGGATGTTTAGCTGTCATCAGCATCAGTCAAGACAAGCTTAAGTGTTTTCTCTGAAATGGGGAGCAGGATCGCCGTCACCATTCATAGTTTTACTGAAAATAAAGAGAAACGCTGCAAGTTCAAAGCAGACGACCGCAGAATGTAATCGCTGTAATTCATGTAATTTTCTTTGGAATGTCTACATCAGTCCCTAGGCTCATTGATATTATAAATAGAATAATATAAATAAAGATTCTGTCTGAAAGCCAATCAAGAACCATGGCAGCTTAAACAGAGAGGACAGCCATTAACCACACCGTTTTTTCAGCTAAGTGGAACTGTTTTAATATTTTAGAAATAAGTGGTTGTGGTTTTATAAGGCTGGTTTGAGTACGCACCGGGCAGATGGAACATTCCGGATGTTGTCTGGAAAATTGATGTACCAGATTCTTAGAACCAAGTTTGGCTTTAGAAGAGTGTCAACTTTAAGTCAATCAAGTCAACTTTAATCCTGTCAGTAAAAGAGAAGCAATGCTTACATGGATATATTAGCAAATAAATATGGTAGCTTGTCCGTGTGTGTGCTGCATGATGATCAGCTGTTCCTGTTCCAGGACAATGCCAGGATAGGAGATGAGTTTATGAGGCAGATCCAGTCCATCGCAGCCTACCTGCCCTACATGACCTGCCCTGGCAACCACGAGGCCTCATAGTAGGTGTAACCTTTACGCACCGAGTGTTCTGCCTGACCGTTTGCCTGCCTGTCTGTCTGTCTGCCTCTCTCTGCCTGTCTGTCTGCCTCTCTCTGCCTGCCTGTCTGTCTGTCTGCCTGTCTGTCTTCCTGTCTGTCTGCCTAACTGTCTGTCTGTCTGTTTGTCTGCTTCTCTCGACTTGTCCTTCTGTCTGTCTGTCTGTCTGTCTGTCTGTCTGTCTGTCTGTCTGTCTGTCTGTCTGTCTGTCTGTCTGCTTCTCTCTGCCTGTCTGTCTGCCTCTCTCTGCCTGCCTGCCTGCCTGCCTGTCTGTCTGTCTGTCTGTCTGTCTGTCTGTCTGTCTGTCTGCCTGTCTGTTTGTCTGCTTCTCTCGACTTGTCCTTCTCTCTGTCTGTCTGTCTGTCTGTCTGTCTGTCTGTCTGTCTGTCTGTCTGTCTGCCTCTCTCTGCCTGTCTGTCTGCCTCTCTGCCTGTCTGCCTTTCTGCCTATCTGCATCTCTCTGCCTGTCTGTCTGCCTTTCTCTGCCTGTCTGTCTGCCTCTCTGTCTGTCTGTCTGTCTGTCTGCCTCTCTGCCTGTCTGCCTGTCTGCCTCTCTCTGCCCGTCTGTCTGTCCGCTCTACAGCTCAGCCCCTCTCACCTCCCTCTCTCCTTTTACTCTTTTGCACACTAACCCAAGACGTGTTATTCAGGGCTACGTCAGTGATTGATAATGACAGTGTGTTATAAATAGTTTATACTTCACATCAACAGTGAGCAAATATTGCTCCTTTTCTGCTCCCTGTTAGCAAATGTTTTGTGCTTTGTGCACATGGTGGATTCCACGTAGACCCCGCGTGATGTGTGGTTATTAGGGTTTGGGCTGAGCCAGAGAGCTACTTCACAGTGGTGAAGGGTAGACTACATGGTGTCCATGACCGGCTACTGTACTGTGAGGAGGCCTGGAACCTCAGGGAAAACAATCTGTACGCTAGCAGCAGAGAAACCGCAGCTTTTCCACTGTAGAAAACAGTTTGCAGAGAGCTGCAGTTTGCCCTGGGGCAGATGGAAGCTGTTTCCTTCAGCAGCATGAAGAAGCGTCTGGAAGCCACCAACATCTAAACAAGCGAATGTTCTCCAAAACAAACATGAGGACACGTCCAGAGCATCTCAAGGTCCCTCAGCTCGGATGATCTCGTAGCTCTCTGAAGTGCTGCTTGTTTGTTTTGGTTCACTGTGTGTTGCATGCCAGGGGGGAGGAGGGCTCCAGAGCAATCACAACCACTGATTGTATTACTGTGTATATTTATCGATTTATAGAACTCCACCGTCAAACCAAAGATGGGTTTAGGTTCTCCATCTACCGCCATGCCAGGACCAGCAGACCGTGATTAGAGGCATGCTAACAGTAGTCTGTTTAACCCTGCACCTGACAGAAGGTCTACAACCAGCTCCATGCATAACATAATCAGGAACAGTCTACCTCATCATATGTAAAACCAGCTGTGTGCATGACAATTAGGAACAGTCTACCTCATCATATATAAAACCCGCTCCATGCATGACAATCAGGAACAGTCTACCTCATCATATATAAAACCAGCTCCATGCATGACAATCAGGAACAGTCTACCTCATCATATATAAAACCAGCTCCATGCATAACATAATCAGGAACAGTCTACCTCATCATATGTAAAACCCGCTCCATGCATGACAATCAGGAACAGTCTACCTCATCATATATAAAACCAGCTCCATGCATAACATAATCAGGAACAGTCTACCTCATCATATGTAAAACTAGCTGTGTGCATGACATAATCAGGAACAGTCTACCTCATCATATGTAAAACTAGCTGTGTGCATGACATAATCAGGAACAGTCTACCTCATCATATGTAAAACCAGCTCCATGCATGACAATCAGGAACAGTCTACCTCATCATATGTAAAACTAGCTGTGTGCATGACATAATCAGGAACAGTCTACCTCATCATATGTAAAACTAGCTGTGTGCATGACAATCAGGAACAGTCTACCTCATCATATGTAAAACTAGCTGTGTGCATGACATAATCAGGAACAGTCTACCTCATCATATGTAAAACTAGCTGTGTGCATGCCTGTGTGTGTCAGGAGGGGGGCTGGATTAAGGAGTCTTGTTGGGTCTGTCAGAAGTGGCTCTGGCCATGTGACATGTCTGCTCATAGGAACTCCTGCTTCAAGGAAACTGCAGCAGAGACGTCTCAGGCGTCAATATCTGCTTTCTATTAATTTCCAGTTAGGCAAATCAAACCAAAATAAGCATATCATATTTTGCCAGACCTCTTTAATCAACATAATGTTTAAGCATATCATATTTTGCCAGACCTCTTTAATCAACATAATGTTTTCTGCTACAACTTGACTGTAGATCATCCCTCAGGCCTAGGAAGAGTCTTTGTATAGTAGAGCTCTGAATAAGATACGACTACTGTTCAGTTTCCACTGTCTTGGGGCTCCTTAAAGTCTGTTGCTGCGTGAATCAGAGAGGCCCTCCTGGACCAGCTGGGCCTCACACCTGCTGGTTCCCGGCCCAACCACAAGATGGTGATGTGCACCTGTGGTGTGTCTGCTGACAAGCAGGATCAGTAGAAGAACAGAAGAAGAGCTCCTGCCTGCTATCTGAGAGTAGCTACCTCCACACCCTGCCATCTGAGAGTAGCTACCTCCACACCCTGCTATCTGATAGTAGCTACCTCCACACCCTGCTATCTGAGAGTAGCTACCTCCACACCCTGCTAACTGAGAGTAGCTACCTCCACACTCTGCCATCTGAGAGTAGCTACCTCCACACCCTGCTGACAGTAGCTACCTCCACACCCTGCTATCTGAGAGTAGCTACCTCCACACCCTCTGCTATCTGAGAGTAGCTACCTCCACACCCTGCTATCTGAGAGTAGCTACCTCCACACCCTGCCATCTGAGAGTAGCTACCTCCACACCCTGCCATCTGAGAGTAGCTACCTCCACACCCTGCTGACAGTAGCTACCTCCACACCCTGCTATCTGAGAGTAGCTACCTCCACACTCTGCCATCTGAGAGTAGCTACCTCCACACCCTGCTATCTGAGAGTAGCTACCTCCACACCCTCTGCTATCTGACAGTAGCTACCTCCACACCCAGCTAACTGATAGTAGCTACCTCCACACCCTGCCATCTGAGAGTAGCTACCTCCACACTCTGCCATCTGAGAGTAGCTACCTACACACCCTGCTGACAGTAGCTACCTCCACACCCTGCTATCTGAGAGTAGCTACCTCCACACCCTGCTAACTGAGAGTAGCTACCTCCACACCCTCTGCTATCTGAGAGTAGCTACCTCCACACCCTCTGCTATCTGAGAGTAGCTACCTCCACACCCTGCTATCTGAGAGTAGCTACCTCCACACCCTGCTATGTAAGAGTAGCTACCTACACACCCTGCTATCTGATAGTAGCTACCTCCACACCTTGCTATCTGATAGTAGCTACCTCCACACCCTGCTATCTGACAGTAGCTACCTCCACACCCTCTGCTATCTGACAGTAGCTACCTCCACACCCAGCTAACTGATAGTAGCTACCTCCACACCCTGCTATCTGACAGTAGCTACCTCCACACCCAGCTAACTGATAGTAGCTACCTCCACACCCTGCTATCTGATAGTAGCTACCTCCACACCCTCTGCTATCTGACAGTAGCTACCTCCACACCCTGCTAAACTGAGAGTAGCTACCTCCACACCCAGCTAACTGAGAGTAGCTACCTCCACACCTTGCTATCTGATAGTAGCTACCTCCACACCCTCTGCTATCTGAGAGTAGCTACCTCCACACCCTCTGCTAACTGACACTAGCTACCTCCACACCCAAACAGTGTTGGGCTCGGAGAATGTTGATCGGTTAACTCGTTAATAAGAACAAAGGGTGCTTACTGGCTTTTCTCTGTGCTACATCTGTAGGTAGAGTAGCAAGCTTGTGTTCATCTGAATAATCAGAGTTCAAATGTAGGACTGTATGGGCTGACACTGCCTGGTGACCACATGGTTAGGGTCTGGTTAGGTTAGGGTCTGGTGAGGGTTCTGGTTAGGTTAGGATTGTGGTTAGGAAACCAAATGCCCATAGGCCAGTTTCACAACCTTGACCATGAAACCCTAATTTGAGCAAACACCAGAAAAGCTCTCATTAGCTTAATCCCTGTCGGACACAAATTCCACCGCCAGTTCTCTCTTTTCTTCAGACCTCTGACCCCAGGCCTCTCTGGTTACCCTAACCTTGCACTGACCCTGTCCTGTGACCATCCGCATCCCCTGGGGCAAACTGTCGGTTCCCAACCCGACACTCTGGTGTGAATGATGACAGGATCATTGCACCGCACACCCCTCCTGCTCACCTCAGTGCAGGGAACATTGGCTTCCACTTTTATGAGACAAATTTAAATCACCGGCCCCGAGAAAAATCACAGGTCCCAGTATTCATTTGGGACTGCTTTCCTAGAAAGACTTTTCCTACTTTTCGTTGTGTGCTGTGTATCAACACCCGTTTGTCCAACCTAAATATTTAGAGACGGGCACTTGTTGGTCAGGAACCTTCTGCCTTACGGGAAGTAGCTCTGTCTGTGTGTGTCCTGGTCCTGGGGTTTGGCCCGGTGTGTTGGCGTGACATATGAATGGTAAAAAGGGAAAGTTGGGGGGGGGGGGGGGGGGGGGGGGGGGGGGGGAGGATGGAGGGCGTCAGAGGGAGAGAGAGGTGGGCGGTGTGTCACCATAGTGTCTAGGGAAGCTTCAGATGGTGTTAGTTAGGCTGCAGGAGTTCACCAGGATACGTTTTACTGCTAGCTGTGTTTCAGATAGGCTCAGAGCTAGCTGTGTTTCAGACAGGGCTTAGGGCTAGCTGTGTTTCAGACAGGCTCAGGGCTAGCTGTGTTTCAGACAGGGCTCAGAGCTAGCTGTGTTTCAGATAGGGCTTAGAGCTTGCTGTGTTTCAGACAGGCTCAGGGCTAGCTGTGTTTCAGACTGGCTCAGGGCTAGCTGTGTTTCAGACAGGGCTCAGAGCTAGCTGTGTTTCATACAGGGCTTAGAGCTAGCTGTGTTTCAGACAGGCTCAGGGCTAGCTGTGTTTCAGACAGGGCTTAGAGCTAGCTGTGTTTCATACAGGCTCAGGGCTAGCTGTGTTTCATACAGGGCTCAGAGGTAGCTGTGTTTCAGACAGGGCTCAGAGCTAGCTGTGTTTCAGACAGGCTCAGAGCTAGCTGTGTTTCATACACAGCTTAGCTTAGCTGTCTCTTCAGCCTGATGGCCTTCTCCTGTGATTGATGGGACCACACAGGGGAAAACACACTAGAGAGGCCCAGTCGACAGCCAGTTCGTAACAAAATGGCAGGACCTTAACCCTTGTGCTGCCTTTGGGTCAATGTGATTCACCTTTTGTATCAGAGCTGTGGGTCACAGTGACCTGAAGGCACCAGGGTTAACTTTCTGGACGAGAGCGTTGTTTTGTACTCTATTGTGTCTAGTTTGTAGTCTGAGATTAGATTTGTTTACGAGTGCTGGCAGGTGGACCACAAAATGATACAGACACGGGCTGTGGTGATAAGTGTGTCGCTAAGATATTCAAGGCATGCAGATTGCATGAGGATGTGTGTAGCTTGGTGGTCAGTGTTTGGCTGCAGATCATTGGGTTGCAGGTTCAAATCACACACTGTATGTTGCTTTGATTAAAGAGTCTGCTGACTGCCTAAATTGTTATGATGGTTCTGTCACTAGGCGTTTTCTTTACTCTTATTACAGCAACTTCTCAAACTACAGGAATCGATTCAGCATGCCCGGCCAGACAGAAAGCCTTTGGTACAGGTAGGAGAAACACACTCCTCTCTTACAAAACACTGTTTAGTTATTTAGCAGCGCCACGCTACTAACCAACTGGAACCATGTGACACAGCCATATATCAGATTTCAAGGAATACCCTCCTTGACTACAGGTGTTTGTAATAAGCAGCGATAGGAAAAAGAGGGTGTCTTGGAGGAGAGATCTTGTGCCAGGGTCACGTGCAGACGTCTGGTTCTTCCTACTGTACGCTGCTAGCCGGTAATGAGCTGGGAGTCTCTCCAAGAGAACTGGCCACCGCAGAGAAAGCTCCACTCTGAGGGAGCTGCACAAAGGAGCTACACATCCGACAAGTGGCTGACATAACACACAGGCCCGTCTCTGAGGCAGTAAGAGGATCCCTCCACACACCGCAGCCCTGCAGAGGGGAGGAAGGCCAGCTCTCAGCCCAGGAGAGAGACAGGATGCTGGGCCCTCAGCACGTGCAGTGGGATAGAGCTGTGACCTCCACACGAGGAGACGTGGAGGGGATACCCTCCTCTGGGGGAGGGTGGGGACACACCAGTGTAGACACTGTGCAGACCAGACACAGGGAAGGAGGCACGTGCAGACACTGGCTCTGCCCCTGCTTCTGGGATCTCAGAGCCACAATCACACACACTGACCCCAGTAAACAAGCTGTCATGCAGGTATGTTAGTCAATGTTTGTGAGATCAGTTGCTAACAAACAGAGATTATTGCGGATTGTTGCGGAGCAACAGAATTACATAATTAAGATGGGCACAGCATCAAATAACAGTTTTCTATGCCAATACCAGCTGAGGTTTAGTATAACTGGCAGTTTCAGGGCAGTCTAGCTGGAAATGATGTCACAAGACGGAATGAACCTCTGCTTTCACCCAGAGATTAGTCCACTTTAGTCTGGAGGTTGATCTTTGTGTGTTTATATGTCTGCAGCTGGAACATAGGACCAGCCCATATCATCTCCCTCTCTACGGAGGTGTACTTCTATCTCTCCTTTGGCCAGGAACTCATCTTCAAGCAGTACGCCTGGCTGAAGATGGACCTTGAGGTTCATTCACTCACTCACTCATTCACTCACTCACTCACTCACTCACTCACTTGCCTGCCTTAAATTCTTTCTCACTGTCACGCATGCACACAATGTTAACTCCTGTTGTTGTGTCTCCACAGGAAGCTAACAAGCCAGAAAACCGCGCGGCTCATCCTTGGATCATCACGATGGGACACAGACCCATGTACTGCTCTGATGATGACCAGGATGACTGCACCAAGTTTGACAGCTTTGTACGTACTGCCCACAGCAGCCCTGCGCCAACTGACAGAATACAGGAAGACTTACAACAGCAGAGCAAAAAATATCTGAATAAACCTCAGCTGACCTCTCCAGCTCCAGGGCTCACACGTGAGATGTGGATGATTAAAAGGCCTTTCCTAGTTAGTGTGTGTGTGTGTGTGTGTGTGTGTGTGTGTGTCTGTGTGTGTGTGTGTGTGTTGGCCTGCAGCCTCTCTGTGTTGTGGTCAGCCACTGTAGAGCTTCTGCAGACTACAGATCACCACAGAGCTGCCAGGAGACAGGGGCAGACACATTAGCTGCCAGGAGACAGGGGCAGACACGTAAGAGACAGGTCAGGCACGTTAGAGACAGAGACAGACACGTAAGAGACAGAGACAGACACGTAAGAGACAGAGACAGACACGTAAGAGACAGAGACAGACACGTAAGAGACAGGAACAGACATGTTAGAGACAGGGACAGACATGTTAGAGACAGGGACAGACATGTTAGAGACAGAGACAGACACGTTAGCGACAGGGACAGACATGTAAGAGACAGGGACAGACATGTTAGAGACAGGGACAGACACGTTAGCGACAGGGACAGACATGTAAGAGACAGGGACAGACACGTTAGAGACAGGGACAGACACATTAGAGACAGGGACAGACACGTTAGAGACAGGGACAGACACATTAGAGACAGGGACAGACATGTAAGAGACAGGGACAGACATGTTAGAGACAGGGACAGACATGTGAGAGACAGAGACAGACACGTTAGAGACAGGGACAGACACATTAGAGACAGGGACAGACATGTTAGAGACAGGGACAGACATGTTAGAGACAGGGACAGACATGTTAGAGACAGGGACAGACATGTAAGAGACAGGGACAGACACATTAGAGACAGGGACAGACATGTGAGAGACAGGGACAGACACGTTAGAGACAGGGACAGACACGTTGGAGACAGGGACTGACATGTTAGAGACAGGGACAGACATGTTAGAGACAGGGACAGACATGTTAGAGACAGGGACAGACACGTTAGAGACAGGGACAGACATGTTAGAGACAGCACAGACATGTGAGAGACAGGGACAGACATGTTAGAGACAGGGACAGACATGTGAGAGACAGGGACAGACATGTTAGAGACAGGGACAGACATGTTAGAGACAGGGACAGACATGTAAGAGACAGGGACAGACACGTTAGAGACAGGGACAGACATGTGAGAGACAGGGACTGACACGTTAGAGACAGGGACAGACACGTTGGAGACAGGGACTGACATGTTAGAGACAGGGACAGACACGTTAGAGACAGGGACAGACATGTGAGAGACAGGGACAGACACGTTAGAGATAGGGACAGACATGTTAGAGACAGGGACAGACATGTGAGAGACAGGGACAGACATGTTAGAGACAGGGACAGACACGTTGGAGACAGGGACAGACACGTTGGAGACAGGGACAGACATGTTAGAGACAGGGACAGACATGTTAGAGACAGGGACAGACACGTTGGAGACAGGGACAGACATGTAAGAGACAGGACAGACAAGTTAGAGACAGGGACAGACATATTAGAGACAGGGACAGACACGTTGGAGACAGGGACAGACATGTTAGAGACAGGGACAGACACGTTAGAGACAGGGACAGACATGTGAGAGACAGGGACAGACATGTTAGAGACAGGGACAGACCTGTAAGAGACAGGGACAGACATGTTAGAGACAGGGACAGACCTGTTAGAGACAGGGACAGACATGTGAGAGACAGGGACAGACACGTTAGAGACAGGGACAGACACATTAGAGACAGGGACAGACATGTTAGAGACAGGGACAGACATGTAAGAGACAGGGACAGACATGTTAGAGACAGGGACAGACATGTTAGAGACAGGGACAGACATGTTAGAGACAGGGACAGACATGTAAGAGACAGGGACAGACACGTTGGAGACAGGGACAGACATGTTAGAGACAGGGACAGACACGTTAGAGATAGGGACAGACATGTTAGAGACAGGGACAGACACGTAAGAGACAGAGACAGACAGTAGAGACAGGGACCAAACACGCTACGAGACAAGGACCGACATGCTCACAGACAGAAGGGACAGACATGAAAGACAGGACAAACGACATAAGACAGAACAACATAAAGACAGACACGACATCAGACACAAACAGACACAAGAGACTGACAGACACTTGAGAGAACAAGGGCCACCGAAACAACGATTAAATACAAAGGCGAACAACTTGGAGACAGCACAACCAACACAGACACCCACAGACATACAGAAAGGACAACAAAAACAGACCACCCCGAACTGTCAAGCACCAGCAAGGACCACGCCAAAAGGTAGAGGACAGGGACACGACCTAAGACATGACTACACGTTAAGAGAAACAGAGACAGACATGGAGAGGACAGACAGACATGTTAAGCAGACAGGCGGACAGACACGTTGAGACAGGGACAGCGACATGGAGGGAGACAGGGACAGACAAGTTAGAGACAGGGACAGACATATTAGAGACAGGGACAGACATGTTGGGTACAGAAGCCTGTCTCCAGGCACCTTAGCCCCCCCACCACCAGCACCCCTTCCCCCACTGTTTGTTAATATGTTTGTAAATTCTAACCATATACCACCAAAAACTGTCCCTGATTTCTAGCGACAAGAAATCACAGAAATAAGAATCTACATAGTATAACATTCTGTATCACTGTCTGTACATCCTAAATCACATATGGTGTAAATCTTCCTGGAATTGTATCTTGCCAGGTACAGTTAGGACATTGCAGCTGTACAAAGTAAGCCTTGGCTGTGTTAGGTAATGACTTGAGCAGAGTTAGGTGTCCCCTGTGTGGCCTGCTTCAGTGATGGCCCACAGCAGGAGACTGTCAGCAACACGTGGGCCTGCATGCTCAGACACATGAACAGCAGTGTCCAGTCAGACCTGCTGTCTAAGAGATGTGGACAGGAAGTGTTTGACAAGATGATTCGAGAAGATTCAAGATGTTTTTAGACCTACATAGTAGGATGGGACCTATTATGTCATTGCATGCATTATCTCTCTCTCACACATCTTTCTCTTTCTTCTCTTCTGCTCTCTCTCTTTTCTCTCCCACTCTGTCTCCCTCGCTCTCTTTCTATTTACCTTCTCTCTCTCTCCTCTCCCCCTCTGTCTCCCTCACTCCCTCACCTCTCTCCTGCTCTCTCTCTTCTCTCCCCCTTTATCCCCCTCACTCCCTCACCTCTGTGATTCTGTGTGGTAGATGCTGTGGGCTGTATTTGTTGTCCTTTTTTTGTGTGTTTTTTGTTGTCTCTCTTCTTTTTTAAACTTGGACCTTGAGTTTGTAGTAAAAGATTGATTGATTGATCTCCTCTCTCCCTCTTGTGTTATCTCTCTCCTCTCTCTCCTCTCCTAGGTGAGAAGGGGTCGTAAGGACATCAGCCCTGCGGCTCCAGGACTGGAAGATCTGTTCTACCAGCACGGTACTGGTCCCACTTTGATGACCTCACACACCAGCCCCGCACACTCATGTCACACTTGAACGTCTGTCAGACCAATGTCTCAGCACACACAGAGAAAACCAAACATATCCTTTATTACAACAGCAGACGCCTGGCTGGTGGTCACGTCGAAAAGAGTCAGAAACCTGGCTTGCTGCACGATGTGCCTTGGGGGGGCACTTCCCTAGCCAGAGTTACAGGGGAACTGTGGGTGGGCAGAACGGCAGGCAGAACGGCAGGTCGTGCTTATAATTGTTGATATCCACATGACTGATGTATGTAGCATGAAGCACGTGCCGGTGATGATGATGACGTGGGAGGTGACTGTGTTGCAGGGGTGGACGTGGAACTGTGGGCTCATGAGCACACATACGAGAGGCTGTGGCCCGTCTACGGTGACAAGGTCAGCTCTCTTCTCCTTTCTTCTCTTCGTCTTTCCCCCTCCCTCTTTTTCTCTCCTCTCTATCTCATTTCCTCCTGTCCTGTCACCACTTAATGGTGAACATGGAACAATTTTGGAATTAGTAATATATTTTTGAGAGAAATCTCTAGCACTCTCTTTCTCACTTTCTCTCCCTTCTCTCCCACCCTGTCCTTTTGTTCCTCTCTCCCTCTCTTTCTCCCTCCCTCTGTCTCTCTCCCTCTGTCTCTCTCCCTTCCTCCGTCTCTCTGTCCCTCTGTCCCTCTCCCTTCCTACGTCTCTCTCTCTCCCTCTGTCTCTCCCTCTGATGCTCTCCCTCTGTCTCCAGTCCCTCTCCCTCTGTCATGCTCTGTCTCTCTCTCCCTCTGTCTCTCTCTCCCTCTGTCCCTGCCCCCCCAGAAGCATCCCCCCTGCCTGCCCTCCTGCCTGCCTCCCTCCCTCTCCTCCTGTCTCTCCTCTTGTCTCCTCCTCCCTCCTCTGCTACCCCTCTGTCTCTCTCTTTCCTGCTCTCTTCCCCAGGATACTGTTATGGCATGCCTTGCAGCCATATGGTGAATTCCTCCTAAGTCCTGTCCACATCATCACAGGCTCTGCTGTAAGTTTACTCTTCGCGATACACAACTTCCACCCTTCTCCTTTCACGTAGTCATCCACATACCAATGCATCTCTTCAGTCCTGCTATGCCACTCATCTCCAGTTCCTCTGCTATCATTCTCCTTGCTCATATTACCTGGCCATTATGCAGCGACTCCCCTTTACTATGCATCTCTCCGACTCTACCTCTGCCTCTTCGCCTCATACTCATCTCCTCGCCATTGACTGTACCCTCCTTACCTCTATCGCCTGTTACGCACTCCTTGTCCTGTCTCCTTAATGACTCGTTCTTGCCATCCCTCTCACTCTTTCACCCCTCTCCTCATCCACGAGCATATCTCTATCCAATACGAGATCACAATGCCAGACCTTAGCCAGATGAACCCAGCCGGCTCTACTGACTCTTCCTCCTCCACACTCAGCTTCGTCTCATCTAACCCAGTCCGACGCTCCTTCCTTCCCTCCTCCTGCGCACAAGGACGGTGCTCACGATGATGCGATTCCCTGTTGTCTTTTGAACCTCCTCTGAGTCCTCTCGAGAAGGATCGTTTGAACCTAGTTCGTGCTCCTAGAGAGGTAAGGTGTTGAACCTCTGTCTTCTCAAGGGAAGGGTGTTCCTATTGACATCTGGTCTCTCAGAGAGGAGGGTGTCATTAAGAACCCCTTTCGGTCTCTCCAGAAGGAGGGGCCGCCTGTTTTGAACCCTCTAGGTCTCTTCAGAGAGGGGGAGGTGTGCTTGAACCGCTCTGAGTTCTCAGAGAGGCGAGGGGTGATGAACCTCTGGTCTCTCCAAGGAGGGTGGAGTTTGGAGAACGCTCGTGGGTACTCTCCAGAGGGTGTTGGAACGTCTGGTGCTCTCCAGAGAGAGGAGTGTGTAACCTGCCGTGGTCTCTCCAGAGAGGTGTAGAATCATCTGGTCTCTCTCCACGATGGATACCGAGGTCTTTGCCTGCCTTCTCTGCCTTGACCCCTCCCTGATCCTCTCAGAGAGGGAGCGCTGTTGACCCCTTCTCTCTCCTCCTGAGAGGAGGAGTCGACTTGGACCCCTCTGCTCTCTACCAAGACGGTTGATCTTACAACCCTATGGTCTCTACCGAGCGAGGGCTGGCCTTGTTGCAGCCTCTGATCTCTCAGAAGGAAGGGTTGTGAACTCTGGTCTCTCCAGAGAGGAGGGTGTTGAACCCTCTGGTCTCTCCAGAGGAAGGTGTTGAACCCTCTGGTCTCTCCAGAGAGGAGGGTGTTGAACCCTCTGGTCTCTCCAGAGGAGGGTGTTGAACCCTCTGGTCTCTCCAGAGGAAGGTGTTGAACCCTCTGGTCTCTCCAGAGGAGGGTGTTGAACCCTCTGCTCTCCAGAGGAGGATGTGCACTGATGCTGGTGAACTCTGGTTCTTAGGGTTGCAGAGAGAAACATGATCAGTTCAACCCCAATCCTAAAGCCTGGAGTGCCCTGCGCAGCACTGACTACGGATACACCCGCATGCAGGTGGTTAACAGCACACACCTGTACCTGGAGCAGGTGTCAGACGACCAGGTAAGAGGTCATACACTGCGCACACACACACTAACAGCATGCATACACTCACAGCATGCGCACACACACACTACAAGCACACACACACTCTGCACACACACACACACACACACACACTCTGCACACACTCACACTCTGCACACACTCACAGCATGCGCACACACAAACTACAAGCACACTCACACTCTACACACACACACACTACAAGCACACACACACTCTGCACACACGCACACACTACAAGCACACACACACTCTGCACACACGCACACACTACAAGCACACACACACTCTGCACACACACTACAAGCACACACACACTCTGCACACACACACACACACTCTGCACACACACACGCTACAAGCACACTCACACTCTGCACACACACACTACAAGCACACACACACTCTGCACACACACACTCACAGCATCCGCACACACACACTACAAGCACACACACACACACTCTGCACACACACACTCACAGCATCTGCACACACACACTACAAGCACACACACACTCTGCACACACACACTACAAGCACACTCACACTCTGCACACACACACTCTGCACACACTCACACTCTGCACACACACACTTACAGCATCCGCACACACACACTACAAGCACACTCACACTCTGCACACACACACTACACTGTACTTGTGTTTCAGAACGGCAAGGTGATCGACAGCATCTGGGTGGTGAAGGACAAGCATGGCTCCTCAGCCTGGGTCTGAAGCCCTTCCAACATAACGCCTACACCACTCTGCACTTTTAATAACACAATCATCCTATTGAACTCTGCACTTTAACTCCTATCAGCACAATCAAGGGACTGTGATTCCCCCAGAATATTACAGCTTATTATTCACTATGGCTGAAGGACACACGGAGGTCATATGTATTAAGGTCCAAATGTTTATTAATGGGGAAGGGGGGGGACAGAGGAAAATGATCACGTTTACATTGTTCGCTGTACTTTAGGAAACAGCACATTTGCCAAAATCATGATGGAATGGATGAATCTGTAGGGCCTAGTTATACACCTAAAGACCTCTATATCTTTTTGAACAGTGCAATCAGAGAAATCTATGAACTTTAAAATGTTTTAAACTTTTTATATATTTTTCTATGTCTTGAAAACTCTTTCATGTGTCAGAATGGGACAGACTTTTTGTAATCCAGTGAATATGATTGAATCTTTTAGTGACAATGAATAGGAATGTTAATAGCACTCTCACTCTGCTGTCTTTGAATGTTATGTTCTAACCGTAAAATCTGTAGCATTGTTTGTAACCAGCCTCAATAAATCTTGCTGCACCAATGCTGCATCTCCTGCCAGCATGGTTCTGTGAAAGTGATGCTTTACAGCTGGAAAACTCAGTTAAACTCTGAGCTTCAGTAACCCTGGACCAGCCAGACTAACTCAGGGGTCCTGGACCAGCCAGACTAACTCAGGGGTCCTGGACCAGCCAGACTAACTCAGAGCCTCTGGACCAGCCAGACTAACTCAGGGGTTCTGGACCAGCCAGACTAACTCAGAGCTTCCGGACCAGCCAGACTAACTCAGAGGTCCTGGACCAGCCAGACTAACTCAGAGCATCTAAACCAGACTAACTCAGAGCTGCACCACGTCACATCATCACCCCATCTCCCCAAGGATTATTTCCCTAAAGTCAGAAAACTGGAAACTCTGTTTAAAAGATCACGTCTCTCTGGTAACATTCCATCAAGATTACTTCTCTTTCCTGTGTTCCTCTACCTGTCAGGATGTTGTAACCCAAGTTTGCTCCGTAATGTTAGCTATAACAACCATGGGGCCAAGACAGGCAGAAGACCAGTCGCACAGTAAGGTCATGTGACTTGAGGATGGCTGTGTAGATGCCCTTAGCAACGCTTGGTAGACACAAAAGCACAAAAGATGCTGAACATGGATATTTGGCAGTCAACCAGTCCATCTTGATGCAAGTGTGTATGTTGTGTATATGCATGAGTCTGGTTGAGGTTGTAAGTGCCAGACAAGTTTAGAACTGATACATTTAACATGAACTTGGGAAATAAGATGCAGTTAATGAATTGGAAACTAATTTAAAAGTTGTGTTGTCAACGTGTAATTTATACCAAGCTATAAGCACCTTCTCCAGCTGTTTAATGTGTTGGAGATAGACAAGGACAGTGCAGTACTTTTCCAAAATATTTCCAAGAACATAAAAAGACGAGGACCTTGTAAATCTAAACAGTTGGTCTCGTCACGTGGTCTCCCAGGTGGTTTGAATCTGGTAACAGGATCAAATAAGCCCAACCCTGAACTCTCCTAGTTCATATTTTTACTGTAATATTTTCTACAGTTACATTTAGAATTGTTGAAAATTTGATCCGTTTGATATTTAAAGAAGCTTTTTAATGTTTTTATATGTTTATTGTATGCGAAAGTAGATATCTTGTTTGCGTACACTTACTTGGTGGATAAACTTGATTCAGATTCTGATATAAGTTCACTGCACACCTGTATTCGTTTTCCTGAAAATCACGTACAACAAATGTGCACTACTCTATTAAGCTACCATAGAGTTAGGCAGAGAGCAGCATTAAGAATAGCTAATGTTGTCCCAGTTACCAGCACGACACTAAAAGAGGTAGCAGTAATGGCTACTTACTTGACTATGTGTCAGAGTCACACTGGTTTTGCTCGAGTGAAAAAGTGTAATCAGTACTTAGAGTTTTACCATAGTATTCTTCAACAGGAGTCTGTACTTCTACTTGAATGAAGAACATTTACCGTCACACGTGTTAGCCACCACACGTGCTAGCTGTTAGCTGCCATTTGACTCAAATCGTAAATACGCTCAGTTCGTGCCCTTTGACCCATCCCAGCGCTGCAGTGGGAGACAGACGGCCAGTTTGCTGACACGGCGCCCATCAGACCAAGGCACTTCCTAGGAATGTACATGTGGAGTTAAACATTGTGTTTGTTTACTTTGATTAGTGACCACATTAATAAATCCCACAAAGCTGGGGTGTTTTCACAGTCAGTCGTCCAGCTGTATTAAACAGCTCAGCAGAGGACAGTCTAATATCTCTTCTTTAAAGAGTTTCTACGTAGTGTCACATGTTGTACACGTGTCTTTGTCGCTGGCTTCATGTGTCTTTCAGAAAGCAAAATAGAAAAAGATTGATCGCAATCCAGGAAAAAAAGGGCAGAGAGAAAATAACATGTCAGTTCAGATCGCACGCCTGTTTCTGAAATACGATGTGCTTATTACCGCTGACGGTCGGGACACAGCAGGTTTGCGGCCTTGTGGTCAAAGGTCTTTGTTGACAGAAATGAGTCTTGCTTTTTTATGGGGCAAGCAAGGCCTTGTTATGTCTCACTATACAGAACATCCAACCAGTTATCAAACCTAGGATGGAAATAGCTTTGGTGAGCAGATGGGAGCCATTAACATTGCTACCTGTTATGATGTGTTTTGTCCAATCTGTCTGATAAAACACGCTGTACATGTGTCTATATTCATTTCCACAAGGCAGCCATTTTAGCCGAGGCAGCTTAACACCATGGTTCAGTCTGACCCCTCATGGCCCTTCCCGGCCAGCGTGGTGCCGCTGAGAGAGGTGGGGGGGATTCTAGCCCTCTGAGATACTCGTCTACTTACGAAAAGGATCTCCTTGCTATCTGATTAGTAATTAACCAACCAGATTCAGGTCTCTGGCCTCTTCGGTCTCTAATCTCATCAGCCTCTGGCCTCTTCAGTCTCTGGCCTCTTCAGTCTCTGGCCTCTTTAGCGTCTGGCCTCTTTAGCGTCTGGCCTCTTCAGTCTCTGGCCTCTTTAGAGTCTGGCCTCTTCAGCCTCTGGCCTCTTTAGAGTCTGGCCTCTTTAGCGTCTGGCCTCTTTAGCGTCTGGCCTCTTCAGTCTCTGGCCTCTTCAGCCTCTGGCCTCTTCAGCGTCTGGCCTCTTTAGCGTCTGGCCTCTTTAGCGTCTGGCCTCTATAGCGTCTGGCCTCTTTAGCGTCTGGCCTCTTTAGCGTCTGGCCTCTTCAGCCTCTGGCCTCTTTAGCGTCTGGCCTCTTTAGCGTCTGGCCTCTTTAGCGTCTGGCCTCTTCAGCGTCTGGCCTCTTCAGCGTCTGGCCTCTATAGCATCTGGCCTCTATAGCGTCTGGCCTCTATAGCATCTGGCCTCTATAGCATCTGGCCTCTTTAGCGTCTGGCCTCTTCAGCGTCTGGCCTCTATAGCATCTGGCCTCTATAGCGTCTGGCCTCTATAGCGTCTGGCCTCTTTAGCGTCTGGCCTCTATAGCGTCTGGCCTCTTTAGCGTCTGGCCTCTATAGCGTCTGGCCTCTATAGCGTCTGCTTTCCTGAGTTTCGGGTCTCTTCAGACAGCAGCCTCTGGCATGTGCAGACAGCAGAGTAAGGGGTTTATCCAGGGTGATCTGTCTGTGTTGAGACTGGGATATTAGTTAAAAGACTTCAAGCCTTCTGATGTTGTTCTTTTGGAAGTCTGCATCAGTCCAGGGGTTCATCTCTTCCACAGACCGCATGGCCACTGTTCTGGAACTAGCTTTCTCCTCAGCACACTACAAAGCCGCAGCTTGGTATGTGGAGCACATCTCCGACATTCTCTCCTCTTAATAACAATCCCTCTGACTTGCCGAATCCTGGAACATCTCAGCGCACACGCTTTGAAACGTCGACCTCCGTGCTAAATCTGAAACTGACTTGACTGGAACGAACAGAGGGCAGGCTGCAAGAGACGCGTGCAGAAACACAAAACACATTTCTGCTTCTTCGGGAAAAGACCGTGAGAGGATCGCAAAGAGAGGTGGTTTAACGAAAGCCGTTTATTTTCCTAGAGATTGGGTGAGGAACACACCATCAAAATGTGAGTGTGTGTGTGCGAGTGTGTTCGTGGGTGTGTGCATGTCAGTGAGTTGAGAGAGGGGAGAATATTGTCTAGGCACCATGCAGTGTGCTTTCTATTGAACCAGGATGCATGTAGAACTCCTCACCTTTAACCTTTCTGCGTGTTGTGAGAAAAGGCGAAATCATCATTTGTTTCCAACTGGTTGTTTCTGCGTTGTTCAACCCACAGAAACAGGACAGTGCAGCTTCAACATAGAAAGGAACTGTAACTATCACAGCACATGCAATCATACCCACATCCTGGTCTGTTACAGATCAGGGAACATTACTTCAGTTGTTGAACAATCAAATTGAACCCAAGCACAACAAGAACTATAATAGGAGCCTCATTATCATTTCCTCCTGGCAGGTTAATAGGGGTGTAACAGGATCCCTGGCCCTAGTTCTGCCCTTTAGGCAAGCTGGAGTCTAGTACTGTAGTCAACAACAAACTATGGACCCCTTTGAGACAGTTCCTGTAAAAAGAGCTCTGCTAATACAAACCTGGATTAGATTTGATTGGTCTGTTTTGGACTGTTACTAGAAATGATTGTCCATCCACAGAGCTGAGTTATTTGAGATCTGCCTCTACCTCTGCCTTTACCTCTGCCTCTGCCTCTACCTCCGCCTTTACCTCTGCCTCTATCTTTGCCTCTACCTCTGCCTCTACCTCTGCCTCTGCCTCTACCTCTGCCACTACCTCTACCTCTGCCTCCACCTCTACCTCTGCCTCTACCTCTGCCTCCACCTCTGCCTCTGCCTCTGCCTCTGCCTCTGCCTCTACCTCTGCCTCTACCTCTGCCTCCACCTCTACCTCTGCCTCTACCTCTGCCTCTACCTCTACCTCTGCCTCCACCTCTACCTCTGCCTCTACCTCTACCTCTGCCTCTACCTCCGTCTTTACTTCTGCCCCCACCTCTGCCTCTACCTCTGCCTCTACCTCTGCCTCTACCTCTGCCTCCACCTCTGCCACTACCTCTACCTCTGCCTCCACCTCTACCTCTGCCTCTACCTCTGCCTCTACCTCTGCCTCCACCTCTGCCTCTGCCTCCCTGGGGTGCAGGAAGTTAACACCGGGCCTTGCACCATCAAACCTTGCACCGTGTGTGTGCTAATTTGCACAAGAGGAACAGAAATTGCAAGTTTTGTGACTTGTAAAGAGGAGAGTAAACAAGCCAATGCTGTCAGAACAAACACATGTTCAGTGATTATCAAGTTGACTTGTTCTCATTTGGGAGTAAATGCTAAATAATGTCAAATAACGCAGTAAAACTGTCATTATGACAAACAGCACATGAATGGAATTATGGTTCAGATCTCTCATCTGAGTCCTTAGATGGTTTATTGGCCAGACCATCGCTGCTCTATTCATTCTGCAGGTTCTCTCAGAGTTCTGTCATGCTTGCAGAAATAAGTGACCTGGCTCAGACAAGCTGCCTGGCTGAGCAGTCCCATCTCAGTGGTTGGCAGGAACTGGATCCAGACCGCTGCTATGAAAGACAACGACCACATTGTTATGCCCACCATGGACTCATTGTTGTAAAGTACATTCATCGTAAAAGACGTTCTTCAAACTTTTTCTGAGATTTTATAAACTTTACATATGTGAAGGTTTGATTCACAGAGGTTTTCGTTTGATTGTCCCTGTCAACTGCTCTGTTTGACCCTCTGTTTGGCTTTTGAAATGCCACCGATTATGTTGGAACGTGAAACCTGGACTAGACACTCACCGTTCTTCAAAACAGGAAACATGGCAAAGTAACATCCCCACCACAGGGCCTTTGGTGCTGGAAGCTGTACAGCAAAGCTTTACTTGTGGCTCCTGTGTGACAACATCCTGCCTGTGTCAACCCACATGGACCCAGCAGAGGTCAACAAGGTGTCCAGAACTGTGAGTATGTCTGTGACAAAGCAAATTACTCCAGACTTAAGGGAGGATCAACACTTCATTCTTAATGTTTGAGGCCGTGTTGACAAGGGTTCAATCTCTGTTAGAAATGTCTAGACTCCTCATACTGATTCTGAGAATCGTATCCGATTTCCAATTTCAGAGGACCTTGTGGCTGCCCACAGAACAGCACATAACCTACCTAACACCCCCAAAGACGAGTGGGAAAACTCCCAATATAACTCTGGAGAATGTCAAAGCTATGCCAGGTATGTCCAAGAGCAAAGCAAATACACTCCAAGCCCTCATCCCTCTTCTGAGGTCGTCAGGACAGCAAACCTGCCACTTCTGACAGTCTGGGCATAATAGTAAGAGGTTGTGAGATGAACAAACACACAGCTGTAGGCCCAAACTCAGGTTAACACAGACACACAGCTGTAGTCCCAAACTCAGGTTAACACATACAGTTGTAGGCCCAAACTCAGGTTAACACATACACACAGCTGTAGGCCCAAACTCAGGTTAACACAGACACAGCTGTAGGCCCAAACTCTGGTTAACACATACATACAGTTGTAGGCCCAGACCCAGGTTAACACATACAGCTGTAGGCCCAAACTCAGGTTAACACATACACACAGCTGTAGGCCCAAACACAGGTTAACACATACACACAGCTGTAGGCCCAGATCCAGGTTAACACACACAGTTGTAGGCCCAGACCCAGGTTAACACATACACACAGCCTGTCTGTCGGCTCAGACCCTCACAGACAAGCAAGGGAGGCAGGGTTTGTTGTGAGAAACCGCATCACCTTCGTGAGCAAGGTGGTGGAGGTTTTGGTTTCCACAGGAAGGAGTGACGTGCTCCTGCAGTGGACCTGCTTCATCCTTCCTCGCCCTCACCACACAAACACACATGCCAGGGTTGGGGGATGAAGATATTTGAAGAATGTACCCCAACAACAACAGGCGTATTTGTCATTAGAGCTTATGTCCTAGTGGTGCTCAGGGCCTGTCTAGCCAGACCGAGACAGACAGGTCTTGTTGGAAGTGTCCTGATGTCTAGATCAGGCTGCTTACATTAACCTTGGCTGTCTACGTAAGGCTTGGCCAGATTACTTTGACCAAGCTATCAAATATTTTCAAACATTTTTGATTGTTGTTCGTTGAACATTCTTCAGTGTTGGGTCACTTGGGACAGATGATTATCAATGTCAAGTATATTATTTTGTGGTGATATTCAGATACATTTCCAACTGTTGAGCACGTCTCAGCACACCTGGACATGTCGTTACAGACGTAGGAACCAGTTTTGTTCTTCAGCCATGGTCTACGCCTCACACGGAAACGCTGCATACAAATAAAAAAGACGTACACAGATACAGGAGCTCTCTTTCAAGTTTCATTTTTAAATATGCAGTTTCATGATGAGAGAAACAGGTTTGCAGTTTCTGGACAGCTCCTTCGAGAGAGAGTTGAACCTTTGTAAACACTGCTGAAGTACTGCACTTCATCCGATGATTGATTTGAGACCATGGCGGTTTGGAGGCTGTGGAGGCTGGGAAGGCTGTGGAGGCTGTGGAGGCTGGGGATTGTGGAGACTGTGGAGGCTGGGAAGGCTGTGGAGGCTGTGGAGGCTGGGGATTGTGGAGACTGTGGAGGCTGTGGAGGCAGGAGAGGCTGTGGAGGCTGGGGATTGTGGAGGCAGGAGAGGCTGTGGAGGCTGTGGAGGCAGGAGAGGCTGTGGAGGCTGGGGATTGTGGAGGCAGGAGAGGCTGTGGAGGCTGGGGAGGCTGTGGAGGCAGGAGAGGCTGTGGAGGCTGGGGAGGCAGGAGAGGCTGTGGGGGCTGGAAGGCAGGAGACGGCTGTGTGGAGGCAGGAGAGGCTGGGGAGGCAGGAGAGGCTGTGGAGGCTGTGGAGGCTGGGGAGGCAGGAGAGGCTGTGGGGCTGGGGGGCTGTGGGGCTAGGAGAGGGCTGTGGGGCTGGGGATTGTTGGAGGCAGGAGAGGTGTGGCGGCTGGGGAGGACGGAGAGCTGTGGGAGCGAGGAGGCTGGGCGGCAGGAGAGGTGTGAGGGCTTGAGGAGAAGCCCCAGAGCTTCACCTCATGATTTTTCTTCTGAGTCAGATAGGGAGCTGTTGTTTGTATGTGGATCCCTGTTTGGGTTCTGTGTGTGTTAGTTTGACAGTGTGTGGACAGTGTGTGGGCTGGGGAGGCTAGGGAGGACGAAAACTCTGAGGAGAGAAGCCAAGGAGGAGGAGGAGGGAGAGGGGGGAGGGAGGAGAGGAAGAGGAGGCGGAGGAGGAGAAGGGGGATGGAGGAGGAGGAGGAGGAGAGGGTGGGAGGAGGAGAGGGAGAGGGCAGGAGAGGAAGGAGGGAGGGAGGCGAAGATGAGAGGGAGGGAGGAGGGCGGAGAAGGGAAGAGGAGGAGGAGGAGGAGAGGGGTGGAGAGGAGGAGGAGGAGAGAGGGTGGGAGGAGGAGGAGGAGGGGAGAGGGAGAGAGGGAGGAGAGGAGGAGGAGAGGAGAGGCGAAGATGAGAGGGAGAGAGAGGGGCGAGCGAGAGGGAAGCGGAGGGAGGAGGAGAGGGGGGGAGGAGTGGGAGACGGAGGAGGGGAGAGGGGGAGGAGGAGGAGGAGAGGGGAGCAGAGTGAGTGTTGAAGAGAGGAAGAGGAGAAGTGTGTGGGTGACTAGTCTCTGCCAGCTCAGGGGAAAAGGTATCGTGTGAGATGGTCCTTCCAACCAGCACTTCAAATTCTCTGTTAGTTTTAAAGTGAACTGAAAGCGATGGAGTTACACGACTGTTCCTCCAACGAGACTCAGAAGTGTTTATCCTGACACCTGACCTGATGCTTCCTCTCCCCCCTGTCGTCTCCACTCAGCCCTGCAGCAGAGACACAGAGCAGCACAGACACAGAGCAGCACAGACACAGAGCAGCAGAGACACAGAGCAGCAGAGACACAGAGCAGCAGAGACACAGAGCAGCACAGACACAGAGCAGCACAGACACAAAGCAGCACAGACACGAAGCAGCAGAGACACAGAGCAGCAGAGACACAGAGCAGCAGAGACACAGAGCAGCACAGACACAGAGCAGCACAGACACAGAGCAGCACAGACACAAAGCAGCACAGACACAAAGCAGCAGAGACACAGAGCAGCAGAGACACAGAGCAGCACAGACACAGAGCAGCAGAGACACAGAGCAGCAGAGACACAGAGCAGCACAGACACAGAGCAGCACAGACACAGAGCAGCAGAGACACAGAGCAGCACAGACACAGAGCAGCACAGACACAGAGCAGCACAGACACAGAGCAGCAGAGCTGGACATAAAGCACTCGTGTTTTGTTAAAGTAATTAATTGCTGTTGGGTCTTTACACATTTTGGGAAATACATTAGCTAGTTTGATTTGTCTTCCCCAGACATTCTTATCAGTCAGCAGTCACCAGTCAGGTTTACATATCAGAATACACCTGCTGACCACCTGACTTTACAAATACTACTCTAGACATTTTGTATATATATCATAATGCGTAATGTATTCATTTTGGAACTTGAAGGGCCAGACAGAGGAGAACAGCCCAAAGCATGGGTATGGATTCAGATGTTTTCCAGAACCAGGCTGGTCTGGATCTGGAGAGGAAAGACAGAGCTAGACTGACTTTTCTGGCTGTCTCTAATATTTATCTGCTTTATCTGATATTTGTCTGATTCTATGATACATCTTTCGTGACTTTCAAGTCTCATGCTTAAAAAACTCTGGTAAAAGTTGAAGTACGGACTACACTTTTTCACTCAAGTTAAAACGAAGAAATGTCACCTTATACTTTAGTGAAGATTTGCCATGATTACTAGCTGTTTTAGTGTAATATTGTCACATCCAATTAATATATTAATACAAAAATACAATATTGAAAAACTATTTAAAAAAAATTGAAAAAGGATAGTGCAAAGACAGAGAGAGAGAGAGCGTGAGAGAGGGAGAGAGAGAGGGAGAGAGATGGAGAAAGGGAGAGGGAGAGCGTGAGAGAAGACAGAGAGAGAGAAGGAGAAAGAGAGATGGAGAGAGAGGGAGAGCATGAGAGAACGACAGAGAGAGGGAGACAGAGAGATGGAGAGAGACGGAGAGAGGGAAAGGGAGAGGAAGAGGGAGAGAGAGAGAGAGGGAGAGAGGGGGGGAGAGGGAAGTGAGGTGAAATTGGGAGAGAAGTAAAAAAAAATGGGTTGAACAAAAGGATAGAAAAGAAAAACACAACGTTGCAAATTCAAAATCCACCTTCTGGAGCTGATTTCAGACATTCCCGTCGGCATAACAAGAAAAATCCTCTTCATTTCATCTTCAGAGAAAACAGATTAAACACTTCTAAACTGTCTGGTTATCTCTGCGGCTGTGGTTATTCTTCTCAAATATTAGAATTATTAAAAATTCTTACTCTCAGCTGTTTTACTTTATACCAGAGGTCTCCCCTACCAAAAATAATCCACAAGTGAAAGACTGATGGTTCAGGGAACAACTGAAAGATCATTCTGATTCTGCAAAATAGATGTTGTAAAACAGATGTACCATTTATTAGAATCTGACATTCAGTGAAAATGATAGAATGCCATGCATTATATAATTTAGTCAGACATACTGATCTCTGTACTGATCACTGTACTGATCTCTGTGCTGATCACTGTACTGATCACTGTGCTGATCACTGTACTGATCACTGTACTGATCTCTGTACTGATCACTGTACTAATCACTGTACTGATCACTGTACTGATCTCTGTACTGATCACTGTACTGATCTCTGTACTGATCACTGTACTTATAACTGTACTGATCTCTGTACTAATCACTGTACTGATCACTGTACTGATCACTGTACTGATCGCTGTACTGATCACTGTACTTATAACTGTACTGATCTCTGTACTGATCTCTGTACTGATCACTGTATTGATCACTGTACTGATCTCGGTACTGATCACTGTACTGATCTCTGTACTGATCATTGTGCTGATCACTGTACTGATCTCTGTACTGATCACTGTACTGATCTCTGTACTGATCGCTGTACTGATCACTGTACTGATCACTGTACTGATCACTGTACTGATCACTGTGCTGATCACTGTACTGATCACTGTACTGATCACTATACTGATCACTGTACTGATCTTTAATGATATTTCACTGTACTGATCACTGTACTGATAACTGTACTGATCACTGTACTGATCTCTGTACTGATCACTGTACTGATATCTGTACTGATCACTGTACTGATCACTGTACTGATCTCTGTACTGATCACTGTACTGATCACTGTGCTGATCACTGTACTGATCACTGTACTGATCTCTGTACTAATCTCTGTACTGATCTTTAATGATATTTCACTGTACTGATCACTGTACTGATCACTGTACTGATCTCTGTACTGATCACTGTGCTGATCTCTGTACTAATCTCTGTACTAATCTCTGTACTGATCTTTACTTATATCTCACTGTAAAGATCACTGTACTGATCACTGTACTGATCTGTATTGATCTCTCACTGAGGAGTGAAGGATACAAACATCAACCTATCGCACAATATCAACACCATCAGTTCACCTCACGTCTGAGATTCGAATCCCCAGAGTGCCTACTCTGAGCCCCTGGTTACCTAGGAGACCCCTGGTTGCCTGGGAGACCAGACAGGGGTCACATGTCGGCTTTACACAAAAGTGAGAAATGTTCTCTGATGTTTGGTTTGTGCTTCTCTGTCCAAGATGTTCATATTCACAGTGTCTGTGTTTTGTCACACCTTGGTGAACTAAAGCTCGTGTCCGCAGTCTGTGTCTATTTCTGGAGATTCCAGTTCCCTGTATAAACAGTGTTATCTCACATAGCAACTCCTGAAGGTATGATGAGGCCCTCTTCAGTCACAAAAGGTTACTTAAATGAAAATACAAGCCAGAAAATGTTATGTTTTGTCAGGTTAAAAAAAAAGTATGTTCTGTACATATATTTAACAATACATCTATTTTGTTTAAGAAAGTAAATGGTGGTCATGGTAAAGCTTATTACACAACCTTGACCTTAACATGACCGTGAGAGGTGTGTGTGTGTGGCTGTGTGTGTGTGTGTGGCTGTGTGTGTGTTGTGTATGGCGTGTATGTGTGTGTGTTTGCGTGTCAGTGTGTGTGTGTGTTGTGTCGCGGTGGGCTGTGTGTGTGCGCTGTATGTATGTGTGTGTGCTGGCTGTACATGTTGTGTGTGTGGACGTGTGTTGTGTGGCTGTGTGTGTGTGTGCGTCTGGATATGAACTGTGTGTGTGGTTGTGTGTGTGATGTGTAGTGTGTGGTGTGTCTGTGGCGGACTGGGTGTGTAGTGCGTGGCTGTGTGTGGGGGCTGTGTGGCTGTTGTGTTGGCTGTGTGTGTGTTTTGATGTGGTTGTCCGTGTGTTGGCTGTGTGTTGTGGCTCTGTGCTGTTTGCTGTCGGTGGCTGTATGTAGGTATGTGTGTGGCTGTGTGGGATCACCACACACCTTTGTAAGTCAAGTACACACACTCAGGCCTTAGGATTTCCCGTCTGCATGTCCAGTCCAAACACCACTCAGCATTCCCAGATCTGGCTCATCAGTCAAGTCTTGGAGCTGGGCTTGTAAACTCTGCAAGCATGGATCTTTTCACCAGAGGTCGACTGTGAAGCCATGGACATGTTCGTGCAATCAGACACTCACAAAACATCAAGGATGTCTGTTTGTGCCAGTACTCATCTGCTTACAATACAACTTCTTACTCATAGAATATTAGGAAGTAAAGTAAACATGGCTTGGGGCTGCATTATCACTGGTGTTGTGTTCTCCCTGGAGTCATACGACCTTTGGGAGTGACACCAGATTAACATCGGCATGTCAACACTTGGTTCTTCCCATGGGATTGTCCTTAGCTGGACAGGGTTTCTGTCTAAATCATACATGAGAAAACCTGTAGAAACCTCTCGAGAACTTCTTTTTAAATGGCCCCACCCAATATCTTTAGATTGAGACATCAGGTTAGAAAGGGCCAGATGACCAGGGAGAGAGGGGACCAGATGACCAGGGAGAGGTCCTGGTTAGGGTCCTGGAGATGTGGGGTTTCTCTGTAGTGAGAAAATGGGAAGAGGAGAGCAGATGTTTAGGCTGATGTGGCCCTGAGGGCTTGTATGTCCCACAGCTTATCCAGGCTGCTTATTGAACCACTATTGATCTGGGTTACGCAAGACTGACAGAACAGGATGGCTTTTGTCTGCCTAAACCTGCAGGGAGCTGCAGACTTGACGAGGATGGATGTATCAGGGCGTGGGGCTGTTTTATAGAATGAGACATTGCCTGGAACACACAAGGAAACATGTAATGATTCAAGAATCCTCATGCACAGGGGCGGTGGGTGTTTGATTCTGGCAGCTTAGTGGAACCCTTAAGGACTTCCTGGAGCTGTGAAGTCTCTTCAGCCAGCCTGTCCTGGTCTACGTAAGCTATGCTTATACACGATGGAGTCCCACAATTCAAATGAGGGAGGAAGTTGGCCAGGAAAGCTGGTCTTTGAGGCCCAGTAACTACAGCCCCTTGGAAGCCCAGTAACTACAGCCCCTTGAAAGCCCAGTAACTACAGCTCTGTATGGGAAGAGAAGGAGGGGCCCAGGATGCCAAATATTCCCCCAGGAACCCCTCACACCTTCCAGCACTGTGACTGAGCCCATGAACATACAGAAACCCTTCACACTTTCTAGCACTGTGACTGAGACCATGAACATACAAGAGAAAATGTTATAACATCATGTCTGTTTGGACCTTGGAGTCATCAATGCCCGTATTTTACCTGCTGATCAACCAAACAGCCAGTGCTGATTCAGCAGTAATGAAGATGGTAATGATCAAAAGATACATTACAGAGTCCTAGCCCACAGCTTAAACTCTTCACACAGTAATAGTCATTTGCGAGAACAGACTGGTAGTTTTGTCTAGTATCCAAAACTAAGAACTGTTTATGGAAACTAATTGTATGGTACTGTTTAGTGGTTGATCAGACAAGTGTGACTGTAATGGGCTTCACTCAGGACTGTTTCCCATGTCAATACAATCAGGGCTGTAAACAATCATCCATTGTGCTGGCACACAAACTCAAGCAAACTCTGGATTAGTTCTGTGTATTAGGTAACAAGCTAACAGGTTTGCAAGAGTTTTAAAAACATGAACACAAAGTCTTCTGTCAGACCTGATAGAGAATGAGTACCGGACCAGATACCACTGCATTTTTAAACACTGACTCTATAATTGTTCAATCGTTCATTTTAAGCATCAAGTTTTATGCTAAAAGAAGATGTTGGTGTTATTAGGAACACCCAGTGTGTTGTGGGTCTGAAGCTTCCTCACAACACTATGAAGGTTAACAGAGCCCCTCTGTGTTGCTGCAACCAACCTTACCTCTATCACATCCATCCATCACAACCATCACATCCATCCATCACAACCATCACATCCATCCATCACAACCATCACATCCATCCATCACAACCATCACAACCATCACATCCATCCATCACAACCATCACATCCATCCATCACAACCATCACACCCATCCATCACAACCATCTAATCCACCACAGCCATCACATCCATCACGACCATCACATCCATCACAACCATCCATCACAACCATTATATCCATCACAACCATCACATCCATCACAACCATCCATCACAACCATCCATCACAACCATCACATCCATCACAACCAACCATCACATCCATCCCATCCATCCATCCATCACAACCATCCATCCACCCATTTACATCCATCACAACCATCCATCACAACCACTCATCCATCACAACCATCCATCACAACCACTCATCCATCCATCCATCCATGATCTGACCTCACCTCTGTAGTATGCTAGGCCCAAACAGAAGGGATATAATTCTAAACTGGCTCTCAAAATAAGCATTGCTTTCTCAAAGGAGAGGAAGGGAGACAGGGACCTCACTGTTCTTTCAGCTATGGAATGGCAAAACTAAACTTGTCTGTTTAAACATTTAATACAGGATTTCCCTCCTTTGTAAACAAGATATAAAAACACTTGAAATTTGACAGGTTTTCAGTGTTTTTGATTAAACCTATAAAAAAAGTATTTGAGTTCCAAGTCCAGTGGCAATGTGCCAGACTAAAGCTGGTCCCATCTCCAACATGCCCTACCCAGCCATCTGGAGGTGTGAACTGCTCTCAGGCTGACGAGAGGCTAATATTTGATCTGCAGTTTTCAACAGTACTGCTTCAACAGTGGGGTTATCTAGTCCTCCTGAACACCATTAATCTGATCAGAATCCAAACATGTACAAAGCACACAAAGATTCAGTAAAAGTACATTTGAAAAACTGCTCGAAATACTGCTGTTGTGTTTGTGAGTGTTTGTGTGTCTTAGTCCTGAGGACATGTTCTGTTGCTAAGGCCTGTCTGGTCTTGCACCGCCCTTCCAGAGAAAACACATGTGATCTTCATGATGCTGAACTGGAAGCAGAGAAAACAGAGTGGTACGCAGTTCTTCAAAAGAGATGGTCAATATCAGGGGTACAAGAAAGTGCAGCATTGTGCTTTTCTATCTTCACGGTACACAGGGTTTGTTTAAACAAACCTTTCAAATGTCAAGCTCTCACAGAAAAAAAACAAAGAATGCTGATTTATCGGTCCTTTCCTTACATTCCTATGACTTTAAACATGGTAGCAGAAGATTGCCATCATGAATAATGAGGACCTCAGTCCTCCCAGGCGGGCTTCTGAGGACACGTCCATATAAGGAAGAGGAGGAAGTGACGAGGCTGGGAGTGTGTTCTGGAGAATGAGGTGAAATGAGATGAAGCACAGCTGCCGAGAGTGACTCAATCAGGAGAGAGGAGGAGGAGGAGGAGGAGGAGGAGGAGGAGGGAGGGAGGGAGGGAGGGGGAAGAGAGAAACAAGAGGATAAAGATAAAGGAAGACAGACTGGAGGAGGAAGAGGAGGAGACAGACAGGAAGAGAAGAGAGACTGGAGGAGGAAGAGGAGGAGACAGACAGGAAGAGAAGAGAGACTGGAGGAGGAAGATGGAGGTAGACTACCTCTGCTCCAAACAGGAGACAGATGCTGGCAGCTCGACATGGACACCAATCTAGTTAGACACACATTACTGTTCCAGCACAACTGAAGCCTGTTCTTCAGCTGTCTACGCTTCTCTTCTTGTGTATTAGCATGGTGTGTGTGTGTGTCTGTGTGTGTGTGTGTGTGGGTGTGTGTGTGTGTCTGTGTGTGTGTGTGTGTGTGTGTGTGTGTGTCTGTGTGTGTGTGTGTGTGTGTGTGTGTCTGTGTGTGTGTGTGTGGCCATTGTAGATAGCAAGTGGCAGACTGAAGGCTCAGTCGTCTCAGGGCAGAGACCAGGAGGCCCAACTAGACACAGCATCTGAACCCTAACATACTAACACCATCAGTCAGAAGGGCAAGACTCTGGTCCCACACCCTCCTGCCCTGGGCACACAGGAATCTCTCTTTACGACCTTTATGACAGAAGCTTTTCGTAGCTTCTGGATTCATCAAGCACTTCCCTACAGCATGAGTCCATCTAGATTTGAGATCATTTTACATGTCATCCATCTGATGTGTGCAACACAAACCCAAACAAAACCCTTTTGGGAAACAGAGCCATTGCTAAAACACCCTTTGCTTGTTGATATTAAGCATATCCCTTTCCTTCAGCTTCACCCATCCAATAAACAGTCACCGTAACTCAGCAACAGACACACAACGTACACAGTAGTGGATCTGACACACTGAAACTAAACAAAGTATATCCCACTGCCACACACACACACACACACACACACACACACACACACACGATGTACAACAACACTGATAGAGAGGGGTAGAAAAAGAAAAGTGGTGAGTCACTGACCAGATACATACCAGTTCTGTCCTGGGACTCTTTGAGGAAGCGTTCTGACGAGGCTGTACACTTTCCTTATATGGCAGCTGTCCTCCTTACTGCTGCACCTCTTCTGACAGAGGCAACCAGGGCTGTGCAGCGTTACCAGAATCCCAGGCAACAATTTACATACACAACAACGTGGCTATGGAGCAGCTACAGCCCTCATCTGAACCTAGGATGTGGGATTTGTCAATGGAATGGGTTGGAATGCAGTGCATGGCTTGGCTACCGGGATGCAGATTTGCACTAAGAACAGTCTGCTGTTTGTTAATCCAAGGGAACCAACAAGCTAGTATTGTCCTCCCTGGCGACCTTTCAACTCTCTACTTAATCAGAACTCTGAACATGAGGATGATCACAGAGGGTCATTATGAGGTCTGCATGTTGACTTTGGTCATGTTGGCATGGATACTGCGTTATTGTAAAGCCCTTTCTGTTCCGCAGGGCAGTGATGACATGATCTGAGGTTTTTACAGCTTCCTGTAAGATCAAAGTTGCCAAAGGACAAACTACCTCATTTCACTGGGTCCCCCTTCGAAGGCTTTCTGTGTGTCTTTTTGTCTGCTGAAAAGTTACATCAATACACAAGATGAGATCTTTTCCAAAAAAAAACAGGAGGTTTTGATGAGACATTTTGTTGTTTCTTTGGTTATTGTTAAATGTTGGGGTCACACGTACGCCCTGTTTCAGCACCAGTATTTCATGGATATGACAGAGGGATTTGTCCTTTTAGAAGCAGAACAACATCATTAAAAACAGATGTATATACAGAAAGTGGATGCTTTCCTAGTTCATTAGTGACAACAGTCTACCATGACATCATTCATCTGTTCTTCAGTATCAATAAAAATAATTGTGTCCAACTTGTCCAACTTACCCACTTTCACAGTGGTTATGCATCAATTTGTCACCTGCTGGTTGGTTTTTATCACATTGGAGGAGTTTCAACAGTACACTAGATTGGGCGTGAGCCAATCATCTGGTCCAGCATGGTACACATGGGCTGCTTTGTAAAATAAATAGAGAGAAAGTGTCTACTGCAAGAGGAAATACAAAGAGAGTAAACATCATGTCAACCTGTTATGTTTAATGACAATGCTTGTGTTCTGGGAAGCATCCCAGTTAAACATTGTTAAATGCTATTTTTGGATCATCATCCCCACCATACCAGCCTCTCCCCTGAATATCATCTGCTAGTCTTGCTACAGTGCAGGCAACCACTGTATGTTAACCTACCAGTCTTGCTACAGTTCAGGCCAGCACTTAATGTTAACCTGCTAGCCTTGCTACAGTGTAGACCAGCACTTAATGTTAACCTGCTAGTCTTGCAACAGTGCAGGCAAACACTGTATGTTAACCTACCAGCCTTGCTACAGTTCAGGCCAGCACTTAATGTTAACCTGCTAGCCTTGCTACAGTGTAGGCCAGCACTTCATGTTAACCTGCTAGTCTTGCAACAGTGCAGGCAAACACTGTATGTTAACCTGCTAGCCTTGCTACAGTGTAGGCCAGCACTTCATGTTAACCTGCTAGCCTTGCTACAGTGTAGGCCAGCACTTCATGTTAACCTGCTAGCCTTGCTACAGTGTAGGCCAGCCCTGTATGTTAACCTGCTAGTAGGGTTTACTGACTGGCCCAAGTCCTACACCCCTTAAAGTTTAGTTAGTTGAAGCATTTTGATTTGACTTTCGGTGCTGATCATTGTTTGCATGGTTTGTTTGCGTGTTTTTTCCAAACCATGGAAACTCTTGGTCAGGAAGGACAATGGGAATGTGAGCTTGCCTGCTAGGTTCCATTCAGTCCTTCCCATCAATGTTAACACATTCGGGTGCTATGTAAAGTATAGCATGCTGTCATTGAACACATTTTGTCCTAAATTCTTTACCATTCAATCTCTGTCTATATATTTTTTATAGTAACATTATAAAATGTTTTACTGAATCTGTAATCAGAACCAGACTTGATTGGACATTCCAAAGTTTCAATGCGTTTGAGTAGCTGTCCTGGAATCAATGTTTCCTAACTGTTCTGTCGGTACACAGTTAAATCTTTATGCATAATATTCAATAGTCATTCTGTTGGAATTTGCCACGACACACAAAAGCGTTTGGAGTGAAGGAGGCCTTCTGTGTTTATCGATGACTGGAAATGCACATTCTTCAGCTAGACAGGATCAGAGGTCAGTCAGAGACCGCTCTGTTCCTCTAACGCTGACTCATCTGGCTGCTAGGATGCAGGACTGTCTTTCATTATATACAGTACAGACAGGTCAAACTATTGCTGCTGCTTTTAGAACCAGCTGCGTGCTAGTGGTAGAACCAGCTCTGTGTAGGTACTAGAACCAGCTGCGTGCTAGTGGTAGAACCAGCTGCGTGTTATCGGTAGAACCAGCTGCATGCTAGTGGTAGAACCAGCTGCGTGCTAGTGGTAGAACCAGCTCTGTGTTGGTATAAGAACCAGCTCTGTGCTAGTGGTAGAACCATCTGCATGTTAGTGGTAGAACCAGCTGCGTGCTAGTGGTAGAACCAGTTGCGTGCTAGTGGTAGAACCAGCTCTGTGTTGGTACTAGAACCAGCTCTGGGCTAGTGGTAGAACCATCTGCATGCTAGTAGTAGAACCAGCTGCGTGCTAGTGGTAGAACCAGCTGTGTGTTGGTGGTAGAACCAGCTGTGTGCTAGTAGTAGAACCAGCTGTGTGTGCTAGTGGTAGAACCAGCTGCGTGCTAGTGGTAGAACCAGCTCTGTGTTAGTGGTAGAACCAGCTGTGTGTGCTAGTGGTAGAACCAGCTGTGTGTGCTAGTGGTAGAACCAGCTCTGTGTTAGTGGTAGAACCAGCTCTGTGTGTTAGTGGTAGAACCAGCTGTGTGTGCTAGTGGTAGAACCAGCTCTGTGTTAGTGGTAGAACCAGCTCTGTGTGCTAGTGGTAGAACCAGCTCTGTGTTAGTGGTAGAACCAGCTGCGTGTTAGTGGTAGAACCAGCTCTGTGTTAGTGGTAGAACCAGCTCTGTGTGTCAGTGGTAGAACCAGCTGTGTGTGTTAGTGGTAGAACCAGCTGTGTGTACTAGTGGTAGAACCAGCTGCGTGTTAGTGGTAGAACCAGCTCTGTGTGTTAGTGGTAGAACCAGCTGTGTGTGTTAGTGGTAGAACCAGCTGTGTGTACTAGTGGTAGAACCAGCTGTGTGTGTTAGTGGTAGAACCAGCTGCGTGCTAGTGGTAGAACCAGCTCTGTGTTAGTGGTAGAACCAGCTGTGTGTGTGCTAGTGGTAGAACCAGCTGTGTGTACTAGTGGTAGAACCAGCTGTGTGTTAGTGGTAGAACCAGCTGTATGGTAGGGAAAGCTTCCGCTGCGTCAGACAAAACAACTGAACGATGAAATAATGAAATAAATAAATAAACAGATAACTAAATAACCTTTCATTACAGAATTGTAATAATTTCAGTGCTATAGCAGGAAAATTGCATAGCGAGTTAGCATGCATTTAGTGGAAAACAGTAATGGTAGGAACGTCTGGAATATGAAATACATCAATAGTTTGTTGACATGAATGTATTTTAAATTGGATTTGTCTTTTGTGAGTCAGTGTGGTGTGCTGTGGCTTCCTACCAGGACTTGAGACAGAGAACTCCCTGTGACTGTGCACTCTGCAATAGGACTGCGATAGGAAAAGAAAATAAACGAGTGATCTGGACTCAAATGGAAGATGTGTTTATCTTGAGCTTTTGTCTGTTTTCATAGCTGTGGGTTACCGCAGATCCCAATGCTGGAAACACACGTAGCCTGTATCTGCAGGTCTACAGCCTATATCTGCAGGTCTGCAGCGCATATCTGCAGGTCTACAGCCTATATCTGCAGGTCTACAGCGCATATCTGCAGGTCTACAGCCTATATCTGCAGGTCTACAGTCTATATCTGCAGGTCTACAGCCTGTATCTGCAGGTCTACAGCCTATATCTGCAGGTCTGCAGCGCATATCTGCAGGTCTACAGCCTATATCTGCAGGTCTGCAGCCTATATCTGCAGGTCTGCAGCCTATATCTGCAGGTCTACAGCCTATATCTGCAGGTCTGCAGCGCATATCTGCAGGTCTACAGCCTATATCTGCAGGTCTGCAGCGCATATCTGCAGGTCTGCAGCCTATATCTGCAGGTCTGCAGCGCATATCTGCAGGTCTACAGCCTATATCTGCAGGTCTACAGTCTATATCTGCAGGTCTGCAGCCTATATCTGCAGGTCTACAGCCTATATCTGCAGGTCTACAGTCTATATCTGCAGGTCTACAGCCTATATCTGCAGGTCTAGATGAAGGAGGAATCAGCTTTTGTAGCTCAACAGTGATGCACAGGCTGCTCACTTCCTGTGTGTGATGATGGCACATCCTCCTCACTTCCTGTGTGTGATGATGGCACATCCTCCTCACTTCCTGTGTGTGACCATGAGCACAGGCTAACTTCTGACAATTCATATAAATCAATCTTGAAAAGACTGCTGTTTGATGCGTTAGATAATATTTGCCAAAATAAATATTTTCGATTTTCATTGGTTTCTGAAATGTAAATATGTCACAAAGATGATTGAGTAACAGATGTCACAGAGGTATTTTTATGCAGGTAATACAACCCTTTTCTTTCATGTTTCCATAATATTTTCTTAGGCAATCAAGATGGAAGGCTGCAACTCAGTTTAATAAAATGTTAAAGTATTAAAGTATTCTTCAGTCAATATTTCACTGAGGACTCAGTTATACTAAGAGTGAGGTTCATGATTTAAAAATGAATTAGCACAGGGTGACATATTTATTCCTCACTTAGTATGATTAAAAATGAATAATGTTTCAAATGTAACTTTCAAAATGACTGTTGTGCTTGTTGCCAGGCAATGAAGGGACACACATGATTGGATAGTAGATTTATATAGTTTTTATGTTATTGACACAAATGACTTTCTCACATATTGGCCTCAGAGAAACGGTCAAACAGGGTATTAGGTTTATTTGGAGCACAGTCGTGTCCTAGCCCCCTCTGCCACTCTCTGTATGTGTTTTCATATAAGAATCTGTATGTGTTTTCATATAAGAATCACTGTCTGTAACCTACATGGCACCTAAAAAGATGATATCTTACTATAATTCTTCCAAGATTAGTTAGTAATAATTGGTGGGGAAAAATCTATTTTTGGTAACACTCTTGCGTCATACTTGAAAGTCCACCAGTACTCTGATGAGCAGTAATGAGTTACATGCAGTGTGGACTCGCAAGCATTAAAGCCTCACACGCAGTTAAGATTTCAGTCATTATGAGATGAGCTGCTCGTTCAGGTAAAAGAGAAGCAGACATGTTTACTCAAGTCATTACTTTCACTTGGTTAACACTTTCTTCAGCACTTTCTGTTAAACTAATACTTTTCAAATGAAAACAAAACCTTCTGGAAAACCAGTACTTATGTAACAGATTCCTCCAGACTTCTAATTTAAATTCCTCAGAAGCTGCTCATTACTTGTCGTCCCACTGGAGGTAGTAGCTTGCCAAGGACATTTGCCTGATAAAATTGGGTGTGATTTAACAAAAGCCTGTTAAGCCATGGAAAGACTCTCTTAACGGCTGTCGGTCGTCACGGTGCTCTCACTCGTCTCCTCCGTTCAGCTTGTGTACCTGCAGAGCTCAGACAATAACTCCTGGTTGATTTGCTCCAACTCCCTGATCCTCTGTCAAAAGGTAATGTTCTTGAATATCCCTGTGGGTACATAAAAGGAATAACTCGCAATTACCCTCCACTCTAAGAAAAATATATTCACACTTAATGCACACAGTAGGGAGCTGTTGCAATACTGACTAGACTTATGACTCAAATTCATCCCATTACCTTTATCTCATATTTACACTGCAGTGTTATGATTTATTGATACATACCTTCACTCAAAACATCTGACCAAGATGTCACTTGCGGTAAACATTTATTACAATTAAATGATGAACATCCTACATTAATCAGATCAACCGTCTGCTTCAAACGAACATCTGCTTGCTAGTTTCATCCTGACCTTCCTTCTATTTAGAAATACTTTCTATTTTAACAGGACAGAGCTGATGCTACCCAGTGACATCTTAAGAGCATTTTCTGTCACATGCTTGTAATATTGAAACTATGACGTTACCATATGTTTAAAATATCAAAAAGATGATAACATTACCACCTTTGATATTCTCCCTTCAATGCCAACTTGAAGACGTCTCAACCAAACAATGAAGCCATCCAAACGTAGTGTCTTTTCTCCAGACTGTTTATATAGAAACCACAGGATGGAAAAAGTGGAGGCCAGGACTAGCGGTGTGAGGGGAGGGCTTGTTTCCAGAGCGCCGGTATGAAGCAGTCTGTCTCAACTTCAGACATGGCTGCTTGGTGAGAACCTGGACGCACACAATACTTCAAATCTCCTTTAACGAGTGCCTCTGGCTGACCACAGGGAATTTGCTGGAGAATTTTGAGGACATGATCTAACACGCTAACATTTTCTTGCCTGTCAGGTTAAATGGTTCCACGGCCTAGCCAGGAGACCACTTAGTGATATCATTGTCAGATGAAACAGAGGTTGCTCTTCACAAAGACTCACATGTTGAATTCTGAGGCAGCTCCTGTCATCACTAGTTTTTCCAGAAGAAATATATCATTTAGGTACACAACACTCCAGAATCCAGTCTCATCCATCCATGGGGGTAAATTGCACCTTGTGGTTTGCCAGTCTGCCTATTTTGTCTCTTTCCAGGGCCAGCCCCACACCAACGCTTCATCCATTGGCTATTGATATACTGTTTCAGAAGAAAATTATTGGTCTACAGACCCGGTCACAGAGAGATATGCCATTATGGTTCTGTATGGTCACATGTGGAAGTTCCCCATATGCAATTGTTATTTACAGTGCCTTGAGAAAGGCCCAGGCAAAAAGCCCTGCAGTCATGCGTGTCTGTAATTCCAGGGTCAGGGTACGGGGCCTCAGGCTGAAAAGCAGACTGAGAAACTCTTCTGAAAGGGTTTGTAAGTAGCAGTTTACAGAGAGCAGTTTACAGAGATCAGTTTACAGAGAGCAGTTTACAAAGAGCAGTTTACAGAGATCAGTTTACAGAGAGCTGCTCACAGAGAGCAGTTTACAAAGAGCAGTTTACAGAGAGCAGTTTACAGAGAGCCGTTTAAAGAGAGAAGTTTACAGAGAGAAGTTTACGGAGAGCTGTTTACAGAGAGCTGCTTACAGAGAGAAGTTTACAGAGAGAAGTTTATGAAGAGCAGTTTACAGATGGAAGTTTACAGAGGGACGTTTACAAACAGCCGTTTACAGAGATCAGTTTACAGAGAGTAGTTTACAGAGAGCTGGTTACATACAGCAGTTTACAGAGAGCAGTTTGCAGTTTACAGAAATCAGTTTACAGAGAGCTGGTTACAAACAGCAGTTTACAGAGAGCAGTTTACAAACAGCCGTTTACAGAGATCAGTTTACATCTACAGAGGACTGCTACAGACTGGCTGGGTCTGTTCAGCAGCACTTGACACGCAGCACTAACCCTGACCCTAACCCTAACCCTAACACTGATCCTGACCCTAACCCTAACCCTGACCCTAACCCTAACACTAACCCTAACCCTAACACTGATCCTAACCCTAACACTAACCCTAACCCTAACCCTAACCCACACCAAGAACTTTATCTCAGAAACAGGAACTTTTAACAGGGTCAATCACCAAGTCCAGGACGTATAAAAACTGATGCGGCTGGCTGAACCGTCTCTATTAGCAAGAGGAATGTCACACAGATCGTCACACAGATCACCCGCTCCTTAAAGTCTAAGTGTAGCCTGACATGTGTCTCCCACGGATGTACAGTGACTTGATTCTAAACAATGTGGAGCGAAATGCGTCCTGCATCAGTTATCTATGGCAACTGTCTTTTATGATCCTGCAGCAACTGGAATCAGCGACACACAATGAAAGAGTACTCTGAAATATCTGGCATGGTAAGGGAACTAAAGAGTTCTCACACTGCAACATTCATTTTTATTGTATTCATATAGGCCTGTGTGAAGCATTCGTGAGACTGCCGGAAGAATCCTGCGAAAGGAACATAGCTAACTGAAGGCTGCAGGAACCAAATGAGGTTGCAGGAACCTTTCGGTTCCATGAATAGTGGTTCTGGAGTTACAGAACAGTAGTTCTGAACAGTAGTTCTGTAACTCTCAAGTGTGTTTTGGTGCTTCTCAGACAGGTGCTCTGCACATGTGGACCCTTGTTCTTTCAGGCAGGATAAGGTATGTATTCCTACAGGCAGGAAAAGGTATATATCCCTTCAGCCAGAGTAATGTATATATTCCTTCAGGCGGAGTAATGTATGTATTCCTTCAGGCAGAGTAATGTATATATTCCTTCAGGCAGAGTAATGTATATATTCCTTCAGGCAGAGTAATGTATATATTCCTTCAGGCAGGGTAATGTATATATTCCTTCAGGCAGAGTAATGTATATATTCCTTCAGGCAGGGTAATGTATATATTCCTTCAGGCAGGGTAAGATATGTACACCTAGCTTTCAGAGGCCTGATAAGATGCTGGACTGAAGCAGAAGTACACCTGAGTTTACATCTGCAGTTTTATAGCCAGCCAGCTTCTGAAAAGCAGATGACATTCCTGAGAGAGAAGGCTATGACACGGTTTTGTCAGGTAAAGGAGGCCATGTTGAACTCTTATAAAACCTGAGGAACATGTTTTACACTTGGACTATGACAGGATCAAAGATCAAAGATTTGAAGCAAGATTCAAAATGATTGACATTGAAAAGATACATTAACGTGTACAAATGTTACAATAGTTGCAGTCCAGAACAAAGGTAACTCTGTAAAGGTGTCTGGTGCATGCCTGTGTCTGGTGCATGCCTGTGTCTGGTGCATGCCTGTGTCTGGTGCATGCCTATGTCTGGTGCATGTCTGTGTCTGGTGCATGTCTGTGTCTGGTGCATGCCTGTGTCTGGTGCATGTCTGTGTCTGGTGCATGTCTGTGTCTGGTGCATGCCTGTGTCTGGTGCATGCCTGTGTCTGGTGCATGCCTATGTCTGGTGCATGTCTGTGTCTGGTGCATGCCTGTGTCTGGTGTACGTTTTGGTTGGGTAAGGCTGGATCTACAATAGATGGAGGCATAGAAACCATCAGGTTTTCCACGTGGAAGACATTTCAGTTCACATCTGCTTGTTACATCTCCTCATGTCCATCTGTTCATCTACCAGCCCTACTTCAGTCAGTCTGGAGAGACTGTAAATATGACATTTCAGACTCCAGTACATGTGCAGGGACACCACTGTCTGACAGTAAAATGTTTGTCGTCTCTGTTGTACAAGAGCTTTCAAACAGAGCTGGTGTCATGTGGCAGTGCTGGGTCATCCTACTTGTTGATAAACACGCAATCATTACTTTGGTGTTGCTAGGAAGACTGCATGTGCAGTTGATTATATCTGCAATGCTAAGAAGGACAGAGATCACCTCCACAGAAAACCTATCTGAATGGATGAACCCACTACCCTGTTAAATCTGGCGCCTAATCTAGTGTAGACTCAATGAAATGTAGTCACCTAATGTGCTTCCAAATACGACAAAAGTTAACAGGGTAGAGCCAGAGAGAAAACACTCATTTAACTGCTGTTGTTTATGATGGAAGCATAACCTCTGTCATAGCATCCACATTAGTTGGCCTGCAGACGTGCAGATGTTGACAAGTCCGTCTCCAGACAGCCAGGCTCAGGGCACCACAGCTCCACACAGCCCTAAGAGGAACGTGCAGGTTTAAAACCAACACTGCAGAAACTATAACCTTCACTGTCTCCTGTGACGAGTATCACAGCTCCCATAGGTGCTGCTCAGTTCATCTGTCTCTCTCTCTCTCTGGATACTGGCTGAATACTGTCTGGACACTTTCTGGATACTGCCTGGATACTGCCTAGATACTGTGTGGATAGTACTTGGATACTATCCGGATACTGTCTTGATACTTCCTGGATACTGCCTGGATACTACTTGGATACTGTCTGGATACTACTTGGATATTGGCTGGATACTGTCTGGATATTGGCTGGATACTGCCTGGATACTGTCTGGATATTGGCTGGATACTGTCTTGATACTTCCTGGATATTGGCTGGATACTGTCTGAATGTTGGCTGGATACTGTGTGGATACTGTCTGGATACTGTCTGGATAATGTGTGGATAATGTGTGGATAATGTGTGGATAATGTCTGAATACTGTCCCAGGACAAACTTAATGGCTACAAGTGAATGGAGTGTATTGATATGATATCAGTTAAATGTTTCTCAAGATAAACATGTTCCTTGAGGAGCACCCCTCCTAAACCATTTTCAGACAAGATCAAATTAAAGTCTTCCTCTTAACCTGACAGCAACATAATCCAGGACTGGTCACCTGTGTGCTGCTGTGGTCTGTCAAGTTGGCCAGACCCTGAGCACGTGTTGGCATCCTCCTTGGAGAGAAACATGAGACTCGTCACCTCAGACAGCTAGCAGAGGAGGCTGTGACCCTGAACTGTGAGAAATGATCCATATTCAGTTTATGACTCAGACCTCTCTGGAGGATTGTGGGGTCATTTCTAAAGTGGGAAAAAATCATTAGAAACTGTTGAGTTGATCACTGCATTCATTTAACTCATCGTTCTTTCAACAAGCTCTGGGTTTATTTTTGTTAATCATTTAGATTGTTTGTTTTCTCGCTCATTCCCAGCTCTCAGGCTAGCTGTTGATTCAATGTCAGAAGGTAAATTGCGGCTGGTAATCACCATGGGAGCTGTTGTGCTGAATGAGTTTGTAACTGGCTGACCTTCCCCCTATCTTAGACACAAACACAGACCATCTCCAACACAACATTCTGTGTGATATTCCTTATCTTTTTACTGTGAAACACAATCTCCCAACTGAACATAAAGTTTCACATGATATTCCACAACAATAATGTGCGTATTTGTTCAATTTAATCTTTTCTGTTCAGTGTAAGCTTCTTACAGTCTGCACTCTTCAGAAGACAAGGCTCAGGCCAGGAGAAGGATTTACATTACCAGTGCTGCGTCTCAGGTACACATCCAAACTCTTGAGTCAACAGAGCCTTGATTGGTTTCCAGCCTGCTGCTACTGCCCGCTGAGTGCTTCTGCACATGAGGCTCTCCGCTCAGATGGATCTACCCTCTGGAGCCGAGTCAGCAACATTCAGCTGGCAGCCCATGCATGGGTCACCTTCTCCAGGATTCAGAGGCTGTGGTGCGAAGGTTCGAGTTCCCCCTGAGCCCCACGCACAAGCACACTTCTGCCTCTATCTGCGGCTTCACGCTTCGGCCTCACGTTCCGGCCTCACGCTCCAGCCTCACGTTCCAGCCTCACACTTCAGCCTCACGCTCTGGTCTCACACTTTGGCCTCACGCTCTGGCCTCACGTTCCAGCCTCACACTTCAGCCTCACGCTCTGGTCTCACACTTTGGCCTCACGCTCTGGCCTCACGTTCTAGCCTCACACTGCAGCTTCACGCTTTGGCCTCACATTCCAGCCTCACGTTCCAGCCTCACACTGCAGCTTCACGCTTTGGCCTCACATTCCAGCCTCACGCTCCAGCCTCACGTTCCAGCCTTGTGTTCCAGCCTCACGTTCCTGCCTCAGCAAGACACCTGGCCAGCTGCTCCCAACTCCTCCTTCACGGATCAGCCGCACCCAACTCCTCCTTCACAGGTCACAGATTATGTGCAGATTTAAATACACTTACAATCATTGTAAAAAATAATAACATAAACATAGAGCAGATCTCTGTCAGTGAAACATGATCAATGAGGCTGAGGCAAACTGCACGAACCAGGTGATATTCTGGACGCCTGGCACCATTTTCTGAGCAACAACAGAAAGAAAGAAAACAAGGCCTAGCATAAATCATTTGGCAACTCTAGAACTGGACAATTCAACATTCAGATTTCCTTGGCTCTCTCAGAGCAATGCCTTTGATATCCGATATTAGATATTGTATATCAGATGTTGAGTTATTGGCTATTAGGTTAAAAAGGATGGAACCGTGCTACCTTGATAATGTTGTTTTAAAAAGTAGATTTGTCTCCCAACATTGAAGGCAAGCATCCCACCCTGGAGTAGCTCCTCTCAGAGAGGCAAACTGAAACCTAGACTTTACGTAACAAGTCAGAAGCAAACAGTGACGGAGAAGAGAAGATTTATGCTGCCGTTCATTTTCCTTAATGTTCAGACAGTTTTGCTGGCTTCCAGCCATGCTGTGTTTTTGGCAGATGTCCTGTGAGATGATTGAGTGTGGTTAATTTCTCTACATGTACAATGACAGTAACTCACATTAGATCATAAACATTACAACGTATGCATTTCAGTGCATTCCAGACTCAACTTGCTTTGCTGTTTGGCCAAAGACCTAAGTCACATCAGCTAATGTAAAAACATCCTGAAATGACTTGTATGTAAAAACGAAAATCGTAAAGTTACGTAAAGTCTAGTCTAGGTTTCTTGTTTAGGTTCAATTCCAACAGGTAATCCGCCTGGAAGCACAGACCTTTGGTCTCCACCACAACCACACAATGTTTGGATCCCAACTGCATCACAAGTGGTGTGGTGGTGTGGATGTGGCGGGCTTGTCAATATAAAAATTCTATAAATTCATAAGTGGTTGGACAGCTGTGAGCAGGATGTTGTCCCAGGTGATGTGTGTTCAGAACGTCCCGTTTGCCCTGTTGATTGGCGTTCTGGCTTGTCTTGTGGCCGGGTCTTGAGCTCGTGGCGGTCAAGACGCACAAAGAGCCACACAGACGGAAAGACCTCGCTTGGTAGAAACACTCTTGCCACTCAGCCAATGCGAAAATTATTTAACCACATTTCAACAATTGTATCAAATTATGAACATATTCCACAGAATTGACTGTCGCTTTACCAACATAAGCAGAGCAGAAAGAGCAGTGTACTTATTATGAGAAACCCATATAATATTATTATGACACAAATTGGGCAACATTGAGGGATTTGATATTCAGTCAAATATAAGGTTTGTTTTGTTCAAATGATCTTTTTGCAGATTTCCAATCAAAACAAGTCTGTCACTCTTTTCCACAATACGTTCAGTTTTACAGATTTCTTATTGCCTACAAATGTATATGATGTAAACAGTATCACCACCATGGTCTGATTATCATCTATCCGTATATTTGCATACATCTGCAAAGGAAATTAAACACACTAAAAATATACATACAAACGAAATACCTGTGTGCCAGAGAGAAACCTTATTCCTAGAAACCACAAAGGGAGCCAGAGTGTTAGTTTCTAAACTGTTTGGAGCCCGTTAAAGGAGACCATCAATGTTGGTTTTCACAACACAACCTTTTAAACAAGCCAGCCTCTGACAGATAGATGGCTTTGTTTATTTTCCAGAGGATTTCTTCAGAAATCAGGAGGACAGAAGGAGGGCAGGGAGGAGAACAGGGGCAGGGAGGAGGACAGGAGCAGGGAAGAGGGCAGGGAGGAGGGCAGGGAGGAGTGCAGGGAGGAGAGCAGGGGCAGGGAGGAGAGCAGGAGCAGGGAGGGCAGGAGCAGAGAGGAGGGCAGGGAGGAGAGCAGGGAGGAGAGCAGGGGCAGGGAGGAGAGCAGGAGCAGGAAGGAGAGGAGGGAGAGGAGGAGGGCAGGGGCAGAGAGGAGGGCAGGAGCAGGGAGGAGAACAGGAGGGTAGGAGCAGGGAGGAGAACAGGAGGGCAGAGCAGGGAGGAGAACAGGAGGGCAGGAGCAGGGAGGGCGGGAGGAGGGCTGGAGGGCAGGAGCAGAGTGGGCAGGAGTAGAGAGGAGGGTAGGAGTAGAGAGGAGGGCAGAGGGGCAGGGGCAGATTACACAGCAGTAAGAGTCAAATATTCTGCCCCCAGCACATAATTGGTCAGCTGGTTAGGAGTGGGAATGACAGGATCAGTTAGTGAATGGCCTTTAGTCTCCCTGCATGTTTGGGATCGGTGCTGTTCTGTTTATGTGTTTTGGTGAGATGCTACAGCTTAGAGTGTTTTCAAAGACCAGAGAAGAGAATCAGTCCTCTAGATGGCCACATCCACACCACACTGTTTGTGATTGATGACTTTTTTGTTAGTGTGTTAAATTCTTAACCATGCCAAACATTTCAGGCTAAGAGATTATCATATGTTTAGTTTGAGCAAAATACAACTTTAGCTTTAAACCAAGAACAACCCATGATAGCTATCTATTATCAACATTTATGTAGATGACAAGTTCTGTTTGATTTGCCTAACCAGGCTTGCTGCTGAGTTCAAATGGTGCTGTTGAAAGCATCGTTTTAATTACGTTCCCAAAGTGAAATGCTTGTCCCGGCAGTGTTAACGGTGTCTAATCTACCATCACATCACCTTCCACAGGACCCCACACCATGCACACAACTGAGTTGAGCTGCTTGACAAGACAACCAGAGAGAGACTGCATGCAACACAGACAGACAACAAAGACTGAAGACGTGCCTCGAACACAACCGTCTTTGACAACCAGTGGAACAGAACTGGTGTCCGGCTCCGTAAGATGTGTTTCTGAGCCAGCACCACCCCCTCCCAGACCCATCCTCTTAAATCCTGTCTCCAGAGCTCACTCATCAGCCTCTGAATGCTGGGAATGCTAAAGACAGAGATCTCTTGGTGGTTGCAGTAGAAGTGCGTGCTGTGTTACTGCATCACTGCCGCCTGTAGCGAGCTGTGGTTTTGCCTTGTTACTTGCCAGGCCTGTCGTCTCAGGTTCACTGTGAACACAGGCTATGTTGTTTATAGGGTCGTCTTACAGTAGCAGGACCCCCTGAATGTGTCTGGGATTGGAAGGAGCACAGGATAAGGCATAAGGCCTGGAAATCTGCCCCTGAGGAGGAGAGAGGAACCCTCATCAATCCTTCAGCAAGGGCGAGAGTGAGAAGTGAGAGAGGTCTATAACCCTCTCTGTTGTTACGCCCAGTCTTTGAACTCAGCACAGCCAATGGTCTGAATGTCAAAACTTTGACTGTTATTGCTTTTCAAAAGTGGGCAAAAGTGTTTTAAAAACTTTCGTTTCTAAGTACAATATTACTGCATAGTTTGGTTTTTGTTGAACTTAATTGGTTTCTGCTGTAAATCCAGGATGTTAATAGTGCACTGAACCCTTAAGCCATCATAGTCAAGAATAATCAGAAACCAAACACAGGCAAACCTTACTTTTTATTTCCTTGATTGCACTTCAGCTTTCCAAAACCACAGATACACATAACATTCAACACATATGATTCAGACTTGGTGAGTTTATACAAGCCTGTGTGTTTCCTGATTAATTAAACCCCCTTATTCTCTCAATGTAAAACTAGTCGTACTCTACCATGGCTACTGTTTACATCAGTGGAAACAAGGTACCAAACTATGACTCTTTGTACAGTCTGCTACTGTGGTCTGTCAGACAACAGGATTGTCTCCTTGTAACTTCCTTCTGTGTAATTAATGCTCCAATTCAACCAGGCTAATGGAGGCAGTAAACAAAGATGTTTTCAATATCTCCACAAACAGCAAACAGTCCTCTGTGATCTGTATTTCAATCAAACACACTCAGAGCGTCCAGATCTCTTGGCTTGCTCTACGCTTCAAAAGTGAGCCCAGTCTTTTGAAGTGTTGAGCTCAGCTTACATTGTCAGACTCCCTAATCCTTGAAATGAAAGATGTTCTCTTCCGTCTCCTTCTCCCAGGCATCCTCCTCAGTTGATGGGCCAGGACAGTGTTTCCATGACCACCACTCATTAACTGTAGCCCTGTGTTGACTGGAGTACTGTGCTAATAGATGTCTTCTTTGTAATCATCCCATTAGGTTGTTCTGTCTGTGGGTTCAATCTGTAACTTGTAACTACAGGCTGCTATGATCTCAGGCTGCGATGTTCTCAGTCAAGGAACTTGCTTTTCTCTCGGTGATGAGATCGTTGAGGAGATGTTTAGATGAGGTCCTCTAGCTGCACTCAGAGCACAAAGGACAGGGCCAGTAGGAGACCAGTAGGAGATGAGCTGGAGGCCAGTAGGAGATGAGCAGGAGATTCTTGCTCCACCGCTTCACCCCTGCTCCAGCCCCTCCACCAGCCCCTCCACCAGCCCCTCCACCAGCCCCTCCACCAGGCCTCCATTCCTTCCACCAGCCTCTCCACCAGCCCATCCACCCCTCAGTCCTCACTCCTCCGCGGCCCCTTCACTCCTCCACCAGGCCCTCCACTCCCCCACAGCCCCTCCACTCCGCTCCAGCCCCTGCCACCATCCATCCAACCCGCACCTCTTCCACCCCTCCCACCCTCCACCATCCCTCCACCAGCCCCTCCTAACTCCTTACCAGCCCCTCTCAACTCCTACCACCACGCCCATACCACCACTCCAGCCCCCCCACTAGCAGCACCACAGGAAAGTGTCGGTCTGAACACCTTGTCATCTGCAACCCAGAAGACCTAAAACAACTCATGTCTGTTTCTCCACTTTCACTGACACAGCATAACTCAGAGGGCAAATGTGCCCACTGCTGGGATGTGTGTGTGCACGTGTGAGTGCACGTGTGTGCGTGCGTGAGTGAATGAGAGCAGGGGAACGCTGGCTTGGGAACCTTGTGGGACTTGGACATGAATGTGTAGGTAATTATAGGACTGTCTGGCTCAGAGGAGCTGTTGCGCTGTGTCACGTCATGTTGCAGGCCTCATCCATCAACCTCCACTGGCTCCACCACCACTTCCCTTCAGCGGATGACAACATGGCCAACAGGGCCAAGACTGCTAGGGGGTCTGCAGGCAGGATGGGGCACCAGGCTGGGGCAGCAGGCTGGGGAAGCAGGCAGGATGGGCACCAGCTGGGCCCCAGGCTGGGGTCTGCAGCAGGATGGGGCACCAGCTGGGGCACAAGCAGGAGGCACCAGGCTGGGCAGCAGGCTGATGGGCAAGCAGGCCGTGCGATTGTTTATTTTCTTTCTTTAATTCTTATCCATCTGCTCATCTCACATTCAATTCTAGCTCATTCTTCATATCATTAATCCTTTCTAATTACTCAGCGATACATATTTCGTTATTTATTTTCCCTTCCAATTCCGTCTATTCAGTTTCTCTCTATTCCAACTATGTCATCCTGCGTATTCTCTCTCCGCTCTGAAAGATTTTTGCATATCGCTTTTAGACACCATTCCACTAAGTGATCCACTTATATCAAAGACATATTTTACAGTCTGATGATATAAAGCTAGTTGTCAGTAGATATCCAATTTTTCTTATCTATTTTCAACCCAAGATATCAAAACATACTAAAATCATAACTCAATAAAAAAGAACCCAAGTCTAAACGGCAATAAATTCCGACAATCCAACACAGTACCAATGGAATCATCACATAATTTCATGATATAAAAGAAACAAAACAAAATATTCGGGGCACACAAAAACAAATATTACACGCATAAAACATATTCAATATAAACTCATATATGTAAAATAACCAATAAAAAAAAAAAAAATAACTCATACAAAACAACTCCAGATAAAAAAAAAACAAAAAGCAAAACACATACACAAAAACAAACAGTACAATAGATACTATTGTTCCGTCCATTCTGCTTCGCCCCGAAACTCATTTATCCCAAAACGATTCCCATCTGCTGGCCCCAGGCTGGGGCAGCAGGCAGGATGGGGCACCAGGCTGGGGCAGCAAGCAGGATGGGGCAGCAGGCTGGGGCAGCAGGCTGGGGCAGCAGGCCGGGGTACTGCAGGCAGGATGGGGCACCAGGCTGGGGCAGCAAGCAGGATGGGGCAGCAGGCTGGGGCAGCAGGCTGGGGCAGCAGGCCGGGGTACTGCAGGCAGGATGGGGCAACAGGCCGGGGCACCAGGCTGGGCCTGCAGGGTCTTCTCACTCAGACCCCAAGGACTGACGATCTTCCAGGTCCACTACCAGTCTTAGGGGGTTTGATGAGCATATCCATGATCCAAATTGCCAATAAATCTAATCAATCATTTTGACAGTGGTTTTAAATGTTTCCTGGCAAATCCAAAGTCAAATCAGTGTTGGAGCCTGCAGGGTCTATCAGCAGCCCTCCAGGTAGGACAGATTTCCCTGATTGATTCACCAGTTTGTCTTCATTGGGCGAATTGCAGCACCTTGATGAAAGAGGCTTTGACCTTGTGATGCACAGCAGATTTAGAACACAGCTCATCCGTTACCTTTTTTGAGACCCTCACAGACTCCTGGTCACTCCAGGCAGGAATCATCTGCTAAACTAATCCCCCATACAGCTTTTCTGTGATATATTGGTCCAAGAGGATCGACCACAAGCTCTGTTTCTCAAAGTCAAGCTTCCTCAACCATCTATCTCCTCCGAGCGTGGGGGGAGGCCGGGATTGGGGGAGGCCGGGGGTGGGGGAGGCAGGGGGTGGGGGAGGCGGGGGGTGGGGGAGGCAGACCATGAGCTAAGGCGGATGTCCTTTCCAAATCTAAGATGAAGGCCAGTTGTTCATGAAGCAAAATTGGCTGTGGTACTGTAGGTCCACCTTTAATGAGGTGTGGTGATGAGAGGTTTGGCTCTAAGTGAAGGTGTTTGAGTGGATGAGGTCAAGCTGTTCTATCTAACAGTATAGATGGACAACATGGATGAGTTCAGTTGTTACTGTGCACCTGTGGGTTCAAATCTCTTCTACCGAGAGGAGACAAGGATTTTACTGAAGCTGCATGTGTACTGTCAAACATCGATGGACATTTGGAGAGCAGAACCAGTCCAAGCATTGTCTAACCCCACGAGGTCTTCTCTGGGCCTGGAGGGAGGGAGGGGGAAAGCAGGATACTGAGATCTCTGACACAAGGAAACAGATACATACTCTCCACCAATAGAGTGGCACTCTCCTTCTAGGGAACAGACTTGGATTGAAGACAGGAACAAGGAAGGGATTCCCGGTACCCTATAATCGTTACTCTTTTACAACGACCCTTTTTTAGCATTCAAGGAAGTGAGAAACCATAAGCATGGAGAATTCCTTAGATTCCAGCTTCTTCCAGTTAAGCCAGCAGGGTATGTGTTGCGTTTCGCATGTTGTCTTTGGGATCAGACATATTTATATCGCAGTTTCAGTCATAGATTTCTTTCCACCGTGTCACTCAGCATGACAGTCAGACATTTTATAGTCAGAACAAAAGGATAATTTAACCTACACATGGGGAGCACCTGGTCCTATATCCCATTTTTGTGTTTATTTTAAGATTCAAAGCTGAGACACAACTAAAAATGTACAAATAATGTTAAAACTATTCCTTCAATCGTCCCACAAAAAGCAGGGGATCCACACCTTCACATGCAGTTGGAAAGATGACTTAATACGAGGGTTTATGTTTTCAAACATAATAAGACAGAACACAACTTGTTCATAACATATAGTAGACAAACTAAACACGTCAATGTGGGGCTGGATAAATAGCAGAGATGTGTATCACTAAGAACTTGGAGACAACTCTCAGGTTTTCGTGACTAACAGTCTACATTTTATAGATGTGTTGAAAGAGGAAAATTTCTAATCACCAACTGGAAAGCCTAACAACAAGGCCTTCCAGCCTTCTTGTACGAGTCACAAAGAGCACCTGTTTAGGATTATCTCGTATCTGAGAATATACATTTCATATCCCAGAACAAGCTGGTGGGCTAGATCTCTTCTGTGTCTCTCTGAGGACTCCCAGACAGAGTCCATCCAGGGAACATCTGCTTTAAGCAACTGGACCCTCTGCCTAAGTCATGACTAGAGGTGAGACAGTCTCTGTTTAAGTTCCACTGCGACCCTTCTGAGCTTTGGCATGAATCACGCTCAGAACATCCATGAAGTCCAGCCTAGCTCCTTCAGCAGTCAGAAGTGATGGATGACCTGGGACAGGAAGTGTGTTTCATACCAGAGATGTACCCATTCTGGGAAGGAGGTGTGATTAATCTGGGTCTTCATCCAGACAGAGTCACTCTACTATCCCTGGAGCAGAAATGCAGTGTTATGGTTAGTGATACACACCTGTTGTTTGCTGGAAACCTGGAAGAATTATGACCAGCAAATCATTCTGACAGCTTGATCTGAGACATTCCATGTCAAGCTTATTCAACTAAACTTCAATCATGTCTGATACAGTATGTGTACACAAAGATAGACAGCAATACCACATATATACAGTATATCTGAATGTGTTTTACAAAGGCGAACATACAAGTTGATGCCTTGAGGAATCTTCAGTTTTATGGCATGTTATTCTTCATACAGTCTGATGTTCCAAGGCTGCAATGTTGCACGGACACAAAGTACGTCTGGAGCCGGGATATGGGCTCAGAGGCCTCCTGAGTTACTAAATCAACATCAGAACATGTCTATGAGAGTGTACCCTAGACTAGAACTAAACACAAGGTGCTTGGATTGATGGTCCTGAGGACAACCAAAGGTGAGCAACATATAAATCTACCATCTTTTTATACTTAAATTCAGTATTTTTCTTGTGGGTATAAAGGTAATGAATCCTGTACATTGTTACATTTCATACTGAGGGGGTTTCAAGGAAAAGGCATTTGAGAAAAATGTATGAGTGAGCATGCTAATGCATATCTCAGAAGCAAACCATACTCAAAATGTTCTTAAAATAGAGCTATTGTTTTGCTGTGCTGGAAAGATTCCTCTCCTCCTTGATGCCTACTAAAGAAAGGTTCTGCTTCACTTGCAGGTCTGCATCTTCCTGATCGGCATCCTGCTGCCCAGGGGAAATGGAGAGCAAAAATGTGATGGATTTTCAAGACGGTCAGAGTACGAACAGTAGTCAGCAGTTCCCGTTAAGAGCTCCAAGCTGTCAGTGGGCCTCACAGACTGACTGCTGCAGCGCTGGTTGGAGGCAGAGATCTGGGACGTCTGTGTTTTGGGAACATTCCTGTGTTCCCAGACACCAATAACGCCTTGTGCTGTGTCTCCCGGAACACGGGTAGCGTTGCCACAGCAACCAGGGAGCAAGGGCAGGTATCAACCAGTTCTTCGATCAGTGTTCAGTATCGGACATGGTGTTTCCATATCAGAAGATCATCATCAATATGGTTTACTGTGTAACTGGTTTTTTCCACACTGGCTGTATCCACCAGTAAGGCCTTAGGAACATTTTCCACGTCTTGACATTGAACTGTGTTCCTGCCATGTGGCAGCTCTTTTAGATTTCTAGATTTTGTCTTTGATGCTGCGCACTCAGAGCTTGGCAAACACCAACCCAATGCCTGAGAGGACTGGTGACTGCTGGCAGTAAATACAGAGAGTGTTTTATACACCAAGATAAGATCATAAAAGCTTTGCCGTTAATTAATAGCACCTGACAGCGACTGTTGATTGGTTTCCAAAAAGGGGAGTTTAGGAATGGTTGGGATGGCACCCCTCCCACTGCCTGCAGCAGCCTGCCAGCTGGAGGAGATAAACAATCCTTAACACTACAGAACTTAAACAAGATTTTAAAAAGATAGACAATGGAATTTAAACTGTTGAAATTTCCTTAACTATTTACATCCCCTGTGATGCACAGTAGGATAGTTCAGGGAAACAAGCTACTGAAATAATTACTGAAATAATTTAAAAGTATGTCAGACAAAAGGAAGTGTTTAAGTGCTGATCAATGAGTCCCAGGTCAATGCTGTTCTCTTCAGAGGGAGGACCTCCCAACAGTCAGACAGAATGCCAGGAAAAGTGTAGCTTCAATGCTCAAACCTGGAGCTATGCATCATAAATGATTTAAATAGGTAACTTATCTACACTGTATTCTCAACAGTTGGACTCTTGAGGGCTCTGCTGCAAGAAGTAGGTCAAATCAGACTCACAAATCATATCTTCCCTCCAAACTGAGCTCTAGGGGACTCTGTGGGGGGCCTCTGGTCAACACAAGGAAGAATGTGCTTCCTTTGAATCATTAGTCATATATTTGAGCATGTTTTCCAGATGATTTGGATTAAACCTTGACGCTGGAGTTGAAAGGGCTTCCCTGATCTGTGGCGCATATATTTCACCTGCAGATCCTCTGTGGAGGCTAATGGCAGGTAGCCACATGTGACTGAATACTGTTGGACTTGCATGCACGTGCAGCTGATGCATGGCTGCATCGGAGCGAGGCTGCACATTCACTGTGCTGCCATCCAGTTCAAGTGTCAATGTTGCCTCTATGAGACTCTCACTTCACACTAAGTCCAGTATGTGTGTGCTGGCATGTGCTTCACGTGCTAACATGTGCTGCCTGAGCTATCATTGGCTGTGTGTGCTAACATATGCTACATGTGCTAACGTGTGCTAACATGTGCTGTCTGAGCTATCATTGTCTGTGTGCGCTAACATATGCTACCTGTGCTAACGTGTGCTAACATGTGCTGCCTGAGCTATCATCGGCTGTGTGCGCTAACATATGCTACGTGTGCTAACGTGCTAACATGCCAGTCGTTTGGAGATCAGTGTGATGCTGACCCTTGTGAATCCCTTTGCATGAAATAATCAGCTAAATGAATTAAATGCGTTTAAAGGATTTTGTTCCTGTAAAGAAGCCCAGAATAAGGACATGAAGTGTTTAAACTCATGCCGAAGAGGCTTGTTGCTTCCACGTACTGGTCAGAGCCCCTGACCTCTTCAGCTGCTACAGCAGAGACTCTGAGGTAACTTGACTAAGCCAAGAACAACAGGCTACCATGGCAACAGTAAAGAGAAAGTGTAGCTCGATGATGAAATATCCTTGTTGACCTTTGATTTGCTCTGCTCACACAGAGCAGCTCTGCTGGTTGTGATGGGATGGTGGGAGACACAGGGAACTCTGGTGCATCTCTGAGCACAGATGAAATATATTAGCTGCGTTCCGCAACTACAGGCAGATTTCTCTGATCATGTTACTGACATAATTAGAAAGAAGTTGTTATCATCAAATACAATTATATTTGTACTGTTGCTTTTCAAAATAAATACACTACTTGGAAAGGACAGAAATCCTATTCAAAGCGCATCCCATTTTTGTTGAGAAGGTTTATATTGTGAGTTGTGATGCAATAGAAACATTTAGCTTTGGAAAATGTCTTCTGTCACGGAATAGGAAATGTTCTAAAGAAAGCCCATGCTTCCAGGGAGAGGAATCTGAGTGACTCTTCTTTGCACTGGCCTGTACCAAACATATGTACTCACGTCATACTGCTGGACATCCTCATTTGAGGTCAGATTCATTCCACATTCAGTAAGACCATGAACAGTATGCTGCTGTGTCCTTGCAATTGTCCAAAAACGCTCAAGTCTGAAATGTTTTTCTGAAGATGCTGTAGAGATCACAAGCATCCTTACACATTCTACCTGTTCTATTACTTAACTAACCATCTTATGGCTACTATGTAGTTGTTGCTTGCCATGTTGTAAGGATTTCCTAACACAGGATAAATAATCACCTGAATTGAAACAGATTTTCAGAAGCCATAGACACCCTCCATGCTGCTCTACCAGACACTAGCTCTTCATCTCTGTTAGCCAGATGATATCCTGTCCTCCTGGTGGTGGTACAGTCTCCATTTCCTCCACGCCACCCAGACAGCAAGCACTTCACAAAGTCATTATCCACTTGTGTGGTCACCAGGAACTGTTGGGTGATGATGATACCTCATCAGGTGGTCACTGCTAATGCATTCTCTGGTCTCTCAAAAGAGCTTTTTACATTCTTGGATGCAGTGATGCTCTTATGCTCTCAGGTGACTGGCATGTAGTCTGTCAGCTCATTAGTCAAACACATACATTAGCTCAGGTCCCAGTGGAAAACGATTCCACCACCGTAGCGATGCACGACTATCATCTCCATCTGTGTGTGAAGCACAGGAGGCTGTGTTTAGCAAGCATGCAGGGAACACCATGGATGATTTGGTTACAATAACCCAAGGTACTGCCGCCAAGCAAGAAGCATCTAAGAACAGCAGACCATGACATCATCTAAGAACAGCAGACCATGACATCATCTAAGAACAGCAGACCATGACATCATCTAAGACCAGCAGACCATGACATCATCTAATACCAGCAGACCATGACATCATCTAAGACCAGCAGACCATGACATCATCTAAGAACAGCAGACTATGACATCATCTAAGACCAGCAGACTATGACATCATCTAATACCAGCAGACCATGACATCATCCAAGACCAGCAGACTGTGACATAATTTAAGTGAAGTGAAGTGACGTATTGTCAAGTATGGTTGCCCATACTCGAAATTTTACCTCTGCATTTAACCCATCCAAGTGCACAGCAGTGAGTAGTGGGCAAACACAGTGAACATACACCCACACACAGTGAACATACACCCGGAGCAGTGGGCAGCTATTACTCCAGCGCCCGGGAAGCAAATGGGGGTTCGGTGCCTTGCTCAAGGGCACCTCAGTCATGGTATTCAAGGCCAGAGAGGGCGCTGTTTATTCACAATCCCCCCACCTTCAATTCCTGTCGGTGCGAGAATCGAACCAACAAACTGAGGATTACAAGCCCCAACTCCCTAACCATTAGGCCACGACTTAAGACAACTGTGACATCATCTAAGACCAGCAGACTGTGACATCATCTAATACCAGCAGAATGTGACATCATCTAATACCAGCAGAATGTGACATCATCTAAGACCAGCAGAATGTGACGTCATCTAAGACCAGCAGACTGTGACATCATCTAATACCAGCAGAATGTGACATCATCTCGACTAGTAGACTAGGACATTACTAGCTGGGAATGAACCGAATCACTGTAACTAATTAATGATCTCTCAGCATAGATTCAGCTAATACAAATAACCTTCTTTCATTCAACTGTTTACCTTGTGCATTTTAACTTCCAGATGCATATACCAGTTGAGTAGATATATGTGTATATATACTGCATCAGTTTAATGCACTGAAAAAATGTCATTGTTCAAACAGAATAGGGTCACCAAGCAAGGGCTAAATATATTGCTATAACTTTATTTCGTTTTATACGCAATATGCCAGCTGCAAAGCCACTGATAATATCCATGTTTCCCCCTTTAGCAATGAGTAATGAAGCATGGATTACGACCTGTGAGTTACCATGGACTCTTTGGCCAATAGATCAGAATTGTTTCAAAGATTTGGCCAGTTCAGAACAGCTCACAGAAGAACAAGTGTTATTTGGCCAAGTCTGGGAAACAAAAAAATTTGGTTTGTCCCGTAAATGACGTTGCTCAGTTCCCAAACCTCATGCAAGGGGGCGTCTGGACGATAGTTGGGCGAACACTTCTAACTCCACAGCAGGTTCCAGTACATGCTGGCCACGCTGACCTTGGGCCAGGCTAACGTGGAGCTGTCGAGTCGCTTGTTCATTTGAACTCAACTTTATCAATGCATCCTGATGGAATTCAGCTCTGAAGGGAATTTCTTATAGCAAAATCAAGTTTTGCAGATGCCCTCTTTATCCAGAATGCAACTCCTATAAAAGTATGGAGCTTGAGGGTCCATCCTGCAGTGGGAGAGAGATGACTGAGTCATCATGAAGGCTGGTAAATTCCTGGCCTCAAGGATGAAACTCACCAGCTGCCAGTGTGCTAACCTCAGCCTGCTGTGTCACGCACAATCTAATCAAAACCATAAACTATGTAGCAGCAGCCCTGGGGTGCAGCATGCTGCCACCAGACAGAAAGCATGGCAGCCCCCCCAGCACCCCACTGCACCCCCCTGTACCCCCCCAGCACCCCCCTGCACCCCCTGCACCCCCCTGTGCCCCACCCTGCCGCCCCCTGCAGCCCCCTTGCACCCCCCCTGCCACCCCTGCACCCCACCTAGTGCCCCCTGCAACCCCCTCAGCCCCTGCCCCGTCCCCCTAGCCCAGTCTCCCCTGCAACCCCCCAGTTCCCCCTGCAGCCCCCAGCCCCCTGCAGCCCCTAGCAGTCCCACTGCAGCCCCCTGCAGCCCCCCTGTAGTCCCTTGCAGCCCCTAGCAGTCTCCCTGCAGCCCCTAGCAGTCCCCCTGCAGCCCCCTGCAGTCCCCCTGCAGCCCCCTGCAGCCCCCTGCAGCCCCCTGCAGCCCCCTGCAGCCCCCTGCAGCCCCCTGCAGCCCCCAGATGCCCTAGCATGGGAAAACCCCAATTAGCTGCCATTTGATGTAAATGAGAACACTAATAAACATGCAGTAAAAAAAATCCCAAAGATGTGACTGTATCCTGTCTGTATATGTGAAAAGCGTAGCTGAAAAACAAGCAATGTGTAGTATTCTTACTATACCATAGAGGCTGATGGGAATGAGATGCAGAGAACAGCTTGATAAATAAGTTAAAGACAGAATCAAGCTATTGGTGTCATCAACAGGCCTGGGAGTCAGGCCTCCCAGGGCTCAAACCTGAGGATAGTTTCATCTCAGCTGACCCCAGACAACCACAACTGCAGTTCCCTGCATCCACACCTGTTTGTAGGGAACTCTGGTCCAGCTACACTGACCCACTTGTGTCAATAACAATTCAAAAACTATAACTAGAAAAACATACTGTACCTTTATACAGACACATTCTTAAACATGGACCTTCCAATGCATCACTGTGGAGGCTGGTCTCTGGACATCAGAGTCAAGAGAGGAGCCCCACAGGCCTGGACTCAGACCCAAGCTAGGAGCCCCACAGGCCTGGACTCAGAGCTCAGCTAGGAGCCCTACAGACCTGGACTCAGAGCTCAGCGAGGAGCCTCACAGGCCTGGACTCAGAGCTCAGCGAGGAGCCTCACAGGCCTGGACTCAGAGCTCAGCGAGGAGCCTCACAGGCCTGGACTCAGAGCTCAGCGAGGAGCCTCACAGGCCTGGACTCAGCACACAGTCCCTGCTGATGCTGCTTACACCCAAGCAGAACAGAGAGGAACGACCTTCATCCTGTACTACCCTTGACACCAGTGTGTGTGTGTGTGTGCCGTGTACGTGTGTGTCTGTGTGTGTGTGTTGTGTGAGAGAGAGAGTTATCAGCTATCTGTGGGCTGTTTTCTTGGGCTGGGTGGTGTGTTGCAGATTAATCAGGATCTGGCATGTTTCTACCCTCTCCCCCCCTCCTCCTCCTTCCCTTTCCCCCTCCCCCCCTCCCCCTCCTCTCCCCCCCTCCTTCCTCTGCCTCTCCTTCCTCCTTTCCTCCTTCCTCTGTTAGCTCACACATACCTAGCAGGCATGCCTGGCAACACCTCCCAACATCTTCTTCCTCCACGCCTCTTCTCCAGAACGACTGGGATTCCCATCCACTCCCCTCCCCTCCCCAAAATATGGACCCTCCGGATAACTTTTCACTAGACAAGCCTGACTCTGCTGAAGCACTGTGTTTCTGCCTGGGGTCTAAACTAGGACAGACCTGCTGCTGGTTCCAGCTCTTCCGGGATGAACGCCTCCCCCTGGTGAGTAGGATCACCTCCCCCTGGTGAGTACCATCGCCTCCCACTGGTGAGTACCATCACCTCCCCCTGGTGAGTACCATCGCCTCCCCCTGGTGAGTACCATCACCTCCCCCTGGTGAGTACCATCGCCTCCCCCTGGTGAGTACCATCACCTCCCCCTGGTGAGTACCATCGCCTCCCCCTGGTGAGTACCATCACCTCCCCCTGGTGAGTACCATCGCCTCCCCCTGGTGAGTAGGATCACCTCCCCTTGGTGAGTACCATCACCTCCCCCTGGTGAGTAGGATCACCTCCCCCTGGTGAGTACCATCGCCTCCCCCTGGTGAGTAGGATCACCTCCCCCTGGTGAGTACCATCACCTCCCCCTGGTGAGTACCATCACCTCCCCCTGGTGAGTAGGATCACCTCCCCCTGGTGAGTACCATCGCCTCCCCCTGGTGAGTACCATCGCCTCCCCCTGGCGAGTAGGATCACCTCCCCCTGGTGAGTACCATCGCTTCCCCCTGGTGAGTACCATCGCTTCCCCCTGGTGAGTACCATCGCTTCCCCCTGGTGAGTACCATCGCCTCCCCCTGGTGAGTACCATCACCTCCCCCTGGTGAGTACCATCGCCTCCCCCTGGTGAGTAGGATCACCTCCCCCTGGTGAGTACCATCACCTCCCCCTGGTGAGTACGATCGCCTCCCCCTGGTGAGTACCATCGCCTCCCCCTGGTGAGTACCATCGCCTCCCCCTGGTGAGTACCATCGCCTCCCCCTGGTGAGTAGGATCACCTCCCCCTGGTGAGGATGCTGTACAGCAGGAGTCCAGGTGTGGGATCTGCTCACTTTCAGGGGTCCATGTATATATTTAGCTCCCCCACTATTTCAGGATGTGTTAGTCATGCTGTGTGGGCTGTGTAGTGAGTTCTGGGCTGTTTGTCCAAGTTTTTTCCATCTCTATCTCCCCCTGCCTCCCCCTGCCCCCTGCCCCCCTGCCCCCGTGCCCCCCTGCTCCCCTGCTCCCGTGCCTCCCTGCCTTCTGTGTTGATACACACCCACATCTGGACCTTTGTACTCCAAGTATGAGCTAACGTTGTTCTGGGGGTCATTGGAAGACCGTCCAGGCTTACGTCTTTGTACAGAGATGAGCTGTGGTCTCAATCAAAAGTGCCCAAGATAGAACAGGGACCAGTTTGACTTCATCACAAGAACAGTTCAGTGAAAGCATTTGAGAAAATGTACAGTGATTGATTTGGTTGCTTATTAGAATCATATTCATTAAACAACTTGACAGCAACAAAGTCAAACATTATCTTGGCTGGAAATGCTTACACAGTCTTGTAACGTCAATGCCCTTATCGTCATTCAGTAGGTTTAACGCAAATGGAAAGGAGTTTAAGGTTTTCATTATTAAAAAATACACACATACTTACACACACCAGGCCTGTTTTAAAATAGGTCAGTAAGAATTAGGACACCTATCAAAGTTAAAAAAAAAAAAACAGATGTGATGCAGTTTCATTTGTAACTAAGCATGGACGTGTAAGAATCATCTGCTATTTTTACAGCAGTGGTCTTGTGTTATTCATCCTGTGTGTTTGTCGAATGGCTTTCCTTTGATTCTTCACATTGACTAACGCGTACAACGGCTCCTAGTGGACAAATACTGAAAAGCAATTATGATAGACGAAGTTCAAAAGGCGAGAGAAATACACAGAAATATTAACCAGTATTTGCAGATTCAAAGACAACTATTTTTTACAGACTGCATCTACTTGTGATTCTGTTATCGACTCAATAAACAATCAGATAGATTAATTCTCAGTTGATTCTAGAGTTATGATGTATTGTGTATAAACTCAAATCTGTCCAAACTGTAAGTATATATTATTTATTTGTATGATTTTTTAAGTGACCGAAAATAGAGTTGGACATATTAGTACATATTAAACAAATAACGTGCGTCAAGATGATCGTTTGGCGTTTGTTGGTCTATAAAATATTTCTCCGCTGATGGAAACTTAGCTCTGGAATGCATTTTTTTCCTATGCGTCTGTCTCGGATATTACTCGGATTGTGAGGTAAGGAGATAAGTTCGTCCCTTTCTCCTCTCGCGTTCTGATTGGAGGAGACGGGTTTCAGGAATGTCGTGAAAAGATTTAAATAGCACTTATGTGCTCAGAGTTGGTAGAATAGTCTTAACATCGGAATAAAGACAGAAGTAGTCCGAAGAGTCTTCCACCAAGAGGCCTGTTAAAACTGTTTAATATACAAAGGACTAGGAGTTTGTCGAAGAATTGACCAAGAAGACGCGTTACAACCTAGGACTCCTACTTAGATTTATTCTGAATCATTTTCAATTGAATTCAGGTATGTGAATCCTTTAAGTGTATTGTAGACTAATTTTCTTTGTCTAAAATATTTTTTGTTCATTTCATTCTTCCATGTCAACTGTACGTTGTCTGTTTTAATGTATTGGATGTTTCTGTCTTTAGTCAGAGTAAAGATATCTGAGAGCAAGATGACATTGACAGGAATTTTCCTGCTGTTGATGCTCTGGAACTGTGAAGGAAACAGAGTTGCAGGTGAGTTTGAACTACATTGTGATTTCATGATCAACCATTGTCAATACAGGAAAACTTTTCTAATTACATGTTTTCCTTGTTATTTCAAATTTGATGTTGCCATAAACAATCGTTGTCATTTCTCCTTTCAGAGAGCGGAGATGATAACAGTGTATACGACCTATTCGAACTTGCGCGAGTCCACAAGAGGCACCACGGAGTGAGTTTAGTGAAAGGCGCTGATCCGTACAGTCCCGCTTACAAGATCCTGAACGCAGACCTGATCCCTCAGGTGCCAGACGCTTCTTTCAGGGACCTCATAGATTCCATTCAAGCCGAGAGGGGATTTATTTTACTCGTCAACTTCAAGCAGTCAAAGAAAACCAGAGGCAGTCTTCTGACTATTGAGAAGAATGACGGCACTGGACCCATTTTTGAAATTATTTCCAATGGCAAAGCGAACACTTTGGACGTGGTTTATTCCACCATGAATCAACAACAGGTTGTGTCTATCGAGGATGCCGATTTAGCCACCGGACAATGGAAGAATATCACCTTGTTCATCCAGGACGATCGGGCGCAACTTTTTGTTGGCTGCGAAGATATTAATATTTCGGAGATGGACGTGCCAATCTACAAGGTGCTGTCTCCGGAGGTTGCCGATGTTGCCCGTTTGAGAATCGGAAAAGGGGCAGTTCGAGATAGATTCATGGTAAATATTTCACTGAGGACATTTCCTTAAAACTATTTAATAACGAACACAGATTGATTTGGTATTCATAATCATCAAGAAATGTATGGGATATTTGACGCAGATTTAATCTGCCTTTGTTATAAACGGAAAATGTATTTGTTCAGGGAGTTCTCCAGAACGTGCGCTTTGTGTTTGGGACCACCCTAGAAACCGTCCTGAGGAACAAGGGATGCCAGAGTGGTGGTAAGTACCCCCAACTAAATACAGTCACGACCTTTTGTTAGTGTACTAGAAAATCAGAAACAAATGTTCTGCCCTCCTCCACCCACAGCAGTGCTGACAGACATCATGACCCTGGACAACCCAATGAACGGCTCCAGTCCTGCCATCAGAACCGAGTATATGGGTCACAAGACCAAAGGTGAGCCTGTCTGCTGCTGGAGTACACAGCCAGGCTTTGCTGCTGGTGTCTGGTGTGAACCTTAAACTCACTTCTCTCTTTCCTGTGCTCCAGATCTGCAGTCTGTCTGCGGGTTTTCCTGTGAGGATCTTGCCGGCATGTTTAAGGAACTCAAGGGACTCGGCATGGTTGTCAAGCAGCTGTCACATGAGCTTCGTAAAGTGGTGAGGACCTACAGCCAACAGCCAGGGCCCTGACATCCTCTCTCTCTTCCTCCTCTCCTCTCCTCTCTCTCTCTTCCCCCTCTCTCTCTCCTTTATCTATATCTCTCTCTTCTTCCTTTCCTCTCTCTCTCTCTTTCTCTCTTTTCTTCCTTTCCTCTCTCTTTCCTATATCTCTCTCTCTCTCTTCCTGCTTTCTCTCTCCTCTCTCGCTCCTCTCTCTTGTTCTGTCTGCTCAGACCCATAAAGACACTTGTCCCTGTACTAACTTCTTGCCAAACCTCTGATGGGGCCCATGTGAATACACACTAATATATTTGGCTGTCGTTGAATTAGCATTGCTCCAGTGGAAGTTAGCTATCTTTTCACAACAAAGTTACTGGGTGATTCATTCTTTCTTGGCAAGAGAATCATTTTCCATGCTAATGTCTGAAAACAACTCTCTCTTTCTCCCCTCTCTGTTTTTCTTTCTCCGTCTCTCCCTGGCAGACGGAGGATAGCACTCTCCTCAAGAACCAGATGAAAATCCACGGTGGAGTGTGCCTTCACAACGGCATCGTTCACAACGACAAGGACGAGTGGACAGTGGATGGCTGCACCGAGTGCACCTGCCAGGTACGTGTCATCACTGTGTCCTGAACACAGCTGCCAGGCAGACAGGCAGCCAGCAGCGTGCTGCTGGTCTCTGAGTCTCCTCAGATGATGAAGGGCTCTTGTGTTCATGCTGACGGGAGCGTCTGTAGCCAGATAGAGAAACATCTTTTCTTTTTGTCAGCCTGTCAGTTAACAGCAGGGACATGTGGACCCCAGAAAGCAGCATTTCTTCATTCCCCTCTCTCTCTCTACATAGTGTGTACGGGTGTTTTAATCATTATGTAATTGACAAGGTTTCAGGAATGTCTCCTAATTATAGTCTGGTCATCAAGGTTCAAACATGCTGTCAGACACCCCGTTCCACTCACTTTTCCCCAGAGCCTGTGAACAGAGAGATATAGATAATCTTGTTGTTCCCAAACACACCAGTTAGTTCAGGCGCAACACTGCTTTGAGTAATGAGAAGTTAATGATGCAGATATCCGTCTGTACAAGTGACAAACTACATGTTGATCCTGCTGTTTCTCCTCACAGAACTCTGCCACCATTTGTCGCAAGATCTCCTGCCCTCTGATCCCCTGCACCAACGCCACCGTGCCAGACGGGGAATGCTGCCCTCGCTGCGGAACACGTACGTTCCTCCCGGCAACACCACACAGCTACTGCCAAAGAACACAAACCTTCCAGACAAATCACAATCTGAGAGCTTTAATGGCTACGATACCAAGTAGATGTCTGTGTGCTTGTAGTCACCCTCCCTCTCTCTTGTCTCACAGCGAGTGACTTTGCTGAGGACGGCTGGTCCCCCTGGTCTCAGTGGACACACTGCTCCGTGTCCTGTGGGCGGGGTATTCAGCAGCGAGGCCGCTCCTGCGATCGCATCAACAGCAACTGCGAGGGCACGTCTGTCCAGACAAGAGACTGCTACCCTCAGGAGTGTGACAAACGCTGTAAGTAGCTCCTCCGCTTGGCCTCTCCTCTCCATCTCTGCTCCTCCGCTTGGCCTCTCCTCCACTTGGCCTCTCCTCTCCCTCTCTGCTCCTCCGCTTGGCCTCTTCTCCACTTGGCCTCTCCTCTCCCTCTCTGCTCCTCCGCTTGGCCTCTCCTCTCCCTCTCTGCTCCTCCTCTTGGCCTCTCCCTTCCCTCGCTGCTCCTCCTCTTGGCCTCTCCCTCGCTGCGCCTCCTCTTGGCCTCTCCTCCACTTGGCCTCTCCTCTCCCTCGCTGCTCCTCCACTTGGCCTCTCCCTCGCTGCGCCTCCTCTTGGCCTCCCCTCCACTTGGCCTCTCCTCTCCCTCGCTGCTCCTCCGCTTGGCCTCTCCTCTCGCTTGCTGTTCCTGGGTCATTGTTGCATGTGAACTGACGATGACGTGTGTTCTGCAGTCAAGCAGGATGGCGGCTGGAGCCACTGGTCCCCCTGGTCATCCTGCTCAGTCACCTGTGGAGATGGAGTCGTCACTCGCATCAGGCTCTGCAACTCCCCCACGCCCCAGATGGGAGGCATGGACTGCCAGGGCGAAGGACGCCAGACCGAGCCTTGCCAGAAGTCCCCTTGCCCTGGTAAATAACTGTCTGTGAAGACCTGACATGAAGACTGTCTGTAGAGAGCCATGTCAACTCACATCCCTCTCTTCCTCCCCGCCCCTTTAGTGAACGGAGGCTGGGGACCCTGGTCGCTGTGGGACACCTGCTCTGTCACCTGCGGAGGAGGAGTTCAGAACCGAAAGCGTCTCTGCACCGACCCCGCCCCTAAATTTGGAGGAAAAGATTGCGTTGGTGATGGAAAGATGTCCCAAGTCTGCAACAAAGACGACTGCCCTGTCGGTAAGAACACAATGACTTCATATGACTCTGAAATCATTTTACACATATTATATTTCCCAAATGCTGTCCTAATAACAACACAAACTTGCAAGTCAATTAATAATTTAGACTACCGGTACTAATATGGATGTTTCTGTCTGCAGATGGCTGTCTGTCCAACCCCTGCTTCGCTGGCTCCAAGTGCAGCAGCTTCCCAGACGGGACGTGGAAGTGTGGCAGGTGCCCTGTGGGCTACACCGGGGACGGCATCACCTGCAAGGATATCGACGAGTGCCAGGAGGTTCCTGACGCCTGCTACGTTCAGAACGGCGTCCACCGCTGTGAAAACACAGAGCCAGGATACAACTGCCTGCCCTGCCCGGCACGCTACTCTGGCCCTCAGCCCTTCGGCAGAGGAGTGGAGCAAGCCACTGCAGAGAAGCAGGTGAGCCAGGCTGCTAGCTGGGGAATGCTGTAAGAACACATGCAGTTCATTTGTGCCAGTGATTCACCTTCTAAACTAACCTGCTTCCCCTTCTAGGTTTGCACTCCTCGTAATCCTTGCAAGGATGGCAGCCACGACTGCAACAAGAACGCCAACTGCATCTACCTAGGCCTCTTCTCTGAGACCATGTTCCGCTGTGAATGCCGACCAGGCTACGCAGGGAACGGATACATCTGTGGAGAAGACTCGGACCTCGATGGATGGCCAAACACAAAGCTCCCGTGTGTGGAGAACGCCACCTACCACTGCAAGAAGGTAAGCAGGATAGAGCCACAGTCCCATGAACACACATTTCAGCATATCTCAGCTCTACTGCCTTGTTATGGTGGGGTATGTTTAACAGTTCCTTTGTTCCTCCACAGGATAACTGTCCTAGCCTGCCCAACTCTGGACAGGAAGACCACGACAAAGATGGCCTTGGGGACGCCTGCGACCACGATGATGACAATGATGGGATTCCTGATGACAGGGTGAGACATTCCTCTAGACGCTAGTCTAGATGTTGCTTCTCCAGTCTGTGAACAAACACAGCAGCTACACCTCATTCATCTGGGCTGCAGGAATGCAGCTCCCTCCTCATTCAACCAGAGAGTGGGAGAGATATGGAGACAGCATATAAATAGCAGTAGCCTTAAACATCTTTCATACTGTGAAAGCTAAGACTAAATGCAGAGTGCAAATACAAGCATTTAGCTTGACACTTCATCAATAGTGGAGTTGTAATTTAAAGGTGGTGTGTCTCTTGGTTGCAGGACAACTGCCCCATGGTGTACAACCCTGCCCAGTATGACGCAGACCGCGATGATGTTGGTGACCGATGTGATAACTGTGTGTTTGAGAGCAACCCTGACCAGATTGACACGGACAGCAATGGGGAGGGAGATGCCTGCGCGATAGACATTGACGGAGACGGTGAGACAACACACACCTGCATCCTGGCACTCTGGAAATACTTTTAAGATGTTACTTGAGTTTTAAAGGTGTGTTTTAATTTGACAGGTATTCTAAACGAGAAGGATAACTGTCCCTATGTGTACAACGTGGATCAGAGAGATAGTGATTTCGACGGTGTGGGAGACCACTGCGACAACTGCCCTCTGGAGCACAATCCTGACCAGGTAACCATGCCAACAGGACCCCTCAGGAACGTAGGACTGAGGCCTCCTTATGACCCAGCACACCTGTGGGGCCACTCAGAGAAAGGAAGGAATTTCAAAGCTGGGGAGGGATGAGTGTAACCCACCCTTCCACCTCTTCATCCCAGCTTTAGAACAGACATGAATACATGTGTGTAGTCCTGCCAAGGTACAAGGACACAGAAACCTTGTTTGTAGAGACATAGCTAGCATACCTAGAGACAACGGGTTTCATTTAAGAACTTGGAGGGCGACCAACCCGTGTTGATAGTGATGAGATTCATTTTGTGAGGGGCGTTGAAGCAAGGACGCGTTTCATGGTGTGAGAATGTGCTTTGTCAGAACTCTAAAGACATTCTTGTCTCCTACAGATTGACTCGGACTCCGACCTGGTGGGAGACAAGTGCGACAGCAACCAGGACATCGACGAGGACGGTCACCAGAACAACTTGGACAACTGTCCCTACATCTCCAACGCCAACCAGGTCGACCACGACAAAGACGGCAAGGGTGACGCTTGTGACCACGATGACGACAATGATGGCATTCCTGATGACAAGGACAACTGCAGGCTGGCCTTTAACCCCGACCAGTTGGACTCTGATGGTGAGTCACCATCTCCAGAATTCACTGCAGTTAAACTGGCTCTGCTAAATGGACCCACTGTGTGCAACTCATGATGAGATTACAGCAGAAAGCTAACTGTCGCCCTGCAGCCCAACAGACTACAGAGCAGATGTCATTACGAATGTTATCTATGCCTACTCCTTAGTCTTCCTTTCTAACTGCTTTCAATCTATTTTCAGGGGATGGTCGTGGTGATATTTGCAAAGATGACTTTGACCAAGACAACGTGCTGGACATCTACGACGTGTGTCCTGAGAACTTTGCCATCTCAGAAACAGACTTCCGCAGGTTCCAGATGGTGCCTCTGGACCCTAAGGGCACTTCTCAGATCGACCCCAACTGGGTGGTACGTCACCAGGGCAAAGAGCTGGTCCAGACTGTCAACTGTGATCCCGGCATTGCTGTTGGTGAGTTCATCACAATGAAACATCGACGAGAGAGCTGAAGGAACAGTCTTACTGTCTCACTTCCTGTTTGACGAACCTGAAGCACTAACCTGTTCTGTTTGACGCTCAGGTTACGATGAGTTCAACGCAGTGGACTTCAGCGGAACCTTCTTCATCAACACGGACAGAGACGACGACTATGTTGGCTTTGTGTTTGGCTACCAGTCCAGCTCCAGGTTCTACGCAGCCACCTGGAAGCAGATCACCCAGACCTACTGGTCCCATACACCCACCAGGGCTCAGGGCTACTCAGGCCTGTCCATCAAGGTGGTCAACTCCACCACTGGCCCAGGAGAGCACCTGAGGAACGCCCTGTGGCACACTGGAGATACTGCCGGACAGGTGAGCTCACTCCACAAACCTGCGGTCGGTTTGAAGACTAGAAGATGCGTTTTAGAGGAAGAAAAGGCCTTTTCTTAAATGTTTTGTTTGGTGCTCACAGGTGCGGACACTGTGGCACGACCCCAAGAACATCGGCTGGAAGGACTACACAGCTTACAGGTGGCACCTGATCCACAGACCCAAGACCGGACTCATCAGGTCAGGACACTTTACATCTAGTGCTCCACCTGAAATCACAATCAAACAGCAGGTGCTAGCTATACTAGGCTGATGGGCTAATAGGACTTCTTCTACCTTTTAGGGTTGTGATGTACGAGGGGAAGAGAATCATGGCTGATTCCGGTAACCTGTATGACAAGACATACGCAGGTGGAAGATTGGGCCTGTACGTCTTCTCACAAGAGATGGTGTACTTCTCAGACCTCAAATACGAATGCAGAGGTGAGACATTGCACACATACAAACACATGATGATCGTATCGGAAGTGAACTTGTTTGAATTTGATCTAAACGTTTCTTCCCTCTTTGTTTCCCCTCAGATACATAATGGGACCAGAACACGGCTCTCAGAAGAATGTATGTCTGTTTCAGTATAAATATGTAATGTTTTCCCTGGGACCATATCTATATTAGTCTTTCCTTGCAAAGTGCACATTAGTGGAATGGAGAGCGTGTAAGTGGAGGCGAGGTCGTAAGACCTGGGGACTGCTGGCTGACAGCTCAACCACTACACATCCGTAGATGAAGAAACAGGCAGCTCCTTCTCTGAAGAGCTTCATACTCTTGCTTGAAGCTGCACAGGGCCACAGATCACTGTGCACTGCTGAAATAGCTGCCAATACCCCCTCCTCTCCCGATGCGTGTCCAAAGGGGAAAGTATTTGTCTATATTTTTTAAAGCATTTTTTTTGTAGATCTGCTGTGGACTCAGAGACTTGTTTCAATATGAAGAAAGCAGTGAGAGGAGGGAGACCTTTAGATGGCCAGAGTAGGGCCCTGCAGGGACCATAGCCAGGATGTGGACTGATGTTACTATCAGAAAGACTGAATGTTAAAGGTGTGTATGTTTCCCAGGAGTAGTCTTCTTTAGAGAACTCCCTTTGTCTAGAGGTTGTAGACCATTTAAGTAAGATTTACTTTTTTCCCCCCGTTGGCCTGGATTAGTTTGAACCTTGAATAGGTTTGCATTGTGGGAGTCTCAGATGGCTCCTTCAGCTTTGTGAGAAGCAGGACCTCAGGGTTTGACTTGGCTCTCTGGACAAGAAAGACCCAGAACCAGTGTTGAATCTCCTGCAGACAACACACATACTTTGGAACCGATTTCACCCCAGAATATAAGGAGTGTGAGGGGACGTAACCACAAGGCCAGTCTAGGACCTGCCATGAGAGGACTCCTGGTAAGGTTGTACATAAGTTATTATTTATTGAGTTTGTTTCCATCTGAGAGTATTCCCGGGTGATCCCTTGATCAGCCTCCCTTATTCATCTCGTCATACGTGTTTGCAATCCCGTCCAAGTAACTGGAAGCTTTAAACCAGGGGTCCCTCGAAACAGTCGTCTCACAGCATGATGGTGCCTCTCCCTCAAATCCGACCAAGACAAATGAACTCAAAGTTACTTTTAAAGGAATAATAATGTTTCTGCACAGTATGCATGGGCAGCGTGTTTGAACATGTGTGTACAGGTCTGAATAGGGATAGGACAAAGTAAACCCTCTATGTACAAATATTACCTCATTATTTTTCTGATTGACACAAATGAGACAAATATCTTTTTAGCAGCAGAGTATTAGTGGGTCGCTTATTTTGGTTATTTTTGCACAACTGTAGTGCAATAATTTTGTTAGTTTTTTGCTGTATATAAGATATTTTTGTAGGAGAAAATATTCCCAAAGTAAGGGATTAAAACACTTAAATTTGTTGTGCTTTATGTATGTCCTGTGCATTTGTAATGGATAAATTATTGTTTGTTTGGTTGTAAGAGGTTTTCATGTGTAGATATATGCTATTTAAGTAATTTATCAAGAAACGTGACCCATGGAAGTGTTTCTGTCTGTATAAACTTGTTTGCACACTGACATGAGGATGTCTTTGGTTTTTGATTTGTTTTATACTTTTTTATATTATGATGCTTCTAAGAAAATGTTTACCCTAGTCTTACCCACAACATTCTGTTTATACTCCTATCATTTATGTTGTAATGTCAGCCGAACAATAAACACATCAGGTCAACAGCACTGGTACTGCCTGTTCTGAATAGTATTGCTTGGCGCAGTGAATGCTCACTACTTCTAAACACTGACTTACAATCATCAGTTTATTCTGCCTGAGCCTGATGTTCGTTATGGGACAAGAGTGCTATGAGTGCTGCAGCCTCACTGTGTCAGTAGAAAGGAATCTACTTACTAGGTCAGTCTGCTTCTCCCGGGGAACAGGGAGGGTCTGTCAGGAGTTGTAGCCTAAAGGCAAGTTTGAAAGCTGCTTGTCTGCTCATCCATCACATTATGGGAATCTCACACATGGGAAGAACAGCATGTCTGGTAAATCAATGAGTTTAACGATATACATCACTTATGTCAGTCAGCGGCAACTTGCTTAGTTTCAGTTACTATACAGACCTGACTACAGCTGGCCCATAGTAACTACAGAGCTAACTACAGCTGGCCCATAGTAACTACAGAGCTAACTACAGCTGGCCCATAGTAACTAGAGCTAACTACAGCTGGCCCATAGTAACTCTACAGAGCTAACTACAGCTGGCCCATAGTAACTAGAGGTAACTACAGCTGGCCTTTAGTAACTCTACAGAGCTAACTACAGCTGGCCCATAGTAACTCTACAGAACTAACTACAGCTGGCCCATAGTAACTCTACAGAACTAACTACAGCTGGCCCATGGTAACTAGAGCTAACTACAGCTGGCCCATAGTAACTCTACAGAGCTAACTACAGCTGGCCCATAGTAACTACAGAACTAACTACAGCTGGCCCATAGTAACTCTACAGAACTAACTACAGCTGGCCCATAGTAACTAGAGCTAACTACAGCTGGCCCATAGTAACTACAGAACTAACTACAGCTGGCCCATAGTAACTCTACAGAGCTAACTACAGCTGGCCCATAGTAACTCTACAGAGCTAACTACAGCTGGCCCATAGTAACTAGAGCTAACTACAGCTGGCCTATAGTAACTCTACAGAGCTAACTACAGCTGGCCCATGGTAACTCTACAGCGCTAACTACAGCTGGCCCATAGTAACTCTACAGAGCTAACTACAGCTGGCCTATAGTAACTACAGAGCTAACTACAGCTGGCCCATAGTAACTAGAGCTAACTACAGCTGGCCCATAGTAACTCTACAGAGCTAACTACAGCTGGCCCATAGTAACTAGAGCTAACTACAGCTGGCCCTTAGTAACTAGAGCTAACTACAGCTGGCCATAGTAACTAGAGCTAACTACAGCTGGCCCATAGTAACTAGAGCTAACTACAGCTGGCCCATAGTAACTAGAGGTAACTACAGCTGGCCCATGGTAACTCTACAGAGCTAACTACAGCTGGCCTATAGTGTCCTTACAGAGCTGGCTACTGTCACACCTACATGATGCATTCTACAAACTTACAGTCTTTACTTTGTGGCGATAAACTTGAGGTGTTTTCTTGAACATGGTCTGTATAAAGAATAGTTAGGGGATGGTGTTAGAAAGTCTCCGAAACCTAAATATTTTAAGTGAAATTGGAATTCTTTTGACTTTTTTGGAATCTATGATTTTATATAAGCCAATATAATTATACAATACAATTTAAAATGAAACGTACATCATGAATTGTTTCTTCTTCGAATCCTGGTGTTTCTAAATTCCTCAGACAGAGGGAGCTTTCTGCAGTCTAAGATTGAGATTGACCTTGGAGGCTCACCTGGTGAATGTGTTTTCTGTCGACTGGAATGTGAGATAATTCCTGCAGCGAAGAGTCAAGACTCCAGGGTGTAAATGTGCAAGAAGAGGGTGGAGAGAGAGGCGTCTGGGAGTCCAGGGATGTGACAGATGACCTCTGCCCCTACCATGTAGAAGAACGGGTCACGCAGTGCAGTCATGGGTAAATATGAACCAGGTAAACAGTTAATCTAAAACCAGCCTTCAGACCTCTCATCAAGAGGCTGTAGGTGAAGCCTTGGACCATGATAAAGGTGGGGACAGGATGCCAGAGGCCAGAGAGAGCAGGCAGCTTTAACCTTGTGATCTTCTGTCGACCAGATCCCACTGGGATACCAGCTCACCTAGCGCATCAGGAATGTATGGAATTCCCATGTTTCATTATGGAAGAGTACAAACTGTAATGGAGTCTGCTGCAGTCTGGCTGGTGGTCTATCCTGAGGAGTCTGCTGCAGTCTGGCTGGTGGTTTATCCTGAGCAGTCTGGCTGGTGGTCTATCCTGAGGAGTCTGTTGCAGTCTGGCTGGTGGTCTATCCTGAGGACTCTGCTGCAGTCTGGCTGGTGGTCTATCCTGAGCAGTCTGGCTGATCTATCATGAGGAGTCTGTTGCAGTCTGGCTGGTGGTCTATCCTGAGGACTCTGCTGCAGTTTGGCTGGTGGTCTATCCTGAGGAGTCTGCTCCAGTCTGGCTGGTGGTCTATCCTGTAGACTCTGCTGCAGTCTGTTTGGTGGTCTATCCTGAGGAGTCTGCTCCAGTCTGGCTGGTGGTCTATCCTGTAGACTCTGCTGCAGTCTGGCTGGTGGTCTATCCTGAGCAGTCTGGCTGGTGGTCTATCCTGAGAAGTCTGCTGCAGGCTGGCTGGTGGTCTATCCTGAGGAGTCTGCTGCAGTCTGGCTGGTGGTCTATCCTGAGCAGTCTGCTGCAGTCTGGCTGGTGGTCTATCCTGTAGACTCTGCTGCAGTCTGGCTGGTGGTCTATCCTGAGCAGTCTGGCTGGTGGTCTATCCTGAGCAGTCTGCTGCAGTCTGGCTGGTGGTCTATCCTGAGAAGTCTGCTGCAGTCTGGTTGACCCCTTGTCCATCCGCCCATGTCTGTCTGTGTTTGTTTAGCAGGGATCCAAAAGACCTGCTTGCCATTAGATGTTCGTACACTCTTGCTGCTTGCTGCCAGATGTGTGTCGTAAGCAGAGTTGGCAAAAGTACACACATCCATTGTTCAAATAGAAGTGCAGATTCTCATGTTTAAAAAGACTGATAAAAGTTGAAAAACGGACTCAACATTTTCACTCAAGTTCCAGGAATCATTTTTAATGCCATTTGATTTGGAACATTCTCAGTCACGTAGATGTTCTCAGTCATGTAGACGTCGCTAACTCTATCCTTCTTACCTTTGATACTGTTTTGGGAAAACTTGTTTAACTTTTTGAAACTTTTTACAGACAAGAAGAGCCCGATAGAGTACAGTAGAATTGATTGTTTTCACCCTTTTATACATTTATTGAAACTTTCCACTCCCGAAAAGTTTATCTTTTGAAAAAAAGATTTGTAACTTGCATTTCCCAGATTTTTTTTTTTTCAAAAAGTATGATTCAGATTTTGTTGTCGTTATGTTTTTCACTAAAATAGTTTTGACCTTTTAAAACTAAAAGAACAACATATTCCTAAATATTTTTCCCACATTTTTGAAACTTTTTTTTTATTCCACTGAGGATGCAAGAGAAGTCCATTGGTACTGAAGGCTCACATGAAACAGACATGAAGAAATTGTACAGCATAACTGGAAATAATCGAGTTAGTTTTGATTGATCAAATGATTCATGTTGTTTTCCATCGTCCACTCATCCCAGTAGTGACCACAATGTACGAATGAACGAAAACATTCAAACCAAAATCAAACTTGAAACTCTAAACTGCCAACAGGGGATCTTAATCTTTGACAGTGTCACACCTCCAGGTAATGCTTCACCTGGTGATCTAGAGCCGTGTGGACCGGCTGCTAGCTGGTGATGGTCTCAGGCAGCAGCTGACTGAAGCTGGTGGTGTAGGCGTCTGTCAGCAGCTGTGACAGCAGGGTGTCAGAGAGCTGGGTGTGGCTACCCAGCAGGCCGGCAGCATCGGAGGAATCCCCTACGGTGAGGTCTCCTGTCTTGCAGTCGCTCCCCAGAGTCCAGCTCCTGCTCTGGGCCTGCACACACTCCTCCAACAGAGTCCTCAGCTGCTCATCCACCAGGCCTGGGGGCTCACTCTGCACGTATACAAACACACACACACACACGTATACACACACACATGTATACACACACACACACACACGTATACACACGCACACACACATGTATACACAGACACACATGTATACACACACACATGTATACACAGACACACACACGTGTACACACACACACACACGTGTACACACACACACACACCCCATCAGGTGAAGCCATGGAATGGATGTTATTCCTCTATTATATTGCTTTGGGTAAAAAAGATGAGACTTTATATGGAATTTATCTGGTGCTTTCATTCAGAGCAGGCCAGTTTGACGTGATCAGAACAGGATGTTCCTCCATGGGTTGATGCTTTCAGTATAATAAAGATTATTCTGGTTTACAGACTAAACATCTGAAGAGCCCAGTACTTGTAATGAACCGTGGTGCTGTCTGTGCACTCGTCCTACTGCAGACACATTTCAGAGAGACTTGCTTCCAATAACGCCACATGACCTGTGATTGCGTAGGTATTTCAGGATGATGAACTGCTCATCCACAGGTCCCCTGCCCTGAGCTGGACCGCACAGGCAAAAGCACTTCCAGTTGCATACCAAGTTGTTTTCCAGAAGATAAGTCAGAGTCTTCCCAGAACCTTATGGGAATGCTGGAGTTTAAGGAGACATCTTGGAGCAAATATAGGTTACCAGCATCACTGATTTCAAAAGTCTACAACTGATAGATATACCAGACAGTATATCTCTAACCCTTTCTCATTTTGAATAAACTCCATAATATATATTTATCTATCATAATAAATTGATTGTCAAAGCTATAAAAGAGTTTCACAAGAATGTAGAAGATAGTTTTTAATGACAAAACAGATATACTCAGCTAAATGCTGCTTAGACGTCCAATAATTAGATAATTACAGCAGGGGTCCAAACTTCAGCATGTGAATGTGCTTTTGCCTCTTCATCTGACCCCAAGCACCATTCATCTCCTCTTCAGGACCTCTACTTTAGAGGTTCCAGGTCTTGTGTAGAGAGACACACGTGTGTTCATCCAGCCCACTTCCCCGCAGGGAAGTCAAACAAATACACATTCCTTCATCTTGTCTGGGCCCCTCAGCCAAAACGATTACAGCTTCTAAATCGTCAGTCTCTCTTTCTGAGCCTCTGACAGTATGACACGGTCAGATGTCCCACTCTAACCCTGCAGAAGGCTTCCAGACATCCTGGCAGGCTTCAGGTCAGCACGAGGGTTTGTACTAGCACACTACTCATCTACAGTTCCTTTAACAATCTGGATTGTTCTGTCCCCACTGACAGGTCAGAGAGTTAGAGATCCTTGGGTGACCTGCCTCCATAGAGTCTGCCTCCATACAGCCTGCCTCCATACAGCCTGCCTCCAGAGAGCCTGCCTCCAGAGAGCCTGCCTCCATACAGCCTGCCTCCATACAGCCTGCCTCCAGAGAGTCTGCCTCCATAGAGCCTGCCTCCATACAGCCTGCCTCCAGAGAGCCTGCCTCTCCGGAGAGCCTGCCTCTCCAGAGAGTCTGCCTCCAGAGAGTCTGCCTCTCCAGAGAGCCTGCCTCCAGAGAGTCTGCCTCCAGAGAGCCTGCCTCCAGAGAGTCTGCCTCCATAGAGTCTGCCTCCAGAGAGTCTGCCTCTAGACTCAGAAAGCCTGCCTCCATAGAGCCTGCCTCTCCAGAGAGCCTGAGAAGGGCCAGTGCACAGGATGTGTGCTGATAATAACTGTGAGGGCATTAGACATACTTGACCTTTCGTACATAACCAACTGTCTGGCCGGTGATTCAGAGTCTGCTGCTGCTGGGCCATGCAGACTGGATGGCAGTGTGAGTAACTCTAAATGAGCCGTTTCTGCAACCTGACACCGCCATAAAAACAATACAGAACAATTACAGGCATGTCAGGACTCAGAGCGTTCATAAATTAGGATTTTAAAACATGCGCCCATGGACATTCTATAATAATGACCATCAGCGACTTTAACCAGTCCCATGTCCACACAGAGAAATAGGGGTGTATGCGGTTGTGGGAGTCTCTGGCTGTGTTTTCCTGTGTGTCACTGGGCAGTAAGCAGCTCTCCCTAGCCTATTCTCCTGGTTCACTGCCTGGGCTTCACTCCACTTACAGCTGCACAGAGTGCTGTGTTGACAGGAAAGCCATCCAAAGGAAATGAGAGGTGAATTGTTTCAAAGAGCTGGCCTGTTTGCAGACGATACCCTCGCATAAAGGTAAATACTGAAACAGGAACCAGGCAGTTCAGCTTGGCTAGACACTGATATAGCAGGGCTAGGTTATCAGACAGGGTGTGAGCAGTCTGACAGGCTGAAGAAAGAGTCCAGTAGCATTGGAAGCATACTTACATGCAGACTCCCAGCAACAGGAAGTGGAGCACCTTGTGGTCGGCTACATGGCCTCAACAGCCTTGTCAAGAACATGTGAAATATGAGGCTGAGATGGCAAATCCATAGATCTTTCTGCAGATTGAGACTTGCATTGGAGTCACCAGGGCATAGCTTCCTGATCTAGCTCTACGCTTCCAGTTTTATACCAGCAATGTCATTTATCACACTTGCGAATGAATACTCTCTTATTTCCCACACACATCAACATCACCTGACCTAGTTCAGGGTTTCAACCTCCAGGAAGCAGCTCCTCTGGTGGTGAAGAAGGAGGAGGTTCCTTCCTCGTGGTCCCAGAGACAGATATCTTAGCACAAGAATCTATCAACACCTCTTTAAACATCCTGTTACACCCATTAGAAACACACTGAAACATGCCCACTCACACACACCCCTCAGCCTAGATGACCTCACTTAGGGCACAGGATAGTTCCCCAGGCTGAGCTAACAGGCTAGTTCCCCAGGCTGAGTTAACAGGCTAGTTCCCCTGGCTGAGTTAACAGGCTAGTTCCCCAGACTGAGCTAACAGGCTAGTTCCCCAGGCTGAGTTAACAGGCTAGTTCCCCAGGCTGAGCTAACAGGCTAGTTCCCCAGGCTGAACTAACAGAGTAGTTCCCCAGGCTGAGCTAACAGGCTAGTTCCCCAGGCTGAGCTAACAGGCTAGTTCCCCAGGCTGAGCTAACAGGCTAGTTCCTCAGGCTGAGCTAACGGGCTAGTTCCCCAGGCTGAGCTAACAGGCTAGTTCCTCAGGCTGAGTTAACAGGCTAGTTCCTCAGGCTGAGTTAGTCTCGTTAAAGTTTGTGGTGTCAGAAAAGTAAAGCAAGCTACTTCAGAGTAGGTCTATTTCTCCAGTATGAAATCTATACCCTGTCCTTGGCAGGTGCCCTGGCCATCCTCTGCCCTCGTCCAGCCAAGGAGGAACGCATTAAAGCAGTGGGATTTCAGGAGGTGAAGCTCCCTCCCTCCCTGTCTCCCCACACGGCCCCGCTCCAAGCAGGGCTCTTTATTAAAGCCATCTGAGGTACCACATTCCCCCGGCCTTCCCTGCAGGCTGGAGAGCTTCCTGGACAGGCCAGCGGGGAACAGTGTTCATAGAGCAGGCTGGCAGAACAGAGGGTCTTGTGTGTGGGGAAAAGCTGAATACTGAACATAACAGATTTAGTACAGTTCCAACATGGGGAGAGAAGTATGCAGGAGATGAAGAGGATGTTTTGTTGTATTTTCTGTCAGCCTACCTCTACCTGCTCTATCATGTTCCTGTACATGGTAGGCCTCTTCAGACAGACTGAAGGAAGTAATTTGGACAGTGAAGCGTGAAGGTGTGGTGACTGTAGGCACACAGCCCAGTGAGACAGACATGACTGATGATGTTGGAGTGCTATCAGATCTGGACAGGGTTCCCAGCTCCTGCTGATGAAGGTCAGACTGTGTGCAGATGGGAATCCCAAGTATCAAACAGACTGGCCTGCCTTAGCATCTCCTCCCAAATCTAATCTCTGTTTTAAATATGTGGAATAAATCCAGGGGTGGTCAGACAACGAGAATGAGACGTGTCTGTGTTTACACGGCTCTCCTGTACTGACACATAGTGAGGTATTATCAACACTGGCTCTCACACTGTGCAGCTGGAGGAGAGAAGAGAGGTGTGCAGTAGGGGAGAGAAGAGAGGTGTGCAGTAGGGGAGAGAAGAGAGGTGTGCAGCCGGAGGAGAGGTGTGCAGCAGGAGGAGAGGTGTGCAGTAGGGGAGAGAGGAGAGGTGTGCAGCAGGAGGAGAGAAGAGAGGTGTGCAGCAGGAGGAGAGAAGAGAGGTGTGCAGTAGGGGAGAGAGGAGAGGTGTGCAGCAGGAGGAGAGAAGAGAGGTGTGCAGCAGGAGAAGAGAAGAGAGGCGGGCAGCAAGAGGAGAAAGAAGGTGTGCAGCAGGAGGAGAGGTGTACAGCAGGAGGAGAGGTGTGCAGCAGGAGGAGAAAGAAGGTGTGCAGCAGGAGGAGAGGTGTGCAGCAGGAGGAGAGAAGAGAGGTGTGCAGCAGGAGGAGAGGTGTGCAGCAGGAGGAGAGAAGAGAGGTGTGCAGCAGGAGGAGAGAGGAGAGGTGTGCAGCAGGAGGAGAGGTGTGCAGTAGGAGGAGAGAAGAGAGGTGTGCAGCAGGAGGAGAGGTGTGCAGCAGGAGAAGAGAGGAGAGGTGTGCAGCAGGAGGAGAGAAGAGAGGTGTGCAGCAGGAGGAGAGAAGAGAGGTGTGCAGCAGGAGAAGAGAGGAGAGGTGTGCAGCAGGAGGAGAGGTGTGCAGCAGGAGGAGAGAAGAGAGGTGTGCAGCAGGAGGAGAGAAGAGAGGTGTGCAGCAGGAGGAGAAACGAGGTGTGCAGCAGGAGGAGAAGGTGTTTCAGTGACAAGGCCAGGAGCAGGGTGGATTCATGTACAAATCAAAAAGAGGTGAACAAAGCATTTGAATGTCAGAATAGGTGCATTTGCAGCACTTAATATTAAAGAAGAGATAAAATACAAGCAGTCAGCGTTCCAGCAGGAGATCCATCCCTGCTAGGAGCCGCAGGGGGGTTTCAGTCATAAATCCATGACCTAAACATAAACAGTTTAGCTTTACTAAACCTTTTAACATTTCTCTGCTCCCTAAATTGTTGCATTCCAGGGAGTCAGACTAAACAAGGCTGGAGGAGAGGTTCTTTTTGAGAGGCCTCCTGCTATTCCAGCTAGTTTACAGCAGTTTGGGCTGCAGTGCCCAGATGATCGTTTTTCCATCATTTTCAACCATTCAAAAAAATACTGAATTACATTTCAGAATGGAATGTCTGTGCCTAAGCGCCACTTGGGAACACCAACAAGCTACAACAGTTTTGTCTCGTTTCAAACTTCTCAATCTGTTAGTAAGATCCTCGGGATAGCTACTCTCAGAGTCTACTCTAAGGCTTAAACACCAGAGGTTGTCTCAACCTAATTATCCTTGTAACACCAATTATTAAGGCTGGTGGTTACGATGTTCAGTCATCTAAAAAAGTTTATCCACCAAAGGATTTTACCCTCATTAACAAACGTTGTGTTTCCCACTTACAAGTCCAATAATAGGTCCTGACTTCATGGTCGTTTTGATGTTGGGGTGTGGTTTTTTAATCACGTCAGTGTCCCATGATAGCTTGATTCTGTTCACGCATACATCCAGCTGTGGGTCCCCATGGCAACCCCTAACATCAATCTGTAAAAGGCTAAATTGGGTTCAAGATTTTAAGATGTATGCCACTAAAACATTTTAGTTAAAACACACATAGTGAAAAAGATAGCAATGAAGCCCAGAAGGGGTGTATGTGAGGTTGAACAGTGACCAGAAGGGTTTTGTGTAAATTAGAGCAGATCAAACAATCTCAAATCAAATGAGCCTTTGTCTCAAAGACATTCTGATGATCAGGCCTTAGCAACAAGGCCTTAGCGACAGGGCTGTGAGGATAAGGCCTTAGCAACAGGGCTGTGAGGATAAGGCCTTAGCAACAGGGCTATGAGGATAAGGCCTTAGCAACAGGGCTGTGAGGATAAGGCCTTAGCAACAGGGCTGTGAGGATAAGGCCTTAGCGACAAGGCTGTGAGGATAAGGCCTTAGCGACAGGGCTATGAGGATAAGGCCTTAGCAACAGGGCTGTGAGGATAAGGCCTTAGCGACAGGGCTGTGAGGATAAGGCCTTAGCGACAGAACTGTGAGGATGAATGGTCGTCTTGTGGTTCTAACTCTGTTGGGCATCCTGAGCCTGAAGCATGCTCACAGATTTCCAGGTGATGTGGAGGCAGAATGGTAGTGAAGAATGACAAGGACCCATTAAACTGCTTGGACAAGGACCATTAACAGAGTTAACAAGGTCCCAAATGAAGTCTGTGGAGTTTGTCCAAGACATTTAATTAAGGTTGTTAAATAACCTTGAGAGAACCTTAAATGTTCCACAGCAATCACAAAGTAATTGTTACCTCAAGTCTTTGGACAGACCTTTATTACAGGATAGCAGCTTAGCCTGTAAAGAAGTGCTTCAGTGGTTGATTGTTTTCAGTGTTGTATTTACTACAGTGACAATAATGAGGTACTTTGTAAGGTTGGTGTGTGTGTGTGTGTGTGTGTGCTGGCGTGTGTGTGGTGTAATATTCTGGTGTAGTGGTGTGAGTCAGAGTGAGTTGTGTGACGAGACACAAGTTGTGTGTAGTGAGTGTGTGCGTGCGTGTGGATGCTTGCGTGCATGTCGCACTTACAATATTCTTGTATGAAAAACTCGCAATGACCTATGTCTCCTCATGCGGTTTGTATTTATATTATGAGTATAGACTACTGCCTATGGTAAACTGGACCAGACAGAGAGGTTCTTGTAGTGTTTGGTGTGTAGTGATGTGGTGTAGCACCAGGGTGATGTAAGAGACAGGATGTGTGTGAGTGTGTTAAGGTATGTAGTCTTACTGTGTGTGGTATTGTGTGTGTTGATGCTGAATATTTGAGGGCGTGTGATACGGTGCCTGATGCATGAGTTGTGCCTTCAATGTGTGAGTGTGTGTGTGATATGGTGTGTGTGTGTGTGTTGTGTGAGTGTCTGTGAGTGTGAGTGTCAGTGAGTGTGTCGCAGCTTATTAACCCACCGTCATGCTTCCCTGGCCTGGCCACAGGTTCTCCCTATGCTGCTGCCGATCTCTTTTCAAGGCGTCTCCGTGGTCTCTGCTCTCCCTGTTGTCCTGCAGGACCTTCTCTCCAGGCCGGTGCCCCCTGCTCTCCCAGCCAGCCTGCAGCACCTGCAACACAACACATCACTCTCACAGCCTGACCACCAAGACACATCTCACACAGCCACGTCAAGGTTGTGGCACATTCAAGAGAGACGTGTTTAATCGCATGATTAGTCATGTGCCATGACAAAAATACATTAAGCTATCACGTTAAAAGTGCAGTTCCTATTTTGTATGCAGGGAGAAGCATTCCAACTGAGAAAACCCCTCACAAGCACGGGTGAAACCACAGGTACGTCACACGGTCCAACAGAAATGAAATCTTCAAGGAGTCATCACTCAGGTGATGGGGCTCTCGATACAGTACAACTCGTCCAAAGTAAACCAGGAAAATAGGTCAGGAAGAATAAGGAGTGAAAGATGCTGTTGGGATGCTGCGTTCTGGTAGCATGGTGTATATCTCTCACTGTCTATAGGGTGTCTATCTATTACTGTCTATAGGGTGTCTATCTCTCACTGTCTATAGGGTGTCTATCTCTCACTGTCTATAGGGTGTCTATCTCTCACTGTCTATAGGGTGTCTATCTATTACTGTCTATAGGGTGTCTATCTATCACTGTCTATAGGGTGTCTATCTATCACTGTCTATAGGGTGTCTATCTCTCACTGTCTATAGGGTGTCTATCTCTCACTGTCTATAGGGTGTCTATCTCTCACTGTCTGTATGGTGTCTATCTATTACTGTCTATAGGGTGTCTATCTCACACTGTCTGTACGGTGTCTATCTATTACTGTCTATAGGGTGTCTATCTATCACTGTCTGTACGGTGTCTATCTATTACTGTCTATAGGGTGTCTATCTCTCACTGTCTATAGGGTGTCTATCTCTCACTGTCTATAGGGTGTCTATCTATTACTGTCTATAGGGTGTCTATCTCTCACTGTCTATAGGGTGTCTATCTCTCACTGTCTATAGGGTGTCTATCTATCACTGTCTGTACGGTGTCTATCTATCACTGTCTATAGGGTGTCTATCTCTCACTGTCTGTACGGTGTCTATCTATCACTGTCTATAGGGTGTCTATCTCTCACTGTCTGTACGGTGTCTATCTATTACTGTCTATAGGGTGTCTATCTATCACTGTCTATAGGGTGTCTATCTCTCACTGTCTGTATGGTGTCTATCTCTCACTGTCTATAGGGTGTCTATCTTAAGAATATGGTTAGAAAAGGGATTACACGAATAAGGGAAAGTGAGCAAAGCCTGACCTGGGCTAAGGTCGTAAACTGGCCTCTATAAATACAGGCTGGTAAGACAGAGCCACCACAGCACTGCAGTAATGCAGCTGTGGGAGGGTGTTGCTGTCCACACGGCTGTTTGCTGTCAAACCACCTCTGTGCGGTGGCTGGCTCCCTCTGCCTTGGTCACACGGCTCTACTACTGGTGGACTTATATTGCTAATTTAATGGATAATTCATAAAACTGCAACATCTTAAGTGAAACTCCCTGTCTGGCAAATGGTAGGTTATAGGAAAAGGGGGATTGAAGTAGATTATTATAAATTTACGTTATGAAGTTCCTAAATCTGTTGTGACATATTTATGATTCCGTTGAATCTGAGCTGAGCTGACTATGAGAAGGGGGCAGATTCATGGCCTTACTGGCTTGGGGCAGATTCATGGCCTTCCTGGTTTGGGGCAGATTCATGGCCTTACTGGTTTGTGGGGGTTATGTCTGCTCTCCCTGATCTCTCTACACTGAGGTAACATGCATAGACACACCAAGCAAGTGTAGCTGCAACCCTACCACCAGAGTGGTGCAGCCTGTGTGGCCTTGTCTATAAGGTCCTTATTAGAGATTCTGCAGACAATTCCACTGACTGCATTCGCTGGACCAGGTTGGACGAGGGCTATGTTGGATCAGGTCTATGTTGGTTCAGGACTATGTTGGACCAGGACTATATCGGATCAGGACTATGTTGGACCAGGTTGGACGAGGGCTATGTTGGATCAGGTCTATGTTGGATCAGGACTATGTTGAATCAGGCTGGACGAAGACTATGTTGGATCAGGCTGCCCTCATGCATTGGTGGTGAGCCCATCATACTGAATGAGGCAAAAGGAGAAGTCCTGTTTCCGGCCCATCTGTCCCCACTAAGTATAGCTTCTAAAACAGAGATCATCACTGGAGGAGACCGCTTCTTTCGTTTGGAAAAGACGGCTTCAAAGAATTACAAAAACTGAGGTGGAACTGAAATAAAATATATAGCCTAGACTTATTTTGGAGATATCAGAGGAGCAGTTTGTTTTGAATCACTCTGTCCCAACTATAATAACAACAACCTTTTAAAACTGTTGTCTAATTACAGCAACAACTATTTACATACACACAGCCAATCAGTTCAGCACTCCTTATCTTAACGACAAATTCATAGCTAATGCACTTATATGGCTGTAAGTCTAGAGGCAGATGGACTTTAAAAAGCACTTTAATCTCTTTTTTTCCCCTTCATTCCTCTCACACACGTGTGTGTCATCAGGGGGCTAATTCCTACCATGTATCTAGGTCTGACAGTCCTACGTGATCAGTACAACAGCAGGCGTACAGCCCAACACAAGTTCAACTAAGTTAATGCAATTGGCAGACATTTCATTTAAATGAAGTAGTTTGTTGAAATGAGGACACTAAGGATCTGAAACATATTGACCAATGTTATGTTCCTACCAAGCAGGGAAACTAAATCACACATACAGTATAAGCGTATTCATCACTTGTGAAACAACAGAGGTTTTTTCTTTGACCTTAATAGACAACAGATACATCCTCCAGCTCACGACAGCCTGTTTATTGCTGTTGGACAGGCTGTTATAGCAGCCTACCCTGGACCCAGGAGATCACAAGGCATGACCTCCACCAGCAGACTCTGGCTGGGCTTGCTGAAGGTCGGCCAGAAGCCAGGCGCTGGCTCTTAACTCAGCAGCTACTTGCTGCTGAATACTCTCTGCTTATCTAGGTCAAATGGTTTGGGGAAGCCAAAATAATCAAGTCTTTGTTTTTCTACGTAAGGAAATGATGACAAAAAGGAATATACTTGACATGGAAATAATAAAATTGGTAATACTGTTTCTTTACGGTATCAGAAACATGCTCTTGTCAGCTCTTGGATTCTATTAATCAGTCCAATACAAACCCTGTCAAGTGGTTTGACTCATTGTTGCAGTACTTGATCCACTTCCAATCAGGGAGATCAAACTTAACTTCAAATAGGGCCTTACATGGTCATCTGTGTGTGACACTAAGGAGATATTACAGAGGTGAGTTTAGAAGGTCCATGGAGAGGTGATGTTACATGGTCCCTAAGTAGGTGAGGTTAGAGAGGTGAGGTGACAGTGTTTACAGTGAGGTTACAGGGTCTACAGTGAGGAGAGGTTACAGGGTCTACAGTGAGGGGAGGTTACAGGGTCTACAGTGAGGAGAGGTTACAGGGTCTACAGTGAGGGGAGGTTACAGGGTCTACAGTGAGGGGAGGTTACAGGGTCTACAGTGAGGTTACAGGGTCTACAGTGAGGAGAGGTTACAGGGTCTACAGTGAGGGGAGGTTAGAGAGGGGAGGTTACAGAGTCTATAGTGAGGGGAGGTTACAGGGTCTACAGTGAGGTTACAGGGTCTACAGAGAGGTTACAGGGTCTACAGTGAGGGGAGGTTACAGGGTCTACAGTGAGGGGAGGTTACAGGGTCTACAGTGAGGTTACAGGGTCTACAGTGAGGAGAGGTTAGAGAGGGGAGGTTACAGAGTCTATAGTGAGGGGAGGTTACAGGGTCTACAGTGAGGTTACAGGGTCTACAGTGAGGGGAGGTTACAGGGTCTACAGTGAGGGGAGGTTACAGGGTCTACAGTGAGGAGAGGTTACAGGGTCTACAGTGAGGTTACAGGGTCTACAGTGAGGAGAGGTTACAGTGTTTACAGTGAGGTTACAGGGTCTACAGTGAGGAGAGGTTACAGTGTTTACAGTGAGGTTACAGGGTCTACAGTGAGGTTACAGGGTCTACAGTGAGGTTACAGGGTCTACAGTGAGGTTACAGGGTCTACAGTGAGGAGAAGTTACAGGGTCTACAGTGAGGAGAGGTTACAGGGTCTACAGTGAGGTTACAGGGTCTACAGTGAGGTTACAGGGTCTACAGTGTCCCCTACTGCTCCAGAACAGCATCACAGCTGCAGCCCCGCTGCTCCACAGGCAGCTGATATATACAGCAGCAATAACAACAAAACGAATTAGGTCACGGTTGCACTTACGATCTCTCAGCATGTTGTTTTTCAATGCAAGTCATGATTGACAAAAAGTAACTACACTTCAAATGGCTGTTACTGGGAATTCCAGGGTGCCTGCCAAACAGGTCCAGTGTTTACTGACACTGCAGGAAGCAGCATGGACCAGAACAGAGAGCTGTGGCCCACAGCCCTGCTTTGTGTGGTCTTGTCTGTCTCTCACTGTCCCTCTCTCTGTCTCTCTCTCAGGGCTCTCTCTCTCAGGGCTCTCTCTCTCAGGGCTCTCTCTCCCAGGGCTCTCTCTCAGGGCTCTCTCTCAGGGCTCTCTCTCAGGGCTCTCTCTCAGGGCTCTCTCTCAGGGCTCTCTCTCAGGGCTCTCTCAGGGCTCTCTCTCAGGGCTCTCTCAGGGCTCTCTGTCAGGGCTGACCCTCTCTCTCAGGGCTGTGCTACGTGGATCCAGGCGACCTGCCAAGGCGGTCCACATGCCTATTGAGCAGCCAGAATACAGCAAGCTGAAAGGACTCAGGAGCACTGGGAGAGGGGGAGAAAGGGAGGAAAGGAGAAAGTAGGGAGAGAGAGATGAAGGGAGTGAGAGAAGTGAGAGGGAGTGAGGGAAGATGGATGATAGAGAAGAAGTAGGGGGGGAGAGAGAGAGATGTAGCTCTACTGCTCCCCCAGTTGTGGACATCCGAGTCAAAGTAACTTGTAACTTGACCCCCACATCAACACAGCCAACACAGCCTGGATCACCACTACGTTAACACAGCCAACACACCCTGGATCACTGCTATGATAACACAGCCTGGATCACTGCTATGTTAACACAGCCAACACACCCTGGATCACTGCTATGATAACACAGCCAACACAGCCTGGATCACTGCTACATTAACACAGCCTGGATCACTGCTACGTTAACACAGCCATCTCTCCCTGGATCACTGCTATGTTAACACAGCCAACACAGCCTGGATCACTGCTACATCAACACAGCCAACACAGCCTGGATCACTGCTACATTAACACACCCTGGATCACTGCTATGTTAACACAGCCAACCCAGCCTGGATCACTGCTATGTTAACACAGCCAACACAGCCTGGATCACTGCTATGATAACACAGCCTGGATCACTGCTACGTTAACACAGCCATCTCTCCCTGGATCACTGCTATGTTAACACAGCCAACACAGCCTGGATCACTGCTACATTAACACAGCCTGGATCACTGCTACGTTAACACAGCCTGGATCACCACTACGTTAACACAGCCTGGATCACTGCTACATTAACACAGCCAACACAGCTTGGATCACTGCTACGTTAACACAGCCTGGATCACTGCTATGTTAACACAGCCTGGATCACTGCTATGTTAACACAGCCTGGATCACTGCTATGTTAACAGCCAACACAGCTTTGATCACCAATACGTTCAGAGCTCTGGCTTGATCCCTGCTTAGCCATCCTTGTAACTGACACAGACAATGGGACCATATGATGAGCACACAGGAGGGTCTCACAGGAACATCTTTTAAACATTCCACTTCTGATATGAGCTTGAGTCCAACTTCCCCTATAATACAACACTGAGATTTTACAACAGCACACTGGATCACTCGCAGATGACTGCAGGACATTCCTGAGGGATTAGAAGATACATGCTGGATCATCTGGACTTCGTGTTCCTCCTGGGAATCTCAGGGTGGTCTGGAGCCATCACTGTTACAGACATCAAAACCTGCTGGGTTATCTAACGCTCACAAAACATGTTGGATGAGTACTGGACTAAATCTATTGAACATGTTGGATAGAGTACTGGACTAAATCTATTGATTGCTGTATGTTTTCAATTTTGTATGACAGCTGTGACATTTAACCAGGAAGGGTCGAGCTAAACCCTTCAGATGATGTGCATAGTTGTGGCTTTGAAAATTTCTCTCTGTAAACTTCTCTCTGAAAACTTTGGGTCATTGAATCACAATGAACTGAAGGCAGCACCAGGGTTAAATATTCCCTAACTAACCTTAATGTTCTCTAAATATTCCCTAACTAACCTTGATGCTCTCTAAATACTCCCTAACTAACCTCCCTCTGTACCTTATCACCAGCCTGCATCACCAGCCTCCTCTGTACCTCAGTATCACCAGCCTGCATCACCAGCCTCCTCTGTACCTCAGTATCACTAGCCTCCTCTATACCTCAGTATCACCAGCCTCCTCTATACCTCAGTATCACCAGCCTCCTCTATACCTCAGTATCACCAGCCTCCTCTATACCTCAGTATCACCAGCTTCCTCTGTACCTCAGTATCACCAGCCTCCTCTATACCTCAGTATCACTAGCCTCCCTCTGTACCTCAGTATCACCAGCCTGCATCACCAGCCTCCTCTATACCTCAGTATCACTAGCCTCCTCTATACCTCAGTATCACTAGCCTCCTCTATACCTCAGTATAACCAGCCTCCTCTGTACCTCAGTATCACTAGCCTCCCTCTGTACCTCAGTCCCCAGTATCAGGAGCACGGAACGCTGGCCAAACAATGACACACAGAAATAACTTGGAAGAGGAATATATATTTAACGCTTTGAACTCTATCCAAACCATCTGGACCAAACAACTTCTGACCCAAGTCATGTTTTTTTTCCCACTCAGCCTTATAAACTGTTATAGCAACACTAACGTTGTCAAGCACAATATCTGACCTACATTTCAGCTGTCTTCTACAGTGACTTTATATCCTGAATTTAAGAGACACTGTGGAAGACGCTGGTGAAAGTGTACAAAGTGCCAAGTGATCCATCCACACATGTACAGAGGACTGCAGGGGATGATGTCATTTCCTGTCCCATGGCTGATGAAATTGCTACATCAATAATATTATTTCAACTTTGTCAAAGTTGGAGGAGAAAAGCAGCTACTCACAAAAAAACAATCTTCCAAAGTCAATGTGTGTGACTGTGTGATGGATACAAGTCACCATGAGACACCTGGTGCTCACTTGGGTAACATACAGTCCCCTATGTAACACATCAGTTTTCAGGTCTGAATAATAATTCTTAACCAAGCTGTAAACACCAAAGTATGTTTAGGAGGAAAACACCAATGGGAAAATAGTTTATAAAGAGACAATAAAGTTTGAGATTACAGGGCTGAAAGGGTGTGGAGTCTAGTCGTTTTACTCTGGATGGGAAAAAATGTGTCCCACCAAATGACAATGACGTCTACGTTCTCCTGTGGATGGAATATAGGCTTCAGTCTGTAACCGGCTGCTGGGTTTCATCCCAAACAGGGTTCAGCCCATCTCAGCAACCAGCAAGGGCTTGTGCTCACCAAGTCAAATCTGATTGACCCACAACGTACGCTGGACTGGATACCAGAGCAGTTGCCCAGGAACAAACTTTCTTGTTGTGTTTTTAAATATTTCTATAAGAAAAAAATGTCTTCCTTTAATATCCAGGCTATAAATGATATGCTTATCTTTCCAATGGCAAAAGATGAGAAGAAATCAAGCTGATTTGTTGAAAATTCCACTGGCCTGATTCTACCATGACAATTAGCCTAGGCCTCCTCTACTCTGGTCATATTGAAGCCAAGGCACACTATGTTTCTCATAAAATGTACTGAAGAAGAGAACTCAGAGTCCAGAAAAAGGCCTACAAAATGGGAGCTTGGTCAATGCCAGTGTACTGTCACAACTGTCACAACTGCAGCCATCTTGTTTGAGGAGCCTAGTTCTTGTTATACACATTTGAAGTAAATTGTGTAAAAATGTTGTGTGGGGGAAAATGTTCTTCAAAGACATTGTTTATGATGTCTGTGGAGAGATGGGGGACATTCCCACAGCTGGGCAGGGTTTTAAAGATTAAAATGATCCACCAAACTGAGATTGCCCAGTGTAGCAGACCCAGCAGAGAACATGCCTGCCTGCCTGCCTGCCTGCCTGCCTGCCTGCCTGCCTGCCTGCCTGCCTGCCTGCCCAGTGTGCAACAGGCCCAGCAGAGAACATGCCTGCCTGCCT
>BROE01000009.1:185394-234704 GCA_036571765.1 Plecoglossus altivelis | reverse complement strand
CACCTGGTGTCCCCAGAGGACATGACAGCCAAACACCTGGTGTCCCCAGAGGACATGACAGTGAAACACCTGGTGTCCCCAGAGGACATGACAGCCAAACACCTGCTGTCCACCTGCTGTCCCCAGAGGACATGACAGCCAAACACAACCTACTCCAGGTGGCAGGCTCTGACATGACCCTTCAAAGGAGCAAACATGAATCTGGCCTCCTATTTCAGGAATAGAATTTCTCACGTGCAGGCTGGAAACATGGTGACCTAGTTAGGCGTTGACCTTTAGCCCAAAGCTCCAGCATCAAACAGAAGGAGGGCAGGTGTTAGCTCTTTCAGACGTGTCTCTCTCTTCACATCTGCTTCAACAACATGAAAACATGAAAGCTGCAGACAGTACGTTGCTCTGGTGTCGACTCTCTAGATCTAGAACAGTTATAGACCCTCTTCATCTAGTAACACCACATATTTCCCCATCAGGGCGATGGATAGGTGAGCCCACCTCGCAGCCTGCTGTCCCAGCATCCTCCTCCTCTTCCTGGATGTCTTGGAGAAGTTCCTCCAGACGAGCCTTCTCCTGCTGCGTCATGGCAACCAGGCCTCCTGCTCCGCTCACCAACTGTAACGCATCAAACAGCTGTGATTACAGATAACTCTTCATTCAATCACCTTACAGTTCTTTTCACTTCCTGAGAGAAATAAGGTCAATCTTTTTTCCCGAGTGGAAAAACAACCAGCCTTGAGTCTCGTCCAAGTCACATCACTAGTATCACATACCCAGGCGCTGGCTTTGGTTGACCTCTGACATACCTTTATGTTTTTCTTCACAAAGTCTTGTTTTTTGTTGCTCCTGAGAACTCCACACACACTTCCCCCCTCCTGACCCCCGTGTCTCCCCCCCCCCTGACCCCCTGGTGTTCCCCCCCCCTGACCCCCGGGTGTTCCCCCCTCCTGATCCTCTCCAGGTGACCGCCCGTTGCTACCCTCCTCTTCACCTGCGAGGGAGGGGCAGGAAGTGAGGTCAACACTACACAGCCTCATCTCAGACATGTCAGATTCAGCCTTCCAGTTCAACTCAATCGAACATAGTTCAATAGTTCTTCCAGTCCAACTCAATCAAACAAAATTAAATTCGCATTAACAGCTGCTGTTAACGGTTTGGAAAATGTCATTGATAACCATTGTAGATCTATTTAATTATAAACTTGATCAACCGTATAAACTTCACTGATCTAATAACGATCACAAACTCAGGCGTGAAGCAAGTAAAAGACAATGTACAATCACATGTCAACTGACCTAATATCTCAATAGACATTTTAAGATCTAGCATTAGTTGCTGTGTGTTATTTTCAATTTATACCAGTAAAAGGACTGAGATGTTGTTTCTCTGAACTATACTGACATCTAGTGTACAATGAAAAGAAATCTGATCTGTCAAGTTGTCAAATCAACATCCTGTTCTCAGACGTTAGTTAGATGGATCCTTACTTCCTTCCTTGCGTGTGGTGTCATCCTCACAGTTTTGTTCAGGCACTTGTGTCCCAAATACAGGAACAAAGGGATCTTTCTCTGTAGATTCCTGACCTGCAAGGGTGTGATAATGTTACTGTAGGCATGCATGGTGTGATAATGTTACCGTGTCATAATGTTAACGTAGACCTGGGTGGGTGTAATAATGTTACTTTGTGATAATGATAATGTACTGTAATCTGCATGGGTGTGATAATGCTACAGTAGACCTGTAGCCAGTGGATCTGCGTGGATTTCCACACGCCTCTTAATAATGGACTTTACCATGGGTGGGAGTCAGGGACAAAAACAGCCGTGTGTTTTCAGCTTCATCAGCACTTTCAGAAGATCGTGTGGGCTTTATCTGCTGGAGAACAAAAGGATGGCTAATGTAGAATGCTCTAAAAGGCCTGCTGCTAGTACTGCCCTTGCACCATTGTTCTTTCACCTCTAATGCTAGCCCCATGTTCCATGCATCCTTGTTGCTAGCACTGCCCTAGCCCCATGTTCCATGCATCCTTGTTGCTAGCACTGCCCTAGCCCCATGTTCCATGCATCCTTGTTGCTAGCACTGTCCTAGCCCCATGTTCCATGCACCCCTGTTGCTAGCACTGTCCTAGCCCCATGTTCCATGCACCCCTGTTGCTAGCACTGTCCTAGCCCCATGTTCCATACATCCTTATTGCTAGCACTGCCCTGGTGCTGCCTAGCCCCATGTTCCATGCACCCTTGTTGTTAGTGCTGCTCTAGTGCTGCCTAGCCCCATGTTCCATGCATCCTTGTTGTTAGTGCTGCTCTAGTGCTGCCTAGCCCCATGTTCCATGCATCCTTGTTGTTAGTGCTGCCCTAGTGCTGCCTAGCCCCATGTTCCATGCACCCTTGTTGTTAGTGCTGCCCTAGTGCTGCCTAGCCCCATGTTCCATGCATCCTTGTTGCTAGTGCTCCCCTTTGTTGTTAGACTGTACTGCTTTGTTGTTAGACTGTACTGTTGAATGTCTGTACTTATGTAGCACCGTGGCTCTGTGAGGCACGACATTTCGTTCCACTGTATGCACCCGCATGTAGCGGAATGACAATAAAGCACAACTTGAACTTGAACTTGAACTAATGCTGCCAAGCACTGATCTGACTACATGCTGTTTCACCTGCAGTTCTTGCCACAGGGTGTGACGGAGTTCTTCACCCCTACGCTTGACTTGTTTCTCATTAGAAATCCTCAAGGCCAGAACTCTGTCAAGTCTTTTCATTTTAGCTATGGCCTTTTGAAGATTCAGGTCATCCTCAAACATGTCTGTGCAGGAATCTAAGGAGTGATAAGATAAAGAATTAGTGTGAAGTGCTGCACCACACAGAGGAAGTAGCTAAGATTGACAGCAGATAAGTGTTCCAAAACATCTGTGTTTTGAATAATGACTTCTCATTCCCTAGTTGTCATGGTGGTTTTTATATTTGCATGTAGTGTGATTGTGGCAAATATTCTCATATTTATAGGTTATAACATGCTAGATCTTTGGATGTAAATGGAACAAAATTATCTTAACTGAGAGACATGTATTGATGTAAATGTTGCATTTCTTTAAATAGGTAGATAGATGATGGATATTAAGAGACAGTTAGCTAGCTACCTTTTTCAAAGGAATGACTTTCATCTTGAGAGTTGACGTTTTCATCTGAACTTGTGCTACAGTCCAGCTGAGATGGGGTACATGAGAAATTGGGATGAGTTATGTTACAATGTTTGTGCTATTTTGAGACTAAAGTGCATGGCATTAGTAGACAAGCAACTAATTAATTATCATTTTAAACCGAAGGAACAGTACTGTACCTCAATACTAGTATCTGGGCTATCGCTGCTCAGGACAACAAGGGACATGGGGCTGCGCGGACAAACTCTCCCAACTTCAGATAATGACGCGCAGGATACACGGCTACCGGGGCGGGAGCGTTCACTTGATGCAGGACGGGAGATATCATCTAAATTCCCTTTTGTGATGTCCATCTGTCTAATATCACACACGCAAAAGTTGATTTAGCTACTGTACACTGTACCAGCCACCACTTCCTGTTGTATCAGCGGTATCCAAGGACGCGGCCGTTGCTAAGGGGAAGTCAGCCTCGGACAAGCTTGTCTGGTGAGTCCGATGACTCATGCAGTTCAAATTGATCGCAACACGTAGAAACTCGTCTAGACTGATGAAATTGAGGAAAGTACCAGAGCCCGTCTACGGACAAGTCTCCCCTTGTTAGACATTCTCTGAAAGTACACAGTTCAGATGCTATAAGACGACAACGTTATAAACAGTGACATATATAAACGTCCAACATATGTTGGACGTTATCCTCATGTTATAAAGATGATACATACTGTATTTCAACTGAATTGAAAGACTTGCCTGCCATCGAGGTGCTAGCTATTTAATGAGTTAACATAAACACAATATCATAAAATAGGAAGTAAAATACTACTATTCTATATGAATTATAGTAAAAACGAAATGACAACATACAAACTGACAGATGGTTAGAGTTCTCAGATTAAAACAGAGACTTAGGAAAAACTTGCTCTTGTAAAGGAGATATTTAGTTATAGCTTCTAATTATTAGCCTCTGCTGTTATTGATATGGGTGAAGAAAGGTGTCACCGAACCTTTATCTACATTTCAACATTCATCAATATTTATGAAAGTCAGTATTCCACTAAAGCTGCAGCTTCTGTGCTCAGATTTCAGGCGGTGCTCTTATTTTGAAGGCAAATTCACCAAAACGGAAAACTCATTTGAGGACAATTGAGGGCATTTTACGGCAGTTTTTGCGCCAGTGCGGATCATTGTGCAGACTTTTAGGAAACGGCTTGTTTATGACCAGAAGGGGGGGCGGTGTGTCAGTATCAGGTCTTCCACTCATCTGTGAGAGTGAACGTGATGAAGCTGCCTGAGGCCAAGAGGGCGTAACTTTACTTGACGTGTACAGAAGATGTTTTGGCACCAGATTTTTTGAGCATTGCAATAGTTGTAAATTATTTGGGCTGTCGGCCGAAAATAAGACATGAAGAAATTTGTAGAACAATGGAGAGTGAATTTTGTATACTAAATGACACAGAAGATCTGAAAACGTTAATTTCAAATACCGAGGAGAGTTTGCAATTTGAAAGGTAGCTAACCAGTTTACCCAGTTATGCTAAGCTAGCGGGTTGGCTAAAAGAGCTAGCACAATCAGCAAGCACTATCGTGTTTTGTTAGCCGTTTAGTAATGTAGGCAGTAACTAGTCATGTTAACCAGTACTAGTCCATTTCGTCGCTTGTTTATCAGTGGGTATGATGACCCGACGATGTTTTGAATGTTGCTAATTAACACTGTCAACGTTAGGACTTTAGCTAGCAGGGCTACCAGTTGTCAGATTGCTTGGAAAACGCACACCCGCATCAAGCGGGCTAGCTAACACACTTCAATACATTAACCAATGCTTCGTGAAATAATGAGTAATGTCATATTTACAGATCCAAGACATTGTTTGAGGAGATTCGTGCCTCCATTAACAACAACGATGAAGAAGAGCGCTCCTTCTGGAGGCCAGTGCTTCCGTGGGGTGGTGTGTACACTATCAGGGCAGGGAGGAAGGCGATATCCTGTACGCCTCTGTACGTCAAGATCAACCTGAAGAACACCTGCACCATCGATGGGTTTCTCATGATCCTCTACGTCATTCTGCGAGACAATCAAGGTTTTCCCCGGGAAGTGGGTGTGTTTCTGGGTAAGCAGTTTGTGGAGCATTTCCTCTACCTGATGGACTCCTATGACTACACTACAGTCAAGATGTTGTGGATATGGGACAGGATGTCAAAGAGTCAGTACCGCTCTCTCATCCATCACGCTGCATTGGAGATCGATCTTTTTGGCAACGAGCACGAGAACTTCACCAAGAATCTGGAGAACCTGATGTCCACCATGCAGGAGAGCCTCTGTACCAACTGGAGCTGTCCTGGCCGATTCCAGGAGTTCATGCAGAGGACCATCCACATCAAGTAAGACCTGCTTACTGCCGACCACTGCTGCAGGTCTGAAACAAGAGAGAAGATGTCTGAGGTCCCTAGTTATCTTTGAGACTGAATCTGAAACTGCCTGATTTACTCCTGCTCTTTAAACAGTTATCTGTTCTTACCTACTCTTCCAACAATCTCTCGTACTTGGAAAGGAGATGATGTAGGTGTCAGGTTGAGCCCAAATGTATTGTGCTTCATGCTGTCTGCCAGCAGATTCAGTCATTATGTATAATTCCTTCCTGGTTCCCTGTTGCAGCCCTCCTCATGAGCTGCCTCACAGAGATCCCATCCAGTCAGCAGTGGACATGTTCTTCTGCCCCAAGATCCTCCTCTGCAGGGAGCTGGGGTAGGACGTGTTTCCAGAATGTTGTCCAATGCTGAATCCCCCTTGGTAGTGACGTGGGGTCTGTCCTGCAGAATGTTGTCCATGCTGAATCCCCCTTGGTAGTGACGTGGGGTCTGTCTGTCTTGCAGATGTAACGGCCTGAGAGAGTTCTCCCAGAGGATGTTCTGCCACGGCCCTCCTCCCTTCGTCATTCTCAACATGCAACTGTGGAAGTCGGAGGAGCTGTCTTATGTTCCCTATCACTTGGCACTGTCCCAACATAGGTGGGCTCAGCTGGAACGTATAGGACACCATGTCTGGTTACACAGGGAGTCTGAACTGATGGTGACACAGTTATTTGACATGTTGTGTGTGTTCCTCCAGGTATTCACTGGAGGGCGCCACTCTCTTCAACAAGGAGGAGCATCACTACTCGGCAGCCTTCCAGATCGATGGCTTCTGGATGCACTATGACGGACTGCGGAGTGATAACCTCATCTTGCTGCACAAGCCCCCAGAGCTGCTGCTGCTGTCCTCCCTTGTCTACATCCGCGCCAGCGACAAGGCCTGAAGGCCTGCTCACACATGCTGGCCGAGAGAGAGACAGGCTGGGAGGGAGAGAGACAGACAGACAGACAGACAGGCTGGGAGAGAGAGACAGACAGGCTGGGAGGGGGAGAGACAGACAGGCTGGGAAATAGAGAGACAGACAAACTGGGAGAGAGAGAGATACAGGCTGGGAGGGAGAGAGACAGACAGGCTGGGCAAGAGAGAGAGAGAGAGAGAGAGAGAGAGAGACAGACAGACAGACAGACAGACAGACAGGCTGGGAGGGAGAGAGACAGACAGGCTGGGAGAGAGAGACAGACAGGCTGGGAGGGAGAGAGAGACAGACAGGCTGGGAGGGAGGGAGACAGACAGGCTGGGAGGGAGAGAGATACAGTCTGGGAGGGAGAGAGACAGACAGGCTGGGCGAGAGAGAGAGACAGACAGACAGGCTGGGAGAGAGAGAGACAGACAGACAGGCTGGGAGAGAGAGAGAGATACAGGCTGGGAGGGAGAGAGACAGACAGACAGGCTGGGAGGGAGAGACAGACGGGCTGGTGGCAAACAGTGTATCCATGTATCACCACTCTTAAGAGTGAATTGCACAATGTTATTATGTAATCATACAGAGAGCATCTGCATTCCCCACCTTAGGTCTCATGTCAACAGCCTCTTTATTTACCTTCTAATCACTTTGAATGATTTTCTTTATTTTGCCTGATTACTTGTGAAAAGCTTTTCACAAACAAAAATGCTTCTTTTTTTTGTAAATGCTTGGAATCCAAGATTATCCAGAACATACGGACTATAATAGTTCAGGCCTGGTATGCATTCACGGTACTGCTTAAAAAGTACACTTCAAACCCATATTTCTAGCTTGACATGGATAATGTCTTGCTGAGATATGAGGCAAACGCTATAATGTCCATATGAAACCATTTGGACTCATTTTCATTGTGTTTGAAATGAGCTGTGCACACTGACCTGTCATCAGAACTTTCTGGTGCTCTCCGTCACCACAGCAACAGGACAGCATCTATGGAAGTCATGTTCAGCTAATACTGGTCCTGTTTGAGGTGTAAGACATTATTCTAACAGACCGTAGAAACACGTTGGCTCTCTGCCTACCATGTCTCTGCTGAAATCTACATGTTTTTACTCAGAACAAGTCACAAAAACATGATATACAGATTTGACTTTAAATTGAAAACAGCAAATGGCATTCCCCACATTTCTTAACCTGACTGTGCCTCAGATTACTTAAAAACATGATCTTTGTTAAACTCACATGATCATTTCTTTCAACATCCCTGGTTTGTCCATTTTCTATGCAGCCTCTATTCTTTTGAAAAGCAATAAAACTTTTATATTTTAGCATTTGCGAGTTTGTGAAGTAATATTATTGCAACATTTCTGGAACTTCATTCAGGCAAAAAAGAAACAAATGGAAGATACCTTTTAAGGCATTTATTAGTATAACTGGGTACAACTGCACCACACAAACAAATGGGCTAAAATGTTTGTAAAATGTATTTAATCAAAGCATGATAAAATGTGAAAAAACACTATGTCTAGGTTATCTTGTAGTTCCAGTAATAATCCACAGGATATAAAATTCAAGATTATCACCTTACTTCAGTCACAGTTCAGACACACAATGGGAAACTTAAAATAAGCTTGTAGTTGTAATTGGTTTGGCTAACATTGACATCTGGTTCAGGATTTCATTCTGACAAAACTAGTGACAATTTCTCCCAGACATGATATTAGGACTCCCTCTGTGTTCCTAACCCTGACCCTAACCCTAACCCTGACCCTGACCCTAACCCTGACCCTAACCCTAACCCTGACCCTAACCCTGACCCTAACCCTGACCCTAACCCTGACCCTGACCCTAACCCTAACCCTGACCCTGACCCTGACCCTAACCCTGACCCTAACCCTGACCCTAACCCTAAAACAAGCACTTTGGTGAGTCTGGTGGCAAAACAACACATGGTTAGGCCATCTTTAAAAAAAAGAAAACATTTTTTACATCCCTTCATTTTGCAGTTTCACGTTTTCAGATTCCACACACGGCTGAACGCAATCTCCCTAAAGTAAAGAAGGCAGGGTAACCACTTGGAGGAGATGCTGTTCTCTGTACTCACATCAACATCCATATATGACAGGTTTGGAACATAAGTGCTTGCCTGTGACAGCCGGCCAGCATCACCCTGCATGGGCATGGCTCTAACTGCTCTTTAGCTTGTCCCCTGTGGACATACCAAAGCAGCCAATCTTCTCCACAGATAAAAGTTATTACAAGAAACATTAAATAAATAACAGAAACACAGACAGATTCATGTTAAAACACAATGGCTAATGTAACATTTCTTTTCAAAAGTATGACAGCAGTTTCCTTTTACTTATCTGTACAAACTAATATTCTTAAGAATGCTATTCATAAATCCACTTGGCTCCCCTGGACTCATGTAGGTTTAAATTAGAATCTATTTTGGAAAACAAGCAGCCCTCCGCCTACTCCGACACGGTGGTGAAACTGTTATTGCTTTAACAAGACTCAAGAGTCTTTCAATGGATGTTAAGGGGGCTGTCAATCCTATCATTGCTTAAGCACAAGATCACATTCAGATAATCCAAACTGGCCAATAAGAACAGACTGTGCACGTGGAAGCACACAGGACAGTAAGGCTTTGTCTGATTGGTGGATCTGCAGCTGTCTCAGAGCCACACTCTGAAGACAACAGCAAACACACCATGTACTCTTAGCTTAGTGAAATATCAGTATCTGCAAACCTTCTAAATGAATCAACATGCACAACTTTGGAGATGTGGTTAATGCAGAGTGCAAGATTCAGTAAGAAACAATGGAGCTGTAAGAAGTGGTGATTCATCAGAGTACAGTTAACCCTACAGCTAATAACATGGACAGACATGGCTTGTGAGTCAGTACAGCAGTATGAGATGCCTTGGCTTTAAGGAGGCTTCATTAAAAGCCAAATTATCAACCCACAGAAGAAATTAAAATCTTATTGCATCATCTAAATGCCATTACCCTAAAACAAGACTTATTTACAAAGTACACTCTGTATCAAATAGTTCAGTAAGTGCAATGCAGAGCTGTTCAGGTTTCCACATGTGCAGACATCTAGACCACATCACTGTACTTTCACTGTGTACCAAAATGGGGATTTGAAGTGATGTCTGCCCGTGTAAGGTACTGCCCCTGGCTTCACCCTCTCACACACACACCTGCAGCCGTCTGAGTCCAAAGAAGAGCACCTGGCTCCCCTAGGGTCTGCAGCCTGCATCTTGGGGTCTGCAGCCTGGGATCTGCAGCCTGGGGCCTGCAGCCTGAGGGTCTGCAGCATGAGAGCTGCTCAGCCAGGCAGAGCCCCGTCCACACAGCAGCAGAGGAACAAACACATCTGGACTCAGAAGAACTGGCCTGAATTCTGGCACACAGGGAGAAAGCTATGTGGCTAGGGAGATAGGAGATCCAGCAAAGCTATGTGTGGCTAGGGAGATCCAGCAGACTTGTGAACACAGGCCGTGTGTGTGGTGAGGGAGGTGGATGAACACAGGCCGTGTGTGTGGTGAGAGAGGTGGATGAACACAGGCCGTGTGTGTGGTGAGAGAGGTGGATGAACACAGGCCGTGTGTGTGGTGAGAGAGCTGGATGAACACAGGCCGTGTGTGTGGTGAGAGAGCTGGATGAACACAGGCCGTGTGTGTGGTGAGGGAGGTGGATGAACACAGGCTGTGTGTGTGGTGAGAGAGCTGGATGAACACAGGCCGTGTGTGTGGTGAGAGAGGTGGATGAACACAGGCCGTGTGTGTGGTGAGGGAGGTGGATGAACACAGGCCGTGTGTGTGGTGAGAGAGGTGGATGAACACAGGCCGTGTGTGTGGTGAGAGAGGTGGATGAACGGGTCATATTTTGGCACTTGGCTGGCTGGTGCTCCCTTCGCGAGCTTGTGAGGCAGACTGGGCACGTGCAGCATGCATCGGACAGCCAGGGCAGAAACAGGAAGTCACCTGCAGAACTGACCCCTACCCCCTAGGGTTAACCTTAACCGACCAGAAGCCAGGTGGATAGCCTTACTACAGATGAAACTGGCAGTGGAGAGCATCTAGGATTCCAGGGATGTTGGAGATCAAATCTCACATTAATACCAAGCCAAACACCCGCATGGGTCAGGACTTCTGGTCAGAGTTCTGCTCGAGCAAGACTCAGGGCGTTATACAGGGGAGGGATGGGGGGTTGTCAGTCTAGGGGGCTTTAAATGCACATAATCAAACAGCATGTATGACTAACACACAGTCCAATTCTGAACCCTAAATATAGCACCAGTTAGTTTAGAGTACAGACAGCCCCAGGTGAAGAAGCAGGGGTCTGTCTAGCACTCTAGAGAGAGTGAGAGAAACACAGAGGGATGGGGAGAGAAGGATGGAGAGAGGGCTGGAAAGAAAGAGGGATGGATTGGTGGAAAGAAAGAGAGGGAGAGATGAGGAAAGGGATGGATGGGGAGACAGAGAGAGCAACAGGGTCCAGACTGTGGGGCAGGACTAAAACATCAAGTATCAAGTGTATTCTGTGGGTTTAGTTGATCTCCTCTAACCATGAAATCAAAGACACGCACGCAAGCGTGCATAATTAATTACCCAGTGCAGAAAACATTTACAGGCAACGCACTACAGGATACTCATATTTCTATGTCTTTTTGTTTTGTCTATTTACAATAGAGTAAAAGGCAGCCCTTTTTATGTGAATATAAAGATTCAGATTCTTTTCTAATTTTGTGAAGCACTGATTTAGAAGCAGACATTTTAAACTCAAGTGTGTGAACTGATCACTGTGCCTGAGTTTTGTTTCTGCACACAGATACTCAAACGATCACTCATCTCTCTTCACATGCACATAACCCCAAGCACACTCATAAGCACATACAAACACTTGGCTACACATTCTAATACCAATATGATTTAGGACGTTTCAGGAGCTTGAAAAACACACATATTTGCTCATGTCAGAAATAAAGAATGGAGTGAAAATAAAGGATGAACAAAGTCAATTGTAAATGTCTACAAAGAAACAAAGTGACAGATTTCTTCCACAACTCTCTGGTTATTGGCTTAGAGTTTTCATTGTGGTCCAGCAGCAGAGTGGTCTTCTGTGGTCGTCCAGTCTCTCCTGGGTGGGTGGTTGCACCTCTCCTGCCCCAGACAGCCCCCTGATCTGCACCTCTCCTGCCCCGGACAGCCCCCTGATCTGCACCTCTCCTGCCCCAGACAGCCCCCTGATCTGCACCTCTCCTGCCCCAGACAGCCTCCTGCCCTGGGCAGCCCCCTGATCTGCACCTCTCCTGCCCCAGACAGCCCCCTGATCTGCACCTCTCCTGCCCCAGACAGCCTCCTGATCTGCACCTCTCCTGCCCCAGACAGCCTCCTGCCCCAGACAGCCCCCTGATCTGCACCTCTCTAGACCCAGACAGCCCCCTGATCTGCACCTCTCTAGACCCAGACCCTCACCCTCATCCTCCTGTCTCCTGGTCCCCTGTGACAGCCAGCTAGGCTCCCTTCAACCTTCCTTAGGTCCGTCCAGCAAGCTCTTCCTCTCCCTGGAGCCTTCCTCAACTCACTAGGCGATGGGAGCAAACTAAAGAAATCCCTTTTGTCTCTGTGTTCTCTGAAGGAGTCCTGCCCAGGAAAGCCAGTGGTCATAGAGCTGTGAGGCCGAAGTTACAGCGGCAGTACATCATGCCGCTGGCGTCCAGCCAGCTGTCTGTGATAGGGTCGTACCGCTGGACTGTGTTCAGGTAGGACGACCCTGAGTGACCCCCCACCACATACAGGTAGGTGTCCACTATGGCCGAGCCGACACCTGAGAAGGAGAACAGAACAGTAACTAACACATGAGGAGAACTAGAACAGAACAGTAACACCTGAGGAGAACAGAACAGTAACTAACACCTGAGGAGAACAGAACAGTAACTAACACCTGAGGAGAACTAGAACAAAACAAGGTTCTTTCTGCTCACAAACACAATTACAAAAATAGCATTAAAAATCATGTTGCATTAGCTTGATGTGTCAACTGACCTGTGCGTGGTTCATTCATAGGTCGACAGGCCGTCCATTGATTCTGGTGGGGGTCGTACCTCTCTATGCTGGCCAGGTGAGACACTCCATTGTGACCACCCACCACAAAGATGAACCCCAGCATCACCCCCACGCCGAAGTTGATGCGTTTGTCTGCCATGGGAGCCACCATCTCCCAGGCGTCCCTGCTAGGGTCGTAGCGCTCCACACTGCACACACACACGCGCATGCACGCACGCACGCACGCACACACACACACACACACACACAGAGCCACATGTTACACAGCTACAGGGCCACATGTTACACAGCTACAGGGCCACATGTTAATAACATTAACTGGGTCTTGAGGTAAAAACAACTTGAAATAACCTTTTGAATTTGAATGTTGTTCATTCAAAAACACAACCAAATGCCGTTAATTAGCACCATTTCAGAAGCTATGATCTTGTGCCCTGGCAACAGTTTAATAGCTGTCCTGAATTACAGCTCCAGAGTGCTGAAACCCTGCAACACCAGGGTGGAAAACAGGGCCCTGTGGACCTGGCTCAGAGTATCTCAGCAGGAGGGAGGGTAGACCCAAAGGATTCTGCTCCAAACACACTCTCCCAGGGGTTTGGGAGTCAAGGAGACAGAGTAACTACAACAAAGACACGTCTCTGGAGGGCAAAGACACCACCACAGTTCTGCCACAAAGCAGCACAGCTGCCAGCAGCATCTAAAGCAGTTTCTGCTCTGGCTGGCAGGAAGGCCTGTTCTTCCACTGTGCCTCCCTCACCTGGAAGCCATGTCTGCTACACAAACAGGAGGCATCAGTAGTGTCTGCCTGTGTACCACGTCAGGCAGCTGAAGAGCAGGCAGCAGAGCAGAGGGGCTGACAGCCTTTTCATGGGATCAAAAGCCTCATAAAAAGGTCTGAGCCACGTGAAGAACCTCTCTGAAGCTGGTGTGATTGTGTAGGAACAAAGACGCAAGGCTGCTCACTGGAGCACATTTCAATTCATCAAAAAAACATTTTAAGAAGCTTAACATAGAAGTTTAGACATGATGAATGACTGAATGTGACTGCAGGGTTAGGGGGACATGATGAATGACTGAATGTGACTGCAGGGTTAGGGGGACGTGATGAATGGCTGAATGTGACTGCAGGGTTAGGGGGACATGATGAATGACTGAATGTGACTGCAGGGTTAGGGGGACATGATGAGTAAGTGAATGTGACTGCAGGGTTAGGGGCTAAACATGGCTGCGTGTCACTTGGACAGAGGAGGGACATACCTGTTCATGTGCGCTGGGCCATAGCCCCCGATGGCGTACACCATGCCGTCCAGCACCGCCGTGGCAAAGCAGCTGCGGGACTTGGTCATGGGCGCCACCGGCTGCCACTCCTTAACCTTGGGGACGTATTTCTCCACAGACTGCAGGTAGTACTGGCCATCATAGCCTCCCAATGCGTACAGTTCCCCGGCAAGAACTACAACTCCCAGAGTGCTGCGGCACTCTGCCATGCGCTCAACAGTGGACCAGGTGTTGCTGTCCGGGTCCCAGCGCTCCACTGTGCTCTCGTGTCTACGGTAGCTGATCCCCTGTCTCATGTGAGTGGCGATCCCTCCCACCACAAACACTTTCTGGTCCAACACCGCCACGCCAAACTCATACCGTGGCACACTGAGGGGGGCCAGCCCAATCCAAGAGTCTGTCTGTGGGAAATACATCTCCGTGCTACAAGACAGACAGACAGACAGACAGACAGACAGACAGACAGACAGACAGACAGACAGACAGACAGACAGACAGAGAAACAACCCTTAGATGCATTGAAAACCACTAAACCAGGGGTGGGCAATCCTGGTCCTCAGAGGCCACTGTCCTGAAAGTTCTAGATGTTTTTTACTGTTCCAGCACAACTGATTCTAAAAAAAGGGCCACTATCAGGCTTCCAGAGCTTGACCAGGATTGCCCACCCCTGCACTAAACAAATGTAGATGTGGGATGTATTCTAAAACAGCACAGATCATTACAAATACCTCTCCAGTGTGGCAAAGAGTCCAGCCTTGCCTCCTACAGCAAGGAGCACTTTGGGGGCGCAGCGTGGCTGCGTGGACAGCACCGTCTGGTAGGAAAGACGATGTTCAGGCATGAAATGGTATTTGAGGGCCTCGTTGAGCAGGTGCTTGCACGCGTGGTCATCACGGATGAGGTGGTTAGCTTCATAAAGGCGAGTGAGGAACTTGACGCTGAGCAGAGGGAGACGCACACAGTGCAGCAGCTGTGCCAGGTGCTGCTGACGCTCCGTCACGTCATACTTGATCCACGACTCAAGAGCGTAAAACACAGTCTCCTCTGTCACCACTTTCAGACAGTCGTTTGAAACTATTTCGTCCAGTTCTGCTCTGGTCAGCTCAAAAAACTCCTCAGTCTGGCATACTTCCTCAAAATTCTGGCAGATGAATTTGGTTGCTGCCAAGCACAGGTCGTGGCAGCCATAGGTCTCTGCAAAGCGGGAGATGCCGATACAGTTCCCAGCATCCAGCTGGCTTTCTAAGAAGGAGCAGCACTCCTTTAACACCAGCTTGACTTGGAGCAGGTTAGCTGCTGGTAAGAGGGACTCCACTGTCTCCTGGGAGATAAACACTGTCCCTGTGTAGGCATACTCCACTATGGCCTATAGGAGAGGAGGAAAGGAGGTTTTGCATGCATGTCATTAGCTTGTAGATTGCATCTGATTTATTCATCAGCCAACAACACAAACATAACAATGAAAGGGTTGTTTTCTTCAGGGAAGATTTCTCTGTATTTTGAGGACTGGTAATGTTCCATACCTGTAGTGCAGCCTCATCAATGCACTGAAACTCCACCTCAGAGGTCTCCTTCTCAGACAGGTTGCCTGTGAACATGGCCTTGAAGTAGGGGCTGATGCTGGCCAGCACAACTTTGTGGGCATGGATCTTGGCGTCGCCCACACGCAGCACAATGTCACACAGCTCGTGGTCCTGTCGCAGCAGCTGGAGGCCCTGGAGCAGCTGCTCGGAGTGGGGCCGCGTCAGGCTCGCCAGCATGTAGGACTGAGCCTGCGGCTCCATCTGAACACGTACAGGCGAGTTACGGGACCGCCATTCAAGAACGCACAACCAGATGGTTTTAGTTGTAAGCTTGTTTCGAAGACTTCCTGGCAACACCTTGGCATCTAACGGCAGCTATCTCAAGATAGTTCAAATATTGTTTGAAGTAAAGTTGGATAGTTTGTAGGTTTATAACTAGCAGGCTCATCATGTAGCAAGCCTGCTGCAACCACAGCTCATTTTAAGCCATAGCTGCCTCGTTTGAATAGCTAACGTAGCTTTAGCTAAATAACGACGCTAAATGCTAGTGTGTAACTAAGTATCTTGCAAACAACAACGGTGTATTACATATTATTAGGGTTCCGTAGATTTATTAAATCGTTTTACGCGGAAATTAGCTCGTAAACACGAACGAAAGACTAAACTAGTAGAACGCTGACGTTGTGAGACTAGCTAGCCTACTATGTCACAAGCAAGCTAGTTAATGTTACCTAGCTACCTAGCCTAGCCTAGCTAACGACATTTGATATTCGGCATAATCCACACCTTGTCTTTCCACATTTACATTCTAAAATTGCAAAACGTAACACTACCTCTTAACAAAGGTTTCTTTAGCTAGCTAGCTGAGGTACAGGCCTAGAACAAGAAACTGCATTACAAGGACATGTTTGCTAGGTAGGTTAGCATTCTAGTACTGTAGTAATGCATTACTAGTACTGCTGCAGAATTGAGCCAGTTCAATTAAAAATAAACACAACAGGCTACAGACATACCTTATAGAATTACATTCGGATATAAATATTGCTATGGATAGTCATACGTGAGCTAACTACCGACATATCAAAGAAAATATTTGGATAAAGCATTGCAACAGACCTGTCTAGCGCGTCCGATGTGCCGCTCTGAAGATGTTAGCAGCAGCCAAGTTCAGCGTAGCAGCATAACCTGAGCGGCTGTCAAGAAAACAAACAGCAAAACACAGAACGCGCAACTTCCGGGGCGGGGTTAGGCTCTCAACCTGCGAACACAGACCTTCATACATTGCACAGTGAAAGGCGAGATTGATTGAACATTTTGTTCTGACATTTTTGTTCAACCTTTAGAATAACCTTTTTTTAGAAGCGTTATTTTCCATTCACACAATGAGGAGATGATAATTATATTAAAAAGTTCTTGTCTACAACTTTTATCAACTTTTTTGACAAACATTATTTCCCAAACACAGTGAAAGGAGAGGGGAAGATAGAGTAGAGCAGATTAGCATAAAACAGAGTATTGCAGAACAGAGCACAGTATTGTCCTCATCAATGATGCAAACTATGTGAAATATATAGACTAGTGTAAATAACCATAGTAAATGTCATTCATATAGCACCTTTCATTGAACGTTTCTCGCGCGGGCGAAAAAGTGTTTTGACAAAATAAAAATAATCACAGGTCCTTTCAGAGGCTCTATACACAACAAGAAGCGAAAAAAAGTAGACTTCATCATTTCATAATTTTTTCAACCTTAAAAAACTCGCAATTTTGAAACTTTTTTCACATACGGTGAAAAGAGATGAAAGGAAAGAGTTTAAAGCAGAGTCAGTGAATGTCTATTAAGTAGACGGGCGGGAGTATAGAAGAGTGCTCATCAATGAAGCAGATTATACGGGGAAACTTGTAGACCAACGTTTACTTTTGTTTAAATGTTCCCTTTCAACCGAAAAAACAAACAAACTTTATCTCAAAAACTTTTTTCAAGGAAGCTTTTGAAGAAAAAATAGGTTTTCAATCTTTTAAAACTTTTTTTGCACGAGAGGAAAGGGAACGAGAGGGGAGAGGAGAATTGTGAATTGCTGGTCTAAAGTTGGTGTCACTAATAAGCACTTCTTAAACGTAGGCGGCTTCAGTTACTTATACTGTAACACAACAGTTATATGTTACTTTCTGTTGTGACGTTATGGTAACTTGCACTTGCACTACAAAAGTTATATGCTAACCTTACTTTCTTTTGTGACGTTACAATTATTTTTCACATTACACTTGGGTAATTCGAAGGGTAACATAACATTGAGTAATTAATTCATAAAATGTTTGTGCAATCTCATTTAATTTGTTAACCATCAACTTTTCCTGCCTTAAGATGTCTATTATTCGCGTCACCATGGAAGCAGTCAGTTTGTGACATGTATTCGCCATTTTGACGCCACTTGCAGCATAGCTACAGCAGCAAGAAGTCTAGCAATCCAGTTAGCAACCTACAGGACGAATAGGGACTCGCTTGCAATCACTCAACATAATATATATGAATTGCTAAAGGTTTATGTCGTAAAAAACATGCGACATATTACAGAGCAGTGAACAAGGTAATCTCTACAGATCACGAATGTCGCACTTGAGAAATGTTCTTATGCTGATTTGTCATTTCCCTAACTTCTTGTAGTGTGTGTTGTTGGTTAGCTACTGAATAGCATGTCTTCTATTACGTTAGCACTAGCGGTCGGTCTAGCTAGATTACGAGTGGAGAGATCTGGGGGTCGTATAACATTTCATAGACAGCTCGCTAGTTGGTTTTCCTACGATCGCGTTTTATGACAATTCGTTTATATTGCCACTGTCGTCATCCTGTCGATTTGTAACAATTATAAAATACGTTTCACGTACAGCTAGTAAGCTAACTCTTAAACATATTCACTAAGGATAGCTACATCTTCATCCTAGTGACGCTGCCTTTTCAGTATGTAGGGGGACGCGAGCCACAAGTGTTTTACAGATTGCGCAGTTTGGATGCAGTTATTTCCTCCTAGACTATCTAAACCACACCACGGTTTTTATTGCAGTAGTAGAATCTGCGGAATATCTGAATAGCTATATATTATATTGACATAATGCATGTGGAAGATGACGAATGGTTATTTTCTGTTTGAACACTTTCAGGTTGTGAGCAGAGCGCCGTTCACTTACGCCAAGAACCGAAGGATACATACGAAGGCTTGTTTAATGCGTTGAAAAGGGATTTCCAGTTTTCCTGTATGCTGATTTTCGGACAGCATTGACAGTCAAATCGAGTAGAACGTGCTTGAAGGCATCCTCTGTCCACGACTAGAAGATGAGAAGTCTAAGCAACGAGCAATACCTTTGCCCTCATAGAAATGGGATTTCATTTTTTATTTCTCCATTTTGACCACATCCCAACAACGATCAATGATGATGTTTGGATTATTACCCCAGGAGCTACACGACCAGCTCCTGGACTCTGGAAACTATCAGAATCGAACAAGTGGGGTGGAGGAGCTGAAAAACCTTCTTTTGGACTTGGACCTGAAGCCTGTCCCTTCAGACAATATTATAGAGTTCATCAACTTCCTCCGAAAACTACTGGATGACAGCAACTTTAAAGTCTTGTATGGAACTTTACAGGTCATAAACATTCTTATTAAGAAATTGGATTACAATGTAGAAAAGTATTCCAAGCACATAGCTTGTTTAGCACTGAAAACCCTAGGAGATACTCGCACTGTCACCAGGAATGAGTATATGAATGTATTTCTCCAGCTCATGAGAATTGTTGGACCACAAAAAGTGTTGGATCTTGTTTTAGGACACTTGAGACATAAGAACTCCAGAGTCAGAGAGGATGTGATCAATATCATCACGGCTGCCATGCTCACCCACCCCAGAAAGGACTTCAATATCCCTAGTCTTTGTTTGGAAGTTGCACCATACCTGGCAGACAGCAAGATGAAGGTCCGTCACGCAGCCCTTGAGCTGTTTGCTGTCTTTGACTATTGTCTCGACCCAGGAAAGAAGCAACCTTTGATGAAGGCGGTGGACAGAGTGGAGCTCAGTGGAGATGTGGAGGGCCTCATGGCTGCTGTGCATGCTAGGAGGGCCAGACACCTGCTTCCTAAAATGTCCTCTGAAGGGATGGTAGAATACGGCCTTGTGGTCCCCAGGTCTGGCCGGCGGTCCCAGCAGTGTGGCTCGGGGGCAGACCTGGAGTGGGTCCTGAGCGGAGGGCGCAGGGGGGGCAGTGCCCGCAGTAGCCGACAGCAGCCAGACCCTGACAGGCTCTCTGGCTACGGCAGCCTGGGCTCCCTGACAGACGATCTGCCCCTGCAGAGGAGGATCGTCAGTGCAGGGAAGGGGAAGAACAAGTTGCCTTGGGAGAGGTCCAGTCTGCCCTACTCAGAAGACGCCCAGACGGACAGGAGCCTGCAGACATACGCGGAGCAGGTGGGTCATCCATTAGTATTTTGTTTTTCTAACAGGAAGTATTTACGTTTATAATAAAGAAGTCTATTTTATGACAGACGTGATTGATTGAAATGTACTTAATAATGGAGGGTGCAGTTAGAGACATGGAGTCTAGACTCCTACAGCCTCAGGAAGCTAATGCAGATTTTGCCCTTAAGTTGACTTTGATAAGCAAGTATGAAACTGCACAGTCATTCACTGATTGACTGTGCTTGTGGTCTGAAAATGTGCCCCATTGACTTTGAAATCACCTAGTATACCACATCAAGAACGGTTTCCTTTGATTAGTTGTTCCATAACCAGGAGCAGAGGGGTTGAAAAGAGCAAGCTTGTCACATCTGTAAGAATCATTTGGGCTTCGTTTGATGGAAAGACAGTTAAACCAGTCTCCCATTAGTTGAAGATTTCCTAACTCATGTTTGGGGTTATCAGTCAGCTCCAGTCATAATATTAATCATTCAGATGGCAGGAAGTCATAATATTAATCATTGTCAAAAGTTGATAGTTTTAAGGGTATTGAATACGAAGTCTGCAGCATTGCATGGAGGAGTCTGCCTTGTCGTATTGACCTTGTCTCTCAGGGAATAAGAAATGCTGTGTGTTTAGGAGGAACACAGCAAGAGAACACAGTCAGAGCTGCTTTGGATCAACATTGTCATTTTAGAAGTCCTACTCTTTCCACTTCCAGCCCATACTTCTGTTTCAGTCTTTGGCTTCTAATGTGACCCATTACCTTCACAGTATTCATGGCTTAAAGAAGAGTGTTGTGTGACTTGATTATTATAAAGCATCCAAGGTCTTTTCTATAGCAGTGTATGTATCTTCTAGTGAATGGTTGTTTACACCAGTGCCCTGTATCCCAGCAACCCCACATCCATACACTCTGAGGGCGAGAAACATAATTGAAGATATCATATCATAAGACCTAATACAACTGGGAATGATGTGAGCTATTTAATGCTCATGTGTTGATGACATCCTCTGGTGTACCATGGTGGAAGCTGCCAGAGAGACTGAGGGCTGGAAAGATGTTTGTCACTTATTGATTGTACAGTGCACTGGTGCCATGGTTACATTTTTACAGGAAAACATGTAGGCTGCACCTGCCTGAGGTGTGTGAGACTACACAGATAGAATCCAGCTGAAACTACCTGAATCTGGTAGACTCCAGCTGAAACTACCTCAGTCTGGTAGAATCCAGCTGAAACTACCTCAGTCTGGTAGAATCCAGCTGAAACTACCTCAGTCTGGTAGAATCCAGCTGAAACTACCTGAGTCCGGTAGAATCCAGCTGAAACTACCACAGTCTGGTAGAATCCAGCTGAAACTACCTGAGTCCGGTAGATTCCAGCTGAAACTACCTGAATCTGGTAGAATCCAGCTGAAACTACCACAGTCTGGTAGAATCCAGCTGAAACTACCTCAGTCCAATAGATTCCATCTGAAACTACCTCAGTCCGATAGATTCCATCTGAAACTACTCGAGTCTTCAGGGGCATCTCTGTGTCATCCCTTTTGTTGAGACGACTGTATGGAATTTCAGTAGACCCACGCTAAGCTCCCTCTCAGTTCTCCTTTTGGTCACGTTTTGTCATTTGAACTGGACCTTTCTTGTTGTATTCTAAGATGATAATCATCCTGCCGTGCCATCCTGTCCCCTCACAGGTCATCCGTGAAGATGGGTTGTCCCTGTCCAGGAGACTGAGCCCAGAGACATACGTCCCTAGCTTTGGTAGGTGCTCCTCCTCTCTCTGCTCTGTACATGGATGCAAAGCCAGGCGCTAAATAAGACCTGCTGAATTGGATTAGCATGCCTCAGTCAAGCCATGCATCTGCTCTGCACGCACGGCCTCCAGATGAGCAGGTTGCTAGGCTGCAGATGAGCAGGTTGCTAGGCTGCAGGACAGAAATTCTGTGTACAGGCCCTCTGCCTCTCTCAGGCCCTCTGCCTCTCTCTCAGGCCCTCTGCCTCTCTCAGGCCCTCTGCCTCTCTCAGGCCCTCTGCCTCTCTCTCAGGCCCTCTGCCTCTCTCAGGCCCTCTGCCTCTCTCTCAGCCCCTCTGCCTCTCTCAGACCCCCTGCCTCTCTCAGGCCCCCTGCCTCTCTCTTAGGCCCTCTGCCTCTCTCTCAGGCCCTCTGCCTCTCTCTCAGGCCCTCTGCCTCTCTCTCAGGCCCTCTGCCTCTCTCTCAGCCCCTCTGCCTCTCTCTCAGCCCCTCTGCCTCTCTCAGCCCCTCTGCCCCTCTCTCAGCCCCTCTGCCCCTCTCTCAGCCCCTCTGCCCCTCTCTCAGCCCCTCTGCCTCTCTCTCTCTGAGGATTTGCTTGACTTCACGTCACCTATATTTTATGTTGTTCATGCAAAATGCATGCTGAGGCAGGCCAGTATATTCTGGATCCTTGGCAGGTGTGCTGCCCAGTGCACTGAAACCTCAGACTCCACTCCTGACTTTACTACAGTTTGGTCATTTAGTCCCTCGCTAATAGTTTCTTTAAGAATCTTATTCTAACAGGTGCAGGTGTACTAGTATTTTAGTGCTACTATAGCTGTCATGATAACAAGTGGCCCTGCTAGCCATACGATCATAATAATTTATATGTTATCGCCACCTGATGTTTTTCACTTGTAAATCATGTAAAGTGGCAACCATGCACAAACTAAGTATGTGACCTCCTCCCCCCCCGGCAAGATAAGGCAAGACTGGACTTGACTATTTTTTTTTCTTTCTTCATGGTAGCAGCCTGTAGAATTTGCCAGCAAAGTTCACTAACCAGTGTGAACACTGTCTCAACAAGTTGGACTTTCACAAATTCTTATTTTCCATTGTGACAGAAAGGTTTGTAAATGGAAACTTGTCAAAGACATCCATAACAAACTTGGATGTGTTCAGGAGGTGTGTAGGAGGTGTGTTGTGTTCAGGAGGTGTGTGGTGTTCAGGAGGTGTGTAAGAGATGTGTGGTGTTCAGGAGGTGTGTAGGAGGTGTGTAGGAGGTGTTCAGGAGGTGTGTAGGAGGTGTGTGGTGTTCAGGAGGTGTGTAGGAGGTGTGTGGTGTTCAGGAGGTGTGTAGGAGGTGTGTGATGTTCAGGAGGTGTGTAGGAGGTGTGTAGGAGGTGTGTGGTGTGCAGGAGGTGTGTAGGAGGTGTGTGGTGTTCAGGAAGTGTGTTGTGTTCAGGTTCTGCAGAGCCTCCATCTTCCAGGAGACGTGAGCCTCTGACTAGACTGAGGAGGAGTGGAAGCCTGGATTCTGATCCAGACATTTTGAAATCGACTAACTTGTCCATCACAGATGGAGGTGAGTAGTCCAGTTACAACATGTGACTACATGAGAATGACCTGTGCTGGAAGCTTAGTATCTGAGGGTTTGACTGAAGTTAAACCCACTTCAGACTTGATAGAACTTGTAAAGGTGACTGCTCTTGTGTTGCAGTGGCCCCCAGAGGCCGTCTCTTGTCGGGGAACCCTGGTGTGGAGCGAACCATCTCGTTGCCCTCCAACCCCCCTGCCCAGGGCTCCTTCCTGCTGCCCTGCTACCCGCTGGCGTACCTCACTGCAGGGGGCCCCTCCCTGCCCTGCAGGGTAGAGTCCTCTGTGTCCATGTCCAACACCTGGCCCAACAAGAGAGAGAGTAGCCCGCTCTGCAGAGAGCACAGTCCCTGGCCCCCCTCCTCAGGTTAGCATAGGCCCTATGCATGCTAGCCTAGTGCTCTGAGGAGTGGTGTGTGTGTGAGGAGTGGGATGTGTGTGTGAGGAGGCGTGTGCGTATGTGTGTGAGGAGGCGCGTGTGTGTGTGTGAGGAGTGGTGTGTGTGTGAGGAGTGGGATGTGTGTGTGAGGAGGCGTGTGCGTATGTGTGTGAGGAGTGCGTATGTGTGTGAGGAGTGCGTATGTGTGTGTGTGTGTGTGTGTGTGTGTGTGTGTGTGTGTGTGTGTGTGTGTGTGGGTGGTGTGTGTGTGTGGGAGGCCGCGTGTACGTGCTGAACCTTTGCATGTGTTGTAGGTGAGGCCCGCTGCAGCAGCTCTCCTCGTCCGCTGCGTGCGTCTCTAGTGAGCTCTTCTTCCAGCACGTCCAGTTTCCGCCGGGCACTCAGCAGCACACGGCTGGCTCTGCCTGTGACTCCAGCCAGCCCCGCCCAGAGAGACATGCTCCAGTCCCACAACGGCCAGGTGTCCCACCCTCCGCCAGGGGGCCAAGAGGGCAGCCAGCAGGAGCTGTCCCAACTGGGTCTGCAGGAGCTGTCCCAACTGGGTCTGCAGGAGCTGTCCCAACTGGGTCTGCAGGAGCCAGATGAGCCCCTCGACAGGCAGGAGGTCAGGAGGCCTAACTCTCGCGTCTGCTTCCACCCCACCTTTTCTCTCTGCCTGTTCCTCCGCCTCGCTCTCTTCCCTCTCTCTTCCTGTGCGTATGTGTGTGAGGAGTGCGTATGTGTGTGTGTGTGTGTGTGTGTGTGTGTGTGAGGAGGCGCGCGTGTACGTGCTGAACCTTTGCATGTGTTGTAGGTGAGGCCCGCTGCAGCAGCTCTCCTCGTCCGCTGCGTGCGTCTCTAGTGAGCTCTTCTTCCAGCACGTCCAGTTTCCGCCGGGCACTCAGCAGCACACGGCTGGCTCTGCCTGTGACTCCAGCCAGCCCCGCCCAGAGAGACATGCTCCAGTCCCACAACGGCCAGGTGTCCCACCCTCCGCCAGGGGGCCAAGAGGGCAGCCAGCAGGAGCTGTCCCAACTGGGTCTGCAGGAGCTGTCCCAACTGGGTCTGCAGGAGCTGTCCCAACTGGGTCTGCAGGAGCCAGATGAGCCCCTCGACAGGCAGGAGGTCAGGAGGCCTAACTCTCCGTCTCTCCACCCCCCTTTCTCTCTCTCTGTTCCTCCCCCTCGCTCTCTCCCCTCTCTCTTCCTCCACCTCTCTTGCTCTCTCCCCCTCTCTCCATCCCCCCCTCTCTCTCTGTTCCTCCCCCTTGCTCTCTGTCTCTCCCCTCTCTCTCTGTTCCTCCCCCTCGCTCTCTCTCCCCCTCCACCTCTCTTGCTCTCTCCCCCTCTCTCCATCTCTCCACCCCTCTCTCGCTCTCTCTCCCTCTCCCCTCTCTCTCCCTCTCCCCTCTCCCCTCTCTCTCCCTTCCCCCACCCCTTCTCCCTCACTGCCTCTACCCTAACTACCCTAACTTCTTTCTTGTGCGGCATGTTTCAGATGCTGAACTCCTTGCGCTCACTGCGATGCAGCGCGGCTAAGAAGCGAGCCAAGGTAAGTGTGAGTGGCTCTGACCCAGACAGCCCTGATTCAGCCGTGAGGCTGGACTTTGGAATGGAGTCCCCGCCCCGGGCCTCCCCTACGGGGGCCAGCCCCGCCAGCGAGAGTGGCCTCTCCAGCCTCTACTCCCCACCCCTCTCCAGCCTCGGAGGCAGCAGGACCAGGTTGGTCATCCACACGCCTGTTTCACCACAGCTCATCTTCTATCGTCAAGATATGAGGTCTTTTTACTTTGGAAGTTAAAGTTTTAATAATATTGTGACAGTGAGAGGTGTTGTTATGTGAGAGGAGTTTTATCTGGGTTGAACTGTTCCACAAATTCTTGCTAAGATGGTGTCATGACTAATCAAGCCAGAGTCAGACACCAGTCAGTTGCAGTACTTGGGTTCTCCCTGTGAGAGAACCAGCATGCATCTTGTCCTTGCCTTTTTTCACAGCCTGGGGAACTCTGCCTCTTCCAAGCCTCGCATGGCCAGAGTGCCTTCTGCAAAACTGAGGTCTTCTGTGTCAATGGACTTCAGCTGCCTTCAAGGTACACTTGGAATCACTTCCAGTGTAAAATACTATGTGTGAGTCAGACCACTGGTTAGACTAGGTTTGAACCTGGTACATACTCAGTCACTCAGTCCTGCTGCTGTTGTTCACTGCAGCCTTGCCACCCCAAGAGAGAGTGTCAGCTGAGGTCAACGTGATTGGTCAGGGAGTCCCATACTCCAGCAAAGCTCTGGAGCCATCAGGGGAGCCGGCCCACCTTCCCAGACCCACCGGCCGAGAACCAATCAGAGCTTTGCGGCCTGCCAAAGGTGAGTCTGCACCCTGAGAACTGCAGCTTCCAGTTCTCTCTCTCTCTGTTTGTATCTCTCCCTTTCTCTCTCTCAGATGGACTGTCTTGTTCATCTGCAGTTATTCTTCCTCAGGTTCCCAGAGCTTCAGCTCCAGAACATCTCCTGGTGCTGACATGTGCGAAGGCGTGGTGGGTCGAGGTCAGTTCCTGCTGTTCAGTAAATGCTCCTCTGCAGAGTGTCTCTGTCCTGCTATCCATGCTATGGTCACTGTGCTGTGGTCACACATCCATAACAAGTCAGAACACCTGTGAGAGCGTGTCTGTCTCGTCTAGACATGTCTGTGTCTCGTCCCCAGGTGTGTTTGGGTCGTCAGGGAGCAGCCAGCCAGCAGTGGCTGTGACAGCAGCACAGGGAGACCGTCTCCTTGGCCAGACTCCTGCTGGGATACATGGTCTGGTGGTGTCTGGGAGTCACCTGCACACAGAAGACAGCAAGGTCAGCCAGAGGAACATCCAGCCTGAAACATCTTATGAGGCCTTGCCCATCACACTGTCATCAGCTAGTGTTTGTACAGGGCTCAGTCTGAGCAGGCAGTGGTGGTCTGTGTGTTTTACTGTTCAGGAAAAGATGGGGGCTTGGAGGGCCTCCAGGGATGAGCAGCCACAGAGCCAGCCTCGCTGGCAGCCTCGCCCAGGGTGTATGGAGGGTGAGGACTCTGCCCTCAGCACAGGTACCATTTCAGCTACATGTCTCCTGGTGACCTCTGGCCAGCTGTGCAGCTTATCTCCCCAGCAGTAACCTTCCTGTCTCTGTAGATCTGCAGCTGAACAATGATACGCCGGCCCCCATCCAGACAGACTCCTCCCCTGACTCCTCCCCTGACTCCTCCCCCACCAGTCCTAAGGGGTCACAGAGTCCCTCCCTTAAGCCCAGCCCTCCCGAGGCACCACCTAATCACCGAGCCCTGCCTCGCGTGAGAAGAGCACCCAGCCTCAGCTCCACACGCCCCTCTCTGTCTCACAGCTCTGGTCAGTAGCCCCTCTCTGTCTCACTGCTCTGGTCAGTAACCCCTCTCTGTCTCACTGCTCTGGTCAGTAGCCCCTCTCTGGCCTGATTAAATTAGGTATTCCCCATGGATAATGTCTTGCTCTTGTTATGACAGCCAGCGTTTAAGTTGCCTCCACCCACATAAACAGCTTTTCGTATTTTCTAGATTTTGATTTTATTTCCACTTTCACAGGGTAATTAACAGGTGTGTGTGTGTGCGTGTGTGTGTGTGTGTGTGGTCTCTAGATGAGCTCTCTGCAGCCAGCGTGGGTCAGAAGAGAGATGCAGACCAGCAGTCACGGCCGTTCTCCAAGCCTGAGCAGGCTCTGGCCCAGAGCCTCAGACTGCTGAGCCTGGACGACTGGTAATACACAGCCTGCAGCCAGCACACAGCCTGCACACAGCCTGCACGCACACAGCCACAGCCGGCACACAGCCAGCACACAGCCTGCACGCACACACACAGCCTGCACGCACACACACAGCCTGCACGCACACACACAGCCTGCACGCACACACACAGCCTGCACGCACACAGCCTGCACGCACACAGCCTGCACGCACACAGCCACAGCCTGCGCACACAAAGCCTGCACACACACAGCCTGCACACACACAGCCACAGCCTGCGCACACACAGCCTGCACACACACAGCCACAGCCTGCACGCACACAGCCTGCACACACACAGCCTGCACACACACAGCCACAGCCTGCGCACACACAGCCACAGCCTGCACACACACAGCCTGCACACACACAGCCTGCACACATACAGCCTGTACCTGTCAGCAGAGAGATCAAGATGTTTGAATCCCTCCTATCCATGTGTTGCTGTCTTGTAACAGGGAGAAGAAGATTGAGGGTGTGGCTGTAGTGAGGAGCCTGGCACTGTTCCATCCTGATGTGCTGCTGGGGCGTCTCCATGACGTCTGTCTGGCTCTCATCCAGGAAGTACGACTCCACTTCCTGTCTGTCCTCCAGTGCTGCTCACACTCTTGCTGTTATGCCCTGTGCCCTTCTAGCTCAAGAGTCTTTCCCAGTAGATCCCTGCCCCCTAGCGTTAGCAGCCTAGCGTCAGCGGCCTAGCATCAGGGGCCTAGCGTCAGGAGCCTAGTGTTAAGGACCTAGCGTCAGGGGCCTAGTGCTAAGGACCTAGCGTCAGGAGCCTAGTGTTAAGGACCTAGCGTCAGGGGCCTAGCATTAGCAGCCTAGCGTCAGGGGCCTAGCGTTAGCAGCCTAGCGTCAGGGTTCTAGCGTCAGGGGCCTAGCGTCAGGGGCCTAGCGTCAGGGGCCTAGCGTCAGGGGCCTAGCGTCAGGGGCTTAGCGTCAGGGGCAGGAGCCTCCGTACCCCAGGCCTGATGTTGGGAATGCTGCTCCCCAGGTAAAGAACCTGCGTTCGGGCGTGTCCCGAGTGGCGGTGGGTGTGGTGGGCGAGCTGTTCTGCCAGCTGCAGCGGGGCATGGACCAGGAGCTGGAGGGCCTGGCCCGGGCACTGCTGCTGAAGGCTGGGGAGTGCAACGCCTTCATCAGGCAGGACGTGGACGCTGCCCTGGACAGCATGGTGCAGCACTGCACCCCTGCACGCTGTATCTGCGCCCTGCTGACTGGGGGGCTGGGGTCAGGACCACACACACACACACACACAGGCCACAGTGTAGGAACACACTCCATCAACATAAACTCCATATCAATGTTCAAGTAACCTCTGTCACTATGCAAACAATAGACTTCCTGGTGTGGCTTCTGAGAATTACAGGATTTGTGTTGTCGGGGATAATGCAGTATCACCTGTTTACCAAGCCAGCTCCATCAAACACTGCTTAGTGAACTGAGTGCACACCTGTAGTGAGGTGTGTGTGTGTGAGGGGGCTGGACTGTGGGCCATTCTCCCCTGACAGATGTTCTGACCTGCAGTCACCTGAACGGGGTGGTGAGGAAGTGCACCGCCCAGCACCTGAGCAGTCTAGTGGAGAAGATGGGGGCCGGACGCATCCTGTCTGCAGGGAAGGAACTCACTGAGCGAGTCCTCCCAGCCATCACCAGGCTGGCCCAGGACTCTTCCCAGGAGGCTAGGTGAGGGGGGGGGGAGGGGGAGGGAGATTACGCTACTGTGACTGTGTTCAGGTAGTATGTCTCTGGCATGGTGACTGTGTTCAGGTAGTACGTCTCTGGCCTGGTGACTGTGTTCAGGTACTTAAGCTCTGGCATGGTGACTGTGTTCAGGTACTACGGCAGGCGAATGCTGCTGTTTCTGTCGTCTCACAGAGACTTTGACAAGATTATGGAGAAACACATCCCTGCCAAGGACCTGCCCACTGTGAGAGACACTGTGTTCACTCTCAAGACTAAGGTACGTCTGTATCAGGGTGGTAGACTGTGCACCTGCTCATATTGATGCCTGGATGTCACTGCTGGGTTTCAGAGATGGCCGTATCATTATGAAGGGGAATAGAGGTGATAGCCAGAGGTGATAGCCAGATGTGTTATCTGGGGGTTGTGGTCTGTGCAGGGTCTGGGAGAGATGCCCCAGGACACACCCTCAGCCAGGGGCCGGCGCTCGCTACCGGGCAGTGGGACGGTCAGAGCCTCGTCTCTCACCAGGGAACCCCTGCTCACACGGTAGGAAACCCCAACCCAGCTCTCCCTCTGCCCTCTCTCCCCCTCACCTTGCAGGGGCCCCACACTCACCCTGCAGGGGCCCCACACTCACCCTGCAGGGGCCCCAACCCTCACACTCACCCTGCAGGGGCCCCAACCCTCACACTCACCCTGCAGGGCCCTAACCCTCACCCTCCAGGCCCTAACCTTCGTCCTCACACTGCAGGGACTCCCAGTCCAGTGTGAGAGGCCAGGTCCAGAGTGTAGCAGATAAGACTGAGTACGTGAAGAACATCTCTGCTCTGATGGCTTCCAAGGACTTCAGAGAGCGTATCAAGGGCATCAACCAGCTGGTATCTGACTGCGAGCATAACCCTTCCCTGATAATCAGCAGCATGTTCCCGGTATGCTTCTCCACCAGACCTGTCTACCTGCATGTTGTTTACGGACCATCACCAGGACTCCAAACTGAAGCTCCCTGTGGCCTAGCTTCATCCCTCTTTCCCTTCAACCCCCCAGGTGTTTGATGCCTTCAAGGCCCGCCTCCAGGAGTCCAACAGTAAGGTGTGTCTGCATGCTCTGGAGGCTGTGCCCAGGATCTCGTACCTGATGAAGGAGCACCTGGGCCCGCTGGTCTACCTGCTGGTCCCGGCTGTGGTGGACAATCACCTGAACTCCAGGAACAGCTCCATCTACAGCGCTGCCCTGGATGCTCTCAGCTCTCTCACTCTCCACCTGGGTAAGCTCATCTCCACCAAGGTCACGGTTCATCTGTGCCCAAGAGCTGGCGTTGACCTCTGACCCTGTCTCACCTGTGTTGACCTCTGACCCTGTCCGACCTGTGTTTACCAGACTCCAGTCTTCTCCTTCAGCCACTCTGCAGCAAGGCCCAGTTCCTCAGTGGAAAAGCCAAGGTGGATCTTGTAGAGAAGGTTGCTGGTATGTGTACAGTCACTCTGCTTCACACCACTCAGTCTGCCACAATGGCATCCTGTCTTCTGCTATTATGTCAGCATCTTTGTTACTGTATCCCCCTGCACAGACCTGGTGGCAGAGCTGTACCCCCGCAGGCCCCAGATGGTGGAGCAGAGAGTCCTGCCTCTGCTCTGGCACCTCCTGGGTGCATCTGGAGGCAGCGGGAGCGTCCCAGGCCGGGGCAGCAGCCTGCGCGGGGCGACCGCCAGCTTGTGTGTTGCTCTCCACACCCACATGGGACCCAGCCTGGTGGAGCTGGCAGCAGCACAACCCACCAACATCCACACCAGCCTCATCGAGCTGCTCCGGAACCTTCCATGACTGTCTGCTTCCTACTTCAGATCAAACATACAAACCAAAACCTGGACAGCGTTGACCTTACTTGAAGACATTTCTACTAGTGCCTGCACTTTTACCGTTACAGAAAATGTTACGTCCTTAAAGATGAGAGCCCTTAAATCATCTTGTCGCTTTCAAATGTTTTATAATAAAAAGCAGCCGTCACAGAAACAGCTGTTAGCATCAGGTTGCAGCAACACACTCCAGCTGCTCTCCTTGCACTTTTGAACACGCTGCTCATCATCATGGCAGTAAGGCGCTGCATGGATGCACCGCTCCTATTGGTTGAGTAATCTCACACGTACTGTAGACAAATCAGAGAAAACCTTGCAGAATGTAAAGTTTAAATGCACAAAAGACACAAACAACCCGTTTTGTCATCTGCTACTTCTGTCTTATTGACGCTTATTTGAGATTTGTAGGACTGAGGATTTGTGATGATTCTACAAAACACAGCTACAAAGTTTAATTGCACAGTATTACCCTAATGTTATCTGTGTGCTGGACTGTAAAAGGTTACAGTATATAATTTATCTATTGTGTATTTTTTGAAATTTCTACTCGATAATTTGGTGTGGTGAGTTGCTATTGCTCTAGTTGGGTTTTGTCTTTTGCATGACCAAAAGTACTGACAGGATCAAAAAACAATATTTATATTTTTTAAGAAATCTCTTATGTACTAAAATGCCTAAACCAGCTTTGGGTTTAAGTCAGTCGTACTGGGTCATTCACACATGGGATGTACTTTGCTCCATGCTAACGATCGTTTGAGGACCACAAGCTCAGATCTTTGTGTGTTTCAGTATAGTGCCAGTCTTCAAAGTAGCCTTTCACTATTCTATTGTTAAATTATATTATATTGTTTGTTAACGAGTTAACAATACATATCCTATATAAATAAAGTGTTTTATTTCTGTAAACATGTTTCCAGTTGGCTTCTTTATATTAATTGGATGAAGTTCAAGGCACGATGGTGTAGTGATCGTTCTTACCTGTGTGCATGCATGCAACCCTCAGCCCTTAGCAAGGCCAGCTGCAGAACACACTAGAAGTCAAGATGCTTTGGTACACAGTGTCTTGCAGCGATGCAGTGCACTATACAAGACATCATTAAAACATTGACAGTACAGAATTTGCTTTTATTTAAAGGTACAGTATAGAAATACACAGCTGGTTGGAGGTGAAGTTCACCCAAAATATACCACCTGTTAAGAAGCATTGTTTCTTTGCAGGCGGGATTGTTCACAACAATCCTATGTTCACATGCAGCACTTTAGTCTGAGTGAACTGCATCCCTTTGTAACAGCGAAGCTAAGGACAAGGCTGTCTCAAAAGCAGAGGTTCCTCAAGAGGTTAACTGCAGTCACAGTGCTAAGGCCTGTAGCAGGGGGAGGGGCTAACTGCAGTCACAGTGCTAAGGCCTGTAGCAGGGGGAGGGGCTAACTGCAGTCACAGTGCTAAGGCCTGTAGCAGGGGGAGATAAGTATGTCCAGCAGATGACATGGAGACTTCTGTCAGTTTCTTTTGCATTAATGAACCAGAGAGTTACTTTGGTTCTGTTCTCATGAACAACATGCCTGTTCAAAGCTGCTATATTTCCCCTTTTGGGACTAGAGAAATATCCACAGCTTGGTTGTCAATGTTGCAATTAGAAAAAGTTTCAATAGCTGCCTTGTTAAACTGTGTACTTAAAATCTTCATTCCATCCACTAATTAAAAGGATACTTGTGGCCTTAGCCAGAACAACACAGCTAACTGCTTTAGACCACACCTGCAGGCTCTGATCACACCTGCAGGCTCTGATCACACCTGCAGGCTCTGATCACACCGGCAGGCTCTGATCACACCGGCAGGCTCTGATCACACCGGCAGGCTCTGACCACACCTGCAGGCTCTGATCAGGCCAAGCTGCTGTCATACACACACCGTAGGGTAGGTCTTACTGCAACACCTCATGGGTCAAGGAACTGTCATATCACTGCAGCCACAACACTGCAGCACGACCTGCTGCAGCCACAACACTGCAGTACGACCTGCTGCAGTACAACCTGCTGCAGTACCACCAGCTGCAGTACGACCTGCTGCAGCCACAACACTGCAGCACGACCTGCTGCAGTACCACCAGCTGCAGTACGACCTGCTGCAGTACGACCTGCTACAGCCACAACACTGCAGCACGACCTGCTGCAGTACCACCAGCTGCAGCACGACCTGCTGCAGTACCAGCACGTTAACACAGTTTGTACAGCCTATTGAAAGTTAATCACATAAATGGAAATTCACACGTTCAGTATCATCTAAATATCCTATTTACATGTGACAAGGCAAAAGTGTTGCACCTCTTGCTACAGCAGTGGATCACATTAACCTTGTTTCTCCCTGTTACACAGTGCTCAAAATAATAAAGGGAACACTTAAACAACACAATGTAACTCCAAGTCCATCACACGTCTGTGAAATCAAACTATCCACTTAGGAAGCAACACTGATTGACAGTAAATGTCACATGCTGTTGTGCGAATGGAATAGGCAACAGGTGGAAATTATAGGCAATTAGCAGGACACCCCCAATAAAGGAGTGGTTCTGCAGGTGGTGACCACAGACCACTTCTCAGTTCTTATGCTTCCTGGCTGATGTTTTGGTCACTTTTGAATGCGGGCGGTGCTTTCACTCTAGTGGTAGCATGAGACAGTCTACAACCCACACAAGTGGCTCAGGTAGTGCAGCTCATCCAGGATGGCACATCAATGTGAACTGTGGCAAGAAGGTTTGCTGTGTCTGTCAGCGTAGTGTCCAGAGCATGGAGGCGCTACCAGGAGACAGGCCAGTACATCAGGAGACGTGGAGGAGGCCGTAGGAGGGCAACAACCCAGCAGCAGGACCGCTACCTCCGCCTTTGTACAAGGAGGAGCAGGAGGAGCACTGCCAGAGCCCTGCAAAATGACCTCCAGCAGGCCACACATGTGCATGTCTCCATTGACTCCATGAGGGTGGTATGAGGGCCCAATGCCCACAGGTGGGAGTTGTGCTTACAGTCTAACACCATGCAGGACGTTTGCCAGGGAACACCAAGATTGGCAAATTCGCCACTGGCACCCTGTGCTCTTCACAGATGAAAGCAGGTTCACACTGAGCACATGTGTCAGACGTGACAAAGTCCGGAGACGCCATGGAGAAAGTTCTGCTGCCTGCAACATTCTCCTGCATGACCGGTTTGGCGGTGGGTCAGTCATGGTGTGCGGTGGCATTTCTGTGGGAGACTACACAGCCCTCCATGTGCTCACCTGAGGTAGCCTGACTGCCATTAGGTACCGAGATGAGATCCTCAGACCCCTTGTGAGACCGTATGCTTGTGCGGTTGGCCCTGGGTTCCTCCTAATGCAAGACAAAGCGAGACCTCGTGGCTGGAGTGTGTCAGCAGTTCCTGCAAGAGGAAGGCGTTGATGCTATGGACTGGCCCGCCCGTTCCCCAGACCTGAATCCAATTGAGCACATCTGGGACATGTCTTGCTCCATCCACCAACACCATGTTGCACCATAGACTGTCCAGGAGTTGGCAGATGCTTTAGTCCAGGTCTGGAAGGAGATCCCTCAGGAGACCATCTACCACCTTATCAGGAGCATGCCCAGGCGTTGTAGGGAGGTCATACAGGCACGTGGAGGCCACATGCACTACTGAGCCTCATTTTGACTTGTTTTAAGGACATTATATCAAAGTTGGATCAGCCTGTAGTGTGGTTTTCCACTTTCATTTTGAGTGTGACTCCAAATCCAGACCTCCATGGGTTGATAAATTTGATTTACATTTATAATGTGTGATTTTGTTGTCAGCACATTCAACTATGTAAAGAAAAAAGTATAAGAAGATTATTTCATTCATTCAGATCTAGGATGTGTTGTTTAAGTGTTCCCTTTATTTTTCTGAGCAGTGTATATATCCATATCCAGGATGTTTTCCATAATAGCTATGCTTAGCAAAACATATCAAAATAAGAGGCAGTCCTTGTAGCTAAAGGACAACCCCCATAGACCTGAGCTGACTTGGTAGCTATGAAAGAACACTAAATACATCTCCTGTGTTTCTAAGGCAGAATATGTTCATCAGATAGGGCCTGAGGGGAACATCCCAAAAGCTGTTACTGTCCCCCAGGTTAGGGTTGGGTTAGGCTATAGTTGGGGTTGGGTTATAGTCAGGGTTGGGTTATAGTCAGGGTTGGGTTATGTTATAGTTAGGGTTGGGTTTAGGCTTAGGGTGACCAGGAATCAATCTATGTTGGCATTAGTTTGTTGCTGAATTTGTGCGACTAGCGAGCAGCCAGGTTACTGACCAACCCCAAGAGGGGACTACATGAACTAAACAGCGTGTCAAACTATGACCATGCAGACACAGCTCTGCCACATGACAGGATGCAACAGAAAACAGCCGTGTTCTACTCCATGCAGGGACTGCCAACAGCTGACTGACTTGAAACACTCTCCGGCTGGCATGAAGTTGAATACACCTAATGTGACTTTTTGGACTGCAGCACACCAGTCACATGACTGGCTGCAAACAAGTGTCATCTGGCTCCAGTTCTCAGATACTGTGCTCAGTTGTTCCTGATCCGTGTCAACTAACCATTCAACCGCTGGACCAATCAGCTGTGCTGATAACTGCTGGTGTGGTGGTAACTTCTCATGATGCTGTCTGGAGGTAAGGGATCACCTTCCTCAATAATCCCCCTCATCAGGGACCAATGGGGATGTCCCTCCTCAGAAGTCTTGGGGCTGTCCCTCCTCAGAAGTCTTGAGGATGTCCCTGTTCAGACGTCTTGGGGATGTCCTGATTCTCTGCCAAGTGTAGCTTTTGTCTAGACGCACACATTAAGGACTCAAGACAAAGAGATCAAACCAGGAAGTGAAGACATAAGATTGAAATCAGGTGAAGACGAATGGGAATCCCAAGGATGACAAAAGGATACATGGAGGTGCTGAGTTCTTCTAACTGTGGAGACAAGGAAGAGTGTTCAGCACATAGGAGATAGAGTATAACATGTATATAGGTGAAAGATGGAAAAAGTACACATCTTTCAATCAAGTAAAAGTTAATTTTTTAACCTTTTGTTTAGAAATATTTGTTCAACCTTTTTAATTTTTGAAAAAAATGTTGTTTTCAACCTTTCACCTTTTTCTGTAATAGACTTTCAACCTTACTAAACCTGTTGTCTAGTACCCCATTGTAGTTTCGTAGACCATCTTAAATTTGTTGCTATAGCCAGGAAATTTAAAAAGTCGTACAATGACAAGAAAGAATTAAGTATTTGTACTTTATTACTTCCCAACTCTGCAAATGGTAAACGGTTTGTGGTTCAGGTAAGAATTAATATAAAAACATATCAGCTGATGCAGATGAAATCAGGTCAATACTAAAGTTGTATTTCTCTGTACCAATGATCCCACTACTGTACAACAGTTTCAGTTCTTCATCTGCACAGAGGTGCAGAAGTCCTTTCACTGCCCCCGTGTTTGGATCGTTCCATGGTTGCTATGGTTCCACATTGCACTGCAATCTTTAATGAGCTGAAGGGTTTTCACACCAACCTCACACATACCAACCACAGCATGCTAAACGCTAGATGCTAAGAATAGTGAATGTCGTTCAGATATCGGTCCAGCTATGCAGCGAACACTGAATAAAAGAACACTTTGGATGTGTACAGGCAGGCCAACAATGATTAGAAAACAGGGAATTTATCACAAATTGTGACAAATCATAAACAAGTTAAAAGTTTTAAGTCCACATTCCCACGCATCTCTGAACTCTAAATTGTGTTTCGAGGCGTGTGTTATTGTGTGCATGTGTATTTATGGATGTGTGAGCATGGGGGGAGTGTGCGCTAGGTGAGCATGGGGGGAGTGTGCGCTAGGTGAGCATGGGGGGAGTGTGTGCTAGGTGAGGATGGGGGGAGTGTGCGCTAGGTGAGGATGGGAGGCTGAGTTCTCACGTTGCACAGCAGGTGCTCCAGGTTGTGATCAGCAGCAGTCTTCCTCTGGTCCTCTGACAGCTCCTCTACGTGGCTGTCCAGGCTGAAGTGCAGCCTAGCTAGCTGCTCTTGCATCTCTCGCACGTGCTCCAGCTGCTGGAACGAGCACACCTTCCCTGGAAGACCCAGCACAGACCTCAGTCTCCTCATCATCTAGAGTCGCCATCCCTCCACAGTAACCAAACACCTTGCTAAGGGAGCAAGACTATAAAGACTGTAACCACCTCAGTCAGGACGGTTTGAGGCCATGTGGACGCTCTAAGCTGTCAGAGAGAATGAAGCTGTAACTCATGGAGAGTTTGTAGATGAAGATGCAAAATGCCAGTTGGGTGTGAGACTGGTCCATAGATAGCTGTGTTTACACCCAGTAACAGTGTAAACAGTGTACACCCTGGAGGGCTTCCATGGAAACTTACCGAAAGCCTGCAGTTTGCCGGAGTGGAAGTCATTGAGTAGGTTGAGGAGGCCTCCTTCCATCTCCCTCACGTCCGACACGTCAGTGAGGAAGGAGTGCTGCAGAGGAGATGATTGGTTCACCTTGCTGGCCCCTGCAGGCTGCGGTGCCCTGGCCTTCTCCCTGTGGGGTCTGGATGCAGAACAAACAAAACTGTGTGTTTACCATCACATACAACACAACCAAAACCACTCAATTCTGATTCAAGCCTCAAGCTGTTACGGACAACTGATACTGTGATACTGTAAGTGGTAACATACCTCACAGCCTTTGGTGGGGCAACAGTCACACTGAGAGGCTCTCTGGACTGCCCAGCTGCCCCTGTTGCCCTTTTGAACTTGCCCCTGGGTTTGGGAGAAGGGGGCTGGGGGAGGCCAAGGGTGAAGGTGGCACTCTTGCTGGCAGGGAGGACGGAGAGCTTGCGAGGGTTGACAGGGGGAGGAGGGGGCTGAGGGAGGGACACTTTAGGACTCCTCTTCTTACGTTTGTCCTCCATGAAGCTGAGAGAGAGCAGCTCTCTGGCTGAGACCAGAGCCTGCTCTCCAGATGTCTGGAAAATACCAAGGCAGCAACTTCCTTCTTCCTTCAAAATAAATGTCCTTGGTTAGGTTCACGAAGCTCTATCCAACTATTGACAGAGTGTAGTCTAATTATTCAACTGTATACTGATTTGAACAAGCAACCATGATGAATGATGTAGACTCTGGAGAGGTTTATAAGTGACAGCTGTAAAGAATTTGTAGCAATGGAAGCTGATAACGCTTGCATCCAGCATAGGACCATCTTTGATGTTCATGGCTCTATGGCTTCTAAAATTGTCTACTAAAATGGATTCATTTTAGACCGTTTCCACCGGTGTAAATACTCCAGTATGAAACAGTTGACACGAAGCGATTACAGAGTTTTTCTTCTTGAATGTCTAACAAAAGCTACAACCGAATCTGTGCCGTTTCTAATAAACACTTCATTGACCTAGATCTACAATTTTAGTTAAAATGTAATGGTCGTCTGATTGAGCATACTTTAAATCGCGTTATGAGGTCAGAGTTTATCCGTGAACCACTTCACACGTTACAGCTACTGTGTTTCGACACAGATGGTTGAATGTAATCTCATCAGAAATCTGATTCCGTTGTTTACCTTTGGGGATCAATACAGTACTAGAATATCCTACTAACCATAGGTAGACTACTCACCAATCATGTATTCATCTAGGCTACTTGTGCATGCGACATTGGGTTAAATGTTGTAATTATGTATGTCACACTGCAAATGTGAAGGTAATTAGAGTATGCAAAACACTAAACTTCAATCAATGAGACTGTCCAAAGATGGCCACTGACCACAAAGCGAACTTAATTGCAGGCTAACAGATCAAACCATAAATGGTACCGCAATCTGCGCCTTCCGGTACTTAGCAAATGTATCTTGATACGAATTTCATGCGTAATTCGTTTTTTTCGTCTTGATGCGGTTGGAATAATCCATTAAATAAACAAACATGTTCATCGATAGACAATACGCTTTTCACTCACCAAACGTAGGGTACGCACCAAAATCAGAGCAACGAATACTGCGTCGATTTTATTTTCTTTAGATTTACATGAACACCCCCACTTTCACTGCATAAGTTCATGAGAACCATCCATCTGATGGTTAATGCTCAATATCCTCCGAGAAAATAAAATGAATTAATTCCCTAGCGCGATGTTGGTGCGCTCGTATGTGGTTGTCTTGCTAAATGAACTGTTCTTCTCGTCTTAAAGGGACAGTAGCTGCTCCAGGATAACAAGGGTTTGACCAGCAAGAACCAGTACATATGTCTCCATCTCCGTCACGAAGCACAAGTGTGTATCTCGCATCATTACATTCTAATGGGTTAAGCATCGAAAACAGGTGGGCTAATTGGAATCCACTTAAACTGACACAACAGGTGCTTTTGTAAAATCAATATAGTCTATAATGTATTGCAGGATTTAGGTATACCAATGAAGTTGTCCAATGTCCCATCTTCAGTAAAACTAGTCGTAGCTTTACGGATCCGTAGAACCTGTCACCTTCACTTCGAGAAAATCTTAGGCCACAGAGTGTAGAAGCAGAACAGTCATTTGTTGGCAAGCAAATATATAAATAATAATGATATGAAAGTAGGGCCACTCCTAATGAAGCCAGGGGCCTTTGTTCTAAAGGAATACAAAAATATGTTTCTTTTTATTATGGCAGATCAGAACAACAAAAACAACATTGACACAAAATGCAGTTGTAGAAAAAATCCAAAGCTCTCATGCATGTTTGTCATGTTCCATGATGAATGACCAACAATAACTTAGGTCTTTTAACTTATTTTCTGGTCGGGAGAACTGTTTGAGTATGAGTAGGCCTTGCCTAAGACTATTCTGTCTCTGAGGAGCTTGAAGAATGCGTAGTAATTGCTGAAGAGGATTAAAGCCAGAGATATGGTCTGGTGCCACTTTTCTGAACATATCAATGAGTAGAGCTGGTAGAAAATCATGGCCCCCTCTAAGATGATCAAGATGTTCAATATTCGTAACGGCTTGTTGAAGAAAAACTAGGAGAAAGAGAGAGTTTCAGAATCAGTTCAGTCCATCATTTAACAGTGTCAGTCTAAATAGGCCACATCACAGATGACCAACAGGCAGAGAGCACATGTCTTTAAGTTCATCATTGCCAAACCAGCAGCGAAGCAGGCTGATCGTCTCCTCAGATACACTCATCTGCTTCTAGTTCTCTCACCAGCACAAAGCACAGACCACAACAACCTCTCTCTGTAGGCTGGATATCACAGTCTAGGTGTCTGGGCTGGTTATCACAGTCTAGGTGTCTGTGCTGGTTATCACTGCTGGTCTCTCTAGGCTGGTCTCTCTAGGCTGGTCTCTTTAGGCTGGTCTCTCTAGGCTGGTCTCTCCAGGCTGGTCTCTCTAGGATGGTCTCTCTAGGCTGGTCTCTCTAGGCTGGTCTCTCTAGGCAGGTGATCACAAGGTCATACTCACATAGAAGCGATAGTGTGACACATCAGATGGCACAGCTACGTTGTAGTGGCCCATGGCTTTGTACACGTTCTTACTGTGCTTCACCAGGACCCCCTGGGGCCACATGTACTCTTCGCTCCATCTGGGGAAGACGGAAAGATTTCTGGGAACGGTTGTACAGTAGAGCAGCAGTGTGGCTGTGTGCAGGCTGTGCAGAGTGTGGCTGTGTGCAGGCTGTGCAGAGTGTGGCTGTGTGCAGGCTGTGCAGAGTGTGGCTGTGTGCAGGCTGTGCAGTACTCACATGTGCTGCAGAACGTTGGAGCAGACTGAGGGGTCCACCTTGTGCCAGCAGCCCAGGTGAGCAGCAGCCTTGTGGAGGAGGTCGCAGTATCGTGGGGGGAGCAGGTGTCTCATCAGGATGACCGAGGTGCTCACAGACACCAGGATGAAGAGCTCACAAGACCAGCGCTTGTCCACATACTGGGTACTCTACAGAAAGGCAGAAGGCACAGACTAACATCAGCATGGATTTGGGTTTACATTGGGACCAGACTGTTAAGACAATCTCCTCTTTAGTAAGTTACTTCAAAAATAGCAGTATTGATAGTCAAAACATAACTCCACAGATCAACTCATCACACGTTTTGGGACCAGACTGTTAAGACAATCTCCTCTTTAGTAAGTTACTTCAAAAATAGCAGTATTGATAGTCAAAACATAACTCCACAGATCAACTCATCACAGCATCATTCTGGGCTCCTCACCTTGACGAACCACACAGGAACAAAGGCCACATAGTAGGCACTGAGCATGGAGCTCACCAGGACCTCCTTCATCCTCCAGTTGAAGTCCATTTTCAGGTACTCCACCTCCTTGCGGATGAGGTCAGGTGAGAGGCAGCAGGCGTGGGTGGGCATGGCCTGAACGCCATACATCTGGCTGGTGTGCTGCTTCCAGGTCTCCTTCAGCACCGTCAGGTAGTCCCTCCCCGCTCCCAGGCCCCCCACCTCCTTGGAGCCGATGCTGGCGATGGAGGATAAGGGGCCTGGCCGACGTAGGTCACAGCTCAGACGGAAGAAGGGGATATACATCCCAAAGCTGAAGAAGGAGTTCTGGATTATTCCTCAGAACCACAGGAGACACTCCAGTGTCCTGGTTTGGGTGCAGAAGTTCAGCTTCATCTACACTAAATAATGTCATTATTTATTTAAACATGCACCGTGATAGGTCAGTGTGCTGGTCTCTGTGATAGGTCAGTGTGCTGGTCTCTGTGATAGGTCAGTGTGCTGGTCTGTTCTGTGATAGGTCAGTGTGCTGGGCTGTTCTGTGATAGGTCAGTGTGCTCAGCTGTACTCACGGGTAGCAGAGGAACAGCAGGCTGAGCACTGAGTAGGTCCTGAACAGGTATATAAGGGAGCGACATAGACTCCACCCCGTTAGGGTTAGAACAGCAAACCGAGCCATTACCAAGAAGATGGAGTGAGGAAAGGACAGTTTCCCACTCTGAGAGGCCTGGAGGGAGGCACAGAGACATGGAGACAGACAGAAACAGGGACAGAGACAGGGAGACAGACAGTAACAGGGACAGAGACAGGGAGACAGGCAGGAACAGGGACAGAGACAGGGAGACAGACAGGAACAAAGACAGACAGGAAAAGGGACAGAGGGACAGGCAGGAACAGAGACAGAGAGACAGACAGGAACAGAGACAGAGAGACAGACAGCAACAGAGACAGAGAGACAGGCAGGAACAGAGACAGAGGGTTAGGCAGGAACAGGGACAGAGACAGACAGGAACAGGGCAGGGAGACAGGCAGGAACAGGGGCAGGAAGACAGACAGTCAGGGACAAAGAGAGGAAAAGAGGGATATTAGGCCAATAACATTGTATTTGTTGTTCAGATAAGTGAGAGGTATCAAACATCTATACACATGATCGACACGTACCTCTTTCACTACTGCTGCGATCAGCCTTCGAGCCAGCACGATGATGGTAAACACCAGCATGTTATAATCAATGAGGTGAAAGTTCTGCATAAGAGAACAAAGATTAGACGAACTACCTCACATACAAATCTGTATGCATGCTGTATACTGACAATATGACTTTCCAGTCGCACAATGATTTATCTTATGTCACATGATCCACAAGCAGCAACACCAGCTGCCACAGTTGACCCTGACCTCAACCACACAAGATCAATCTTGACCCTGTTTACAAATGGTTTATATTGTATCTTGGGTTATCGCAGTGTTAAATCCATGAGTAGATGACCACCAGGACTAGTCAAACATCACTCACCACATCATCAGCAGTGTTAATGTGTTCTGATGGTCTGACACACGGACTTAACAGGACATTTTACAACCAAGTATAAACAGAGATACTGAGATCTCCAAACAGTCAAGTTCAGTCAAGCTCTCAGACATGATAGTACTGTCGACACTAGAACACAGACAGACGTCCCCAGCGTCACAGCCAAGATCATTCAGAATAAAGTCCAGATGGTGACGCACCAGAGACGTGTGTGAGGGCGGGTGTGAGGGCGGGTACCACCACACTGTCTTGTAGATGTTGACGTAGTGGACGAACAGGGCGATGAGGTGGCAGAAGAACAGATGCAGCTCAAACAACACGCTGCGCTCCAGAGAGAGATCAGGGATTTTACAGTGTTTCAGAGGGACCACAGTCTGAGTCGCCAGTGGGGGGCTGGAGATACCTGCACCAGAGCCGTTCCTGGGGCACGCGCACACACACGCACATACAGACAGACAGACAGACAGACAGACAGACAGACAGACAGACAGACAGACAGACTGTGAGTAAATAAAGACTAGTCATTCACTAAACAGTTCAGTCTGGAAGCAGCCGTACGGGCTGGCTCACCTGGTTCGGGATCGCACCCCGGTGACCGGAGAGCTGGTGGAGTGGTTGCCGTTGCCAACAGAGCCAGGTTCGCTGCTCAGCGGTGACCGGCAATATGCAGAGCGGTTCGCCCCTCTCCGGCCGCCAGCCATCCCTGACACACCCACCGCTAGATGATGTGAGCTTGTTATGCGAGTAGATTACAATAAACACACTCTTCCTGTAACAGAATAGTTGAAGACACATTCAAACAAATATATTTTGGGGCAGTCATGAGGGTGCAGCCTATGGCAACACTGATTAAACTGACAACACAGCTAATAAATCAAGGCGATGTTGTAATGTTGTAATGAATGTGTCGTTTTGGCTGCTTTGCTAAATCTCATTTTCTGACACACCAAGGCAAACTATCTGACTAGTCTGTGATAATGACATGCAGGGAGGGAGAATCTAATGCCAGTTTTTCCAGTTGTACGTTTGTAAACATTGTACTGATCTCCTTTGAGCGTCAGAGTGCGTACAACTTTAATGATTGGTAACGTAAATGTGTAATTCATTACAATTGTATACTTGATAAAGTTAACCAATAAAACTACACTTTCAGACCTGTTTTAGATAGAAATTCAATGATCAACAGGTTTTACGGAAGCTGACTTCACAGTTAGCAGCATCTATGCAAACTGACAGATGACTAAATATATTTTCCAAGGACTATGCATGTTTTCCTTAAAAGAATGCATGCAATAGAACGTCTCCCCACAAACTTGAGACCCCAATCTTTCCGCCAAGATGGCAAAATGCATGCTCGACAAAATACAAAAGACTGCGGCCTAGCAAGGCTTAGCTAGCTAGCAGATAAACACCCAAGATGAGCCACCTATTAAAATCAAATGTAAGCTTACCAGAGACTGGGCAGCGATTTTAGTCGAAATGGTACTGCTGTACATACAATACGAAGTCACACAATCCAGAACGTCTGAGTCTTTGATGAAAGAGTTCCGAAATGTTCATAATGGTAAACGAAGATACTCATTGTTGATGTGAGAGTGTCTGTGCTGTAGGTAGGGGGCGCGCCGCGGACGTGAGCCTGTGGGAGGGAGTCATTATTTAAAGAAACATTCCTGTAATATTCACACATCTACACTGGTCCTCCAGATGTTTGCGTGAACAGCAACAATCAAATGCCTGATATATCAATAGTGGGAAATATGTTTTGCAAATGTCCTCACATCCAAAATGCTTTAAACAAAAACCATACCAACTAATCGTGTGGGAGCATATATTCTTGAAAAGAAATCCTTACCTGGTCATGCATTTGCGCATCAATCCACGTGTATAAATTGACCTAGGGAAAGCAAGCCCAATTCAGAAGTATGTGGAACTAGTGTCGTTATGTGAATTTCTCAACAATGGACAGCGGGATATGGCACAAGTTGTAAAACGGATTTCTCCAAAGCAGCCTGTACAGTGTAACTTTCAATAATGGTGAAATAATAACGAACAGCTGTAGACGTACGATGAACCCTCATCATTAGCTAGTTTGTATACAGCTTGAGCAATACCAGTAAATACTGACACGGTCGTAAATAGGCTACGGCTTGTTGTAAACGACGGGCCAACTATGGGGAAGTTTTTGAATGTTCTTGTTCAACGTAGCAGACGTCCGGCTTGCACAAGACAGCCAAATCATCCGACATCTTGTCAAATCCTGTAAGTAAATAGTATTAGGAGTTGGTTTGATGTGACAGTGATGGTTCGAGTGTATTTAACAGATGTGTCAATTTAAGCATGCACATGATCTATTCTCTGCTGTTTTCCAGCTTCAACAGTGGAGACTGAAACTGGACCATAGACTTGTCACACTGACCATCTCACATGTGGCAGTTGGTGACTTTTCTACCAACGGTAAACTTTAGATGGTTTCTAAAGGTGTGAGGACTGAATTAGGATCCATCACTGGCCTGCCACAAGCATCTAGTATAGTATATATCAAGTATCTAATCTGAGTTGTTAAATTGGTGGAAGTATCTGGTTTGCCTACAGTTCAGCAGCCTGTCTATTCCCTAGTGATCAAGTCCAGGCAGAATCCTCCTCCACCCTGAGCAGGTAACGAGGGCTGCATGTTCGGTTTCACTTTAAAACTGTCCCGCATGACCAACTACTACCAGCGTGAAGCTACATGCTGTGACAAATGTTAACATGGTTGAATAACAGGGCAGTTCACAAATACATAGGACAAGGTCTTCAATACTACAAACTTTTATTACCCAAGTTAGACATCACTTAATTCAGTGTTGTGAACAATAATACAATTAAACAATCAGTCGCTATTCAAAATAAAGTATCAAATCTTTGCCAAGTCTGTTCTGCTCGTCACTACAGGAATTGCAGATTTGGTCCACTAGAGCAGCTGAGAACTGGTCCTTCATCCTCCAGTCACAAGTGTTTCTCACTGGTCTCCCTGTCCCCCGAGACAGGCAGGGACATACACTGGTCTCCCTGTCCCCTGAGACAGGCAGGGACACCTCTGGTCTCCTTGTCCCCTGAGACAGGCAGGGACATCCACTGGTCTCCCTGTCCCCTGAGACATCCACTGGTCTCCCTGTCCCTCGAGACATGCAGGGACACATCTGGTCTCCCTGTCCCCTGAGACATCCACTGGTCTCCCTGTCCCCTGAGATATGCAGGGACATACACTGGTCTCCTTGTCCCCTGAGACATCCACTGGTCTCCCTGTCCCTCGAGACAGGCAGGGACATACACTGGTCTCTCTGTCCCTCGAGACAGGCAGGGACATCCACTGGTCTCCCTGTCCCTCGAGACATGCAGGGACACATCTGGTCTCCCTGTCCCTCGAGACATGCAGGGACACCTCTGGTCTCCCTGTCCCCTGAGACAGGCAGGGACATCCACCACCCACAGGACCACACCCCAGTCAGAAGGCTTTCTACCAGCTCTGCTGGCCCCAAGCACAAGGATGCAGGCCACCAAGGTCTTGGGCTCTTTCTGTGATCACTACCTGTGGACATGGAGAAAAGGAAAATGTCAGCACTCAAAGTTTTCCCCACCTTGCAGTTGACTATAAGGGGGGAGATGAAAGAAATCCAGTAGTGGAGATGACAGCCTTGCTGTGCGTGTAACCATGACGTCACTCATAAGAGATGTGAAGAGTACCAGCTGTTCTTGCCCTCCTCTGGTTCGTCCCTGTCTTGGGAGGCCTAACAACTTGTATATATCCGTATAAGAAGTATACGTGTTCATGACTCCAACCTTCTACAAAAACACTTACCCATGATTTAGATTCCAGTCAGTCAGGGTCTCCATAGCTGCAGAATCTGCTCCATCACCACCTGAGGACAGACACGCAAGAGCTCTGAGCCAAGACAATCAAGACAAGTATTGATGCTGCAATCCAGCCATGCCATTATTAACACTACAGGGCCGTGCAACTTATGCTGAAGTTGTTGGTTTTGTACAAGTCAGTTTTGGAGGATTTTAATTTAGCATCATTCTAAATGAATCAAAAGGAAAGAGTAACAGTAATTACGATATTCATAAGTGAAATAATTGGACCATTACCGTTCTCATTGAGCATGAGTTGCATTACAACCAAATTGTTTTTGTTGTGCAGCCATTTTGTTTATCTTTTTCATAAAATTTGGCACTTTTGAATTTTCCGTTAACAGGTTTTTGGCTCGCAGTTCCCCTGATTTTTTTTGCATCAGACAATAAACAACTAAAAGTGAGGTTGGGGTTAGTTTTACCTTCTTGTGGCGATCTTTAGGCTTTTAGCTTCCTCTCCTCTGCGATATTCTTTTATAAAAAACAGTCCGCATGACTTTGCATCAGAGCCAAGTATGATCCCTGTGAGCATGGCTTGAAATACTGTTGGAAACCAGTCATTTCAAACGTCCTGAAATACACAGCTCGAAGGAGCGAAATGTGCTATATACCGACTAGTAAAAATAAAACATGTCCAAGCAGTCGACTTTGTCATAATTCTCAAGAGTCAAACAAGTATTTGTCGATACGTTACCTTGATTAAGAACGGTATCTTTATTTTTGAGGGAGACAGGGTTCTTCTAGATGTGTTTTGAATACAGAGAGATGAAGAGGAAGCCTCATTGGAGCAAACATCGTTTATCAGTTTAGCTACAAACACACAGGATCCTAAAGCCTTTTAAATATGGTTGAGAATCTCAAAACTAACGTTTTTCAGAAATAAGAGCAATCTAATACCACAAAAGCAAAAATATCATTGTAGGTTTCACTAAAGAGACAAATTAGGCTTTATTGATACAACGCACTGCAGCAAAACATTTTTGGATATATATTTAGTATCCTATTTATGCAAGAAAACAAGCTTTATGCATTTTGGAGACGGCACAGATTTAAAGCAATATACAATTGTGCTAAGCCTATATACATAATATTGTGTTTGACATGGGGTCTCTGCCTCAGGGGTTCTGCACTTTAGACAAACATACAGATCACTTCTGATCAGACTTGTCAACTAAATGAAAGATGGATCAAAGTAAGACAAACGCAAAAGATGTCTAGAGAATACGTTGGATTGAAATGATTTTGATATTAGGACAGGCTCCTCAGCAGCGTAATAATACAGAACTAGATTTCATGACTAAGCTAAATCAAGAAAACATGACTGGGGTTTGTTTGTTTCTACATAGTGTTTGTGTTCAGTTCTCTTCCATCAAGTATAATTCTAGTTGCAAACTAAACATTTACGCGGTGTTGATTTTTTTCCCCTTCCATACACTAAATACTTTGGAAATACAGGTTAGAGTCTGTAATTGTTAAGGAAATCATGACTTAAACTAGCTGAAATAACCTCAAAACGCGGACACCATTTTACGACAAAGTATACGTTTTTTGTTTTGTTTTTTTTCCTCACTTTTCTTTATATAGTAAATTACATTAAATTTGAATTTAAAACTGTCTGCTTAAAAAAAGAAGCAAATATTGAACGTTAACAAACAATGAATTTCAACGCCTTCACACACACTCCGACTAAACTAGACAAGGGTCATTGAGACCAATCCAATTCTACTGGTCCGGGGGGGAAAAGAAAAAGGAAAAAAAAAAAAAAAAGAGAGAGAGAAAGACCTGAAACATAAAAACTGGAAAGGGAGAAAAATTACTTTGAAGAGTTAAAAGTGTGTTACTATGGGAGCCAGTTGCCAGGTCCCCCTCAGGGGGCGGAGTCAGTAGCGGTAAGGGTGCTCTCGATAGGCTCCTTTAGCCTGCCTGGGAGGCGGGGCCTTGCCCCCGGTGGTGGGCCAGGAGCCCTCCCAGTCATCCTGAGCTGAGACACAAATGCAAGGCCATATTCAGGCAATGACTTCACATGACTAGTAATTACTCTGAACTAGTAACTATATGTAACGTTGCTACCATTTACGCGAATCTGAGTAGAAGTGTGACTGAAATGAGCCCTCTTACCGTACGGTTCACAGGTCTCCTGGGCCTCTCCGTGTCCATAGTCGTAGTACTCCGTGTCCCTGGACAAGGAGGAGGCCGTCAGCACACACGCACAGCACACATGCACAGCGTGTCATGGGTAATATACTCACGCTTGGGGAGTCTGCTGGCTGTAGTAAGCATCGTAGGACTCATAAGAAGGCTCAGGGTACGTCTCTTCATAAGCAGGCTGGGGACAAGACACACAGTGAGTTTCAGGAGTACACACACAGACAAACCATCTGATAAATGACAGGACATACGTATTCTTCATAGGGTTCTGGTTTGGGTGGAGGGGGATGCTGGTGCTGGGGTTGGTGGTGCTGCTGGTGGGCATGGGCTGGAGAGGGCAGCATTCGGGGGGCCCCTGGCGTGGGGGGCCTGGAACGAGGAGCTGAGCCCCCTCGGGAGGATGATGATGGGGGTCCTCCGCGCCCCACAGGTACTCCCCTTGCAGCCCCACCCCTGGATGGGCCCCCTCGTGGAACTCCTCCACGTTGGGCTCCTCCGCGAGGGGCCCCTCCGCGAGGGGGCATTCCACGACCCCTGAAGGAAAGACAGCATTACTGAGCTGCAGAGACCACTCCACAGAGAACAGTTTACCACTCTCATCTGCATAACTGTGACAGAGATTGCTCTACAAGGGCCACTCCACAGACTAACCTGCATCTGGATGACCGCCATACTTCAGCAGTCTA